>CM025850.1:20206384-20517621 GCA_003952965.2 Morella rubra | reverse complement strand
AGTTGCGATGTCAGCGCGTGATTGGAGTTTCAAGTGAGGCGTAAGTGTATTTTAAAGAGGTAACGCCCGTAAAGGGATAAGCGGTTGGAAAGAATGTTGATAAAATTAATCTGCGATTTGTGGGGACTATGGATTTTTGAGAAGGTAGGACAGTAGAATATTTGGCACTACACGGAGTGGAGGGATGCATAGTTCATGCAATCGATGCTAAGAAATAGTGGCATGGATCCCGCTCGTCAATTGGACAGTGCGAAGCGTGAGTATGTGGGAGAAGTTTGTGCATATATAGGGAACTAGTGCATATCATGGAGCGAGAATGGACCACAACGAATTGGTGATAGTACTTTGGAAGACCAGTGAATTAGAAGAGGATCTTGGGAGTTGAGAGAAATGCGTGTGATATCCATCTATTTACTGATTTTAGGGTTTATGATTGTCGTTGATCTGAGTTATTGCATGGTATTTGGTGTTTGAAAGAGAAAATTCAAGGTGGTATGTAGTGGATCTTTATACGTGTTCGATACTGTATCTAGCATGATGAGAACCACACTAATGTCTAAATATGAGAAGGGATTTTGGTGAAGAAAGTAGGACGTACCGCAGCGAACTAGGTGTATGGGGCAACTAGGAGCATGCCGTGGGATGTTTACTAATCACGGGCGTGTGAAAAAACACCAGCTGGAGAATTGGAAAATGATGAGTGGAATCTGCCTCTGAGGAAGGTTCTGCATAGAAGAAACAGAATACAAAAACAAGCCTCCGAAAGTCAGGCAGGACCTGACCTGAGAACAACTAGCCTAGTAAAGCTATATATATTTTGTTTTGTTTTGTAGTTGTAACGTACTATGAAAACTTTGTAAATTTTTGAACTCACACAATTCCGAGGACGAAATTATTCTTAAGAGAGGGAGAATGTAACACCCCTCTTTGTGCACTTATTTGGTATATATGTTAGATAATATAAATAGTAACGTGTTGAATTTTCTTACTTCAATTATTCTTCGTACATCTTTAATTCTCCTCCATTTACACCTTTATTTGTGTTTACATTCAAGAAGGTAATTGGGATGATCAGGGCAAGCCTGTAAAACCCTGGTAAGTCAGGTCTGAGTGTTGCACCCCGGGTTGATTAGATGAGCAGTTTGAGCTCTCGACCCCGAGCAGTCGAGTTTTTCAACCCTCGAGTAATCGAGTTCTCGACCCCGAGCAGTTGAGTTCTTGACCCCGAGCATTTGAGCTCTCAACCCCAATTATTGATTCTGACTTTGGAGAAGTATGAGTTCTCGACCCCGGGCTGTGTAAGCCCTGGACCCCGAGCGGTTTCAGCCCAATACCTCGGGCTGTTTCAGCCCTAGACCCTGGGCTGCTTGAGCTTTCAGTATGCCTAGCTTATACGTTAGTGAAACTGGCTTTTTGCATGCTATGTTTACGTGTCCTAAACCGTACGCACAGCATTAAATGCACTCTTATCTCATCTCACGTTTTACTTCCTTCCTCTTTATTCGACCTCCTAGGTGAAGTTGGCCATTGGCTCTCTTTTTTTTTTTGGCGTGTTGCGTGTACATAGACGTACGAGATGAAGATTCTGGTGGCAGCAGACGTGTACGACCTCGTTATCCCTCTCTCTCTCTAATGATTGGGTCTAGACCTATAGGCTGGTAGGGGGAGTACACCGTGAATTCGTTGCTTTCTACTTATAGTATCAACTAGAAGAATAGAAGAAAAAGAGAGAGACGTGAAGTGGAGTGCTTCGAGACATATATAATTTTCGCCACACCGATACAAAGAAAGGAAGGGAGAGCTACGTGAGAGAGACCACCTGACCAAAGGAAAGAGGAAGGAGAACCAAAGGGAAACGAGACCGAGGTGTTTTCGTTCAAGGAAAGGCAACATACACTCGACTGAGGTAAGGGTGTAGAGTTGTCTTAAAGAGGGGTATTGGGGTGGTTCGGGTAGTGCTTAAAATGTGACTTTTGCCATGAGATGAGAAAAGACTAGTAACCCATTCGTATCGCTGTGATAAAATGCGAAGGAGAAAGAACTAAGAGACATTGGGTGGATCACTTAGGGCTAGAGCCTTTGTGTCGTGAAGTTTGAGAAAGAAAAACTCTTTTATACATGATCGGGAAAGCTTTTATTTTGACTACTCGGGAAAACCTTGTTTTTCAATGATCGGGAAAGCTTTTATTTTGACTACCCGGGAAAACCTTGTTTTTCAATAATCGGAAAGCTTTTATTTTTAAATGCCCGGGAAGACTTTTATAAACTATGCCCAGTAAGACTTTGCTAAAATGTACCTAGGAAGACTTTGCTAAAACGTACCCGGGAAGACTTTTATAAAATATGCCCGGAAGATTTTTATACAACGTGCTCAGGGAGGATTTCTTTTGAAACTAGCCAAGAGCTCTAAAATCATTTCTTTTAAAGACAGCCAGTCCTTATTGGTTAGCAATGAATAAAAATAACTTAATGTATAAGTTGTTGGACTTGCCTATTAAGAGCATGTGGTACATGTTAGGTTGGACCGAGTCTAATGCATGAATATCATGAATGAACACCACCTATGGATTAAGAAAAGTTACTGTGAATTTAGGTTGCTTTATTTTATATGACAATTGGTTCATGAATTAATTGCTCATTTTGATGCCTGTTGCATATCAACATAACATATCATGGGTATGGGGAAGCTATTGACCAAAATGACCACATGACCGGAATGAAACCCATACCAGAGGTGGTCTGATGAAGGGTGACGGTACCAATACAGTGGGATAATGCAAGCCGCCACTGAAAGGATAGTGTTGGTATCCCTGCGTGAAACAGTATACGCTTGATAGGGGTCCTGGTGCGGGGCATGGGACAAGTCCCAGGAGAGGAGTGACGAACAACCCTGACTCTGGGGTTAGACAGAGCGATTAAAGGACACCTCGACAAACGGAAAATAGAAAAGAAAGAAAGTACAGTGACCAAAAACAGATGCATCATTCTTGCATTGCATCATTTTCTTGTTTAGTGTTATTGATGCTTGCAGATTATTTTGATTAATCATGCTTATATGTTTTGTGTGGCATATTCTTTTTTTCCCTTTACTGAGTCAATAGGACTCACCCCTTTTATTGTTTAATCTTTTGTATGTACTGTCGTGGACATCAGACATACCAGATGCTGACATTTATGAGCGAGCAGACTTTGGATGTTGATCCCTACATAATAGTGGTTAAATTATGGACTTATGTCACCGAATCTTTTGAGTATTCGTGGGATACGAGCCCCATTGGTACCTCAAGGATCCACCTGCACTCCAGTTCCTCGAGTTGAGGATTTCGGTTTGGTCTATGTTGATCCGACTCTTCTGCACGTTGTCCCTCCTCCACCAGCTCCGCGGCGAAGGGCACCGGGATAATGAGATTATCGACCTAAACTCCGACACTGAGTGGGAGAAGACTAGACATAGTGGTAGTCATTTTGTTGTTTAGGTCTGTTACTGTTAGCCGGTTTCATGGGTGTGGTGGGATAGAAAGTTGTAACAACTTTCCATTTTTTACTTATTTTTGTATGTTGTATTTATATCTCATTACTTTTGTATCTTTTCGTAAAGGATTTTTGTTTCTTTGCAACCTGTATACCAAAAAATCAATATGTAAGTGTAATTCCTTTTATTCTGTCCCTCCTTACGCCACAACCTACTTTTAAATTTTTAACTGTAGTTTTGAAATCTCCTTAATTAATCCATTTTATTTTCCATATTTAATTTCCGTGTGACTTGTTTACTAAATCCCTGAAAACTATTATTTTTCCTTCCTAATATACTATACATTTCAAGACACTATTTCCGCTCAGCTTGTTTTTAAAGCCATTTATTAGATTTATTCGTGCTGTAATCCCGTTGTGTGCATTCCATTACGATAAGAGAGCTTAGGGGGTAAGTACTGGCACAGGGCGTGACACGCCACCTGGTCAATAGATGCTAGTGATGCATCCCCACCCGTCAGGTCAGCAAGGAAAACCTCCAGAATCGGCTAGGGCGAATTTATAGACACGGAAACTGGGAAAGCTATGCTGGCTCCCTCATCCTCAACCGCAACCTTGGGGATAGCGCTTCCGAGCTCCACATCTGGCGCCTCTTCAACTAAAGGATATCCTACTTTAGCACTAGCCTTGTCGACATAGTCTTCAGCCTTCAGGTCTGACAAGTCTACGCCAGGAAACTTCTCCTCGGCTATCTCCACCTACATGTCAAAAGTAGAATTAAAGTTTGCCAACCACTCTTCTATAAGGCCTGTCTCAGCAAGCTATAGCTCGTGCGGTGACTGCCACAGTCTACGCTTGTACGCCCTTACATCATCTTGAGCTTTCGCCAGTTGCATTTGCAGCATGTCTCCTCTTTTAGAAGCGCGCAAGCTATGGCGAGCGGCACCTTCCTACAATGACTTCTCTATAGCGGCAATACTGGTCAGCTCCGTCAACTCATTGTCCTTCATCAGACCCTCCCTCTTCAACTAGTCGACCTTCAAATGGCTTTCCTTAAACTCTGCCTCCATCCTCAGCCGATCAGCCTACTGTTGCTCCAATTCGCTCGACAACCGCGACATATCGACAGACAGTTGTCCTTCCGTAGTAACACCAGCTATGTGCTGGGACCTCAGCCCTTCTACCTCTGACCTTAGGGCACAGAACTGCACACACAAGACATCCACAACACCTTGGCCATCATGGTAGACTGAGACATCGTCTCTCTCCCTCATGGGCTCTCAAAGCAACTCTTCAAGAGCAGTGTGCTGTCTCTAGACAGAAGACTATTCAGCTTGTAACCTAGCAGTAGCTGTCCAAAAATCTATTAGTAGCCAGTGGACAAGCTGACTCACAGTAGAAGTGTAGGAGGAAAACTTTGGTAACATTTTCTCCACTTGCTCGAACACCTCTGGGACAAGATTAGAACCAGTGCCAACACCAACACCAATCGAACCCGTTACGCCATGGCCTTCCATTTCAGCTTACCCCGAAGAGGCCATAGGCGACGGAGGCAGCTCTGGACTCTCCATTGGCTGAGCAGAAGGACTAGTTCCCCAACTTTGGTTTCGACTCTCTGTTGGAGTGGCAGAAGGACCAGCCACACCAATTTACCTTTTCATAGCTACCATCACTTCTTGCAACCCAAAAGACGACTCACCTTCAGAGGGGAAGAGGATGATCCCTCAAGAGGATCTCTGTGCATGCTACTGCTCTGTTCGGGTGATAGGTGAGCCCTCTTCCTCGTCTGTCAAAGTAATCCTCTTCGTAAACGGTTTCGAGGCTTATCAGTCGAAGCACCGGTAGGAGTAGGAACTTCTTTTACGATCTCCACGCTGTTACTACTTGATATGGATGACACTGTCCTTCAACGAGCAGCAGCAGACCTGGTCTCACAGGCAACAGTACCAGGCCTAGTCACGCAGATTGCCAAACTAGGAGACCTCAGACCAGAACAGGTGTGACTCAACTTTCCTCTTGGAACGGCTTTAAGTGGCCTATCCCCTCTTTACTTAAATATTTTACGTCTGCTACTCACTTTTGCTCACAATATAAAGTGAGAAGATCTGGTTTGCTGCACACCAAATCCACAAACTCCCATTCCAGCATACCACGATGGATCAACATGAAAATACCTACCCTAACTCACAACAACATAAATAGTCTCTTACAACAGTAGCATATGAATCACAAAATTAATCACATAGACTCACCTATTGAAGTGGCGCCTGCAACCTTCGCGGAGGACAGCAACTCAGCCACGTCCCAGGGCTTGCCGACCAATGCTCGCTTGATACGTGAGTCCTCCTTCAGGGTTAGATTTAGTGTTTCCCAAGTTGCTTCACAACATCCCACCAAACGAAAAGTTATACAAAATGCCCAAGCACACGTGAGAAATCAAGAGTAAGGGATAAGAAACATTACCCCAAGTGGAGGGCACTCCCCAAGTCTTTTGAACCCTAATGGGATTTTCTTCCCCCAAGGGGTATTCCCACCCTTCACCAAACACAAAGAAAAACCTCTAGTGCCAACCCTTGTTGTTAGAAGGAACACCATGGAAGAAACTGGGCCCATCCCGATCCTGAAAGAAGTACATGCCAAGCTCACTCGTATGTAGCTTGTAGCACCAAACAAACTCCCACCAGGCGGCAGGCTTCTTATCTGAAAACAATTTCCCCCATAGGGCAAAGAAGCCAATCGCTAGCTATTGGGAGGCAGGTGAGCTAGAGACAATGAGAACCACTGTCGCATATCCCTAGTAAGAGTGAATATGCCTTCCGTTTGTAGTGCATCTTCGAAAAAGGCGATCTCATCTGCTTTCGGACACCACTCTTTCTTTGTACATGGGCGCCCTCATCACTATGCTTGGAGAAATGCCGTACTTGAGCCATAACTCAGCTAAATCGATTTGGTCATGATCGGACACCCACTGGGACACCGGTAGAGGTCCCTTAGGTGCAGGGTTTACTCCAGCCTCGCTAACCCTAGAACTAGACAAAGCCATTGAACCTAGATCTCTTGCAAAGTAATGCAACAATGATGAATAGCAAATGGCATAGACGGCATATCGAGCACCACAAAAAGAAATGATGAAACCCTCGCCTGATGACTTGCAGAACACTCAAGTTGATAAGCATCTCCCCACCTACCCACTCTCCTTTATTTCAAACAGCTCGAAATGGACCAGGTCAAATGCTAGAAATATGCCTCACAGCCCTATTGTCCAAGCCTCCTTGCCGCCATTCCTTCGAGCTTTAGAAATCCTAAGGCTGGACCGATGCCAGGCCAAAGCCCAAAATGCATATGACTTGGCCTTCCCCCGATCAACCTTCATGCACGCATTATCCAGCCCATCAAGGCCAGAGCCCGTGAGCGCCAGTGAACCCATAAACCCAAGGAACACTGACAGAAGCAAGCGGGATCCACACCCCATAATTTGAAGCCCTAAAGGCCACCAATGATAACCCATAATACGGTCTATTGGGTAGCCTAACAACGACTGGTCCCAAAAAATTCGATTAGACCAATCTCATTAAAGGGGAGGACTACTGAAGGGCCATAATATGACCGACCTAGCCCATTAGAAATACAATAGCCCAACTGTAGTCCTGCCCAAGTCCATAGACGTTCTCGAGGCCCCAAGCCCGCACGCATATGAATTAATCCCTCCATGCCTTCCTACCTGGTTATCCAAGGAGTCCTAAAGCTCACGGTATTAAACTCCTTTAAGGACTCTAATCCTCCCACATATAAATAGGCAGGTACCTCTTTCATATTTTCTTAAGCTTAATTGCTCCTCTAATACTAAACTCTTCTTGAGATCTAACTTAGGCATCAGAGTCTCCACATCCGACGCCGCCCCTCTTCTTGTTCCCTTTCAGGTCTGATCGGCTCCAACTCTTGGTGATTTTGGCATCATCAATACCTATCATTAGTGACCATATGGGAACGACATACCGATGGAGAAAGACATGGATGATGGAAGAAAACTAAAAATATTTAGGTCTGAAAAGGTGGGAGTCGTCATTATTGTATATCGATCAAGGAAGACAATAGATATCTGAGATAATGTTGCTACTAAATCCCATTTATAATAGGGGCTTATTACAACATGTTGGGTGTCAAAAAGAAAAGAAAAGTAAAAGTTAATAAGTTGATATTGTTCTTTGTCCGGTAAAAATGCCCAATTTATTGTGCTCGATTTTTGAGTATTGGGCTGGACACACTAATTAGCTTAACTGAGTATGGGGTTGGATAGACGTATGTCAAAAATAATGTTCTCATATGCCCCAAATATATAGAAGGAAATTGTTTTTTCTAAGTTGTACTTTTCGGTACCACCCAAAACGATCAGAGTTATATGCGTTTCTTTTTGCTCTAATCACAGTTATATGCTTTTTGGTTGGGAGTGGTCAGCCTACTGCCTATTACCCAGTCAAGTTTACTCAAATAACGCAGTGATAGTGACTTTAGTCATTGAAAAATGAGTTTCTAAAGAACAAATAGAAAATTTTATTATTTTTATTTAAGAAATAAAAATAAATAGGATGACAATACTAAGGGGATATTGGTATTATAAAAACTTGTAAAAATTTTAAAATTGTTGATAGATTTGTGAATATTTATGTAGATTGAAGTTTTATAAAGTTTTATGTAAAAGTTGGTGAAAAGTTTTAAATATATTCAATTTTTATTGGAGTTTGAAAAATAGTATAGAGAGAGATGATTTGATAAAATTTTTTAACAAAAAAAAGTATTAGAGTTTGGTGAAAAAATATGGAAAGAGTGTAAGATTTCACAGCAAAATCTAGATCGTTGAAATCAAGCAGCCCAAGCATTCTGCCCCCTACAAATCGATGCATGTAGTTCTTGAGAGAGAAGTCGAGAAAGAGAGTTTTTAGAGAGAGAATGATTCTCGCAAAAAATGACTTCTTCTCACTCAAATGAAGTTTTAAGCTATTTATAATGGCTTACTCAAAGCTTCTCCTATGCTTATGCGTGGGATCTTTAGGGATCTCAAATCTCGGTCGTAGGATCATAATAAAAAACTATTTTTCATTTAACTCCCTTATATTTTGTATTCCAAATTCATGGGCTTCTACAAATTGTGATAATGTCCATTAACATATCACAATTGACCCCGAGATAATGAGACTATTTTCGTGAAATCCCTTTTGCTAACAATTATTTGTTCATTTATCCTTCCACCATACTATATTCCACATGAGCTAATTGGACCAGAATAATATCACCGATTTAGCTCATATAATTCTTAATTCACAATTTGTAACTCATTGAATAGGGAATCAAAGAGTCATACTCTCCGCTTTTGATTCATCAATCATCGACATGATTTTTCTATAATTTCACTTAACAATATAAGTGTGTAATATCTTATGTTACAACATTATACCCGATAAGAAATAAATACATGTGACGATAAAAGAAATAATTATCTCATAATTATTCTAATAACTGGTTTTGAGGGCATATTTCCAACAAAGAGAAGATTTGTTATATATTTTTTAAAAAAAATAAGTATTGGAGTTTGTGTGAAAAGTTGTTGGAGTCTGAGTTAAAGGTATTGGTGTTTGACTAAGATTTTTTGAGATTTTGGATGTTTGTTTTGTGAATTTATTTGCATTCATTATAATCTAAAATACTTTTGCAAACGAAAGTGCCTAACATTAGTACCTAACATTTGTGAAAATTTGTGTGCGGTGTTGCATCCTGAGAGGAAGACGTGGATAATCCAAGAAAATTTGGACAAATTTAGAGTTGAAAAAGGGTGAATAGATGATATTTGGGAATTGATGCCTTTTTAAGGAACAACCATTTCTTATATTCAAGTAGTGACTAATTCTCATCATTGTGACCCGAACGAACTGGAAATTTGCGAATCATTAAGGAACAATCATTGTAGTCATTTTAAGTCATCATCGTCACCGAAAATTGCATTAAGTGCAGATCAAAATTGGTTGAAAATTCCATGGAAAAGGGCAAAAATAAACTAACAAACTTCATGTGTAAATGCAGAGATTTCAATGCTCGGAAGAGGGGGAGAATTTCATTGATATTTTGACTGAGATAAAGTATCCAGTATTAAAACGAAATTATTTTCTCCAATAGAAGGGACAACAACGAGCGAAATAACACTGAATTATCTTCTCCAATATTAAAAAAAAAAAAATAGTTTACTCTCTTCATGACTTCTAAACCTTATGCGCAAGAAAGTAACAAAAAGGTTCACAAACAAAAATACTAATCTGGACAACGCAGCTCAATGCACATGTTTTAAATAATAGGCTGAATTAATAGTCAGGTATTAACTTCAATATATTTACTACAGGCGAAAGCGTTTAAAATAAAACCGAATTATCTTCTCCAACATTTTAATAATCTACTTTTAGTATTTAGATTTTGAGGCAATTTCAAATTTGATTCCTGAAATTTTGTCTTGATATTAGGCAGTCTTCAATTTTATCCTCGACAACAATATATATAGTATTAATCCTGGCGCCGTGAAATTCTCTCAAAAGATTAATTTAACAGAGTGCCTTGCATGTCACAATGACTAAAGAGATGACATGTTTCTGATCTGCTAGAGGCCACATTATTTTAAAAGCGTCACATCACTTAATTAAATAATTGTAAGATAATAAAAATAATTAAAAAAACATAATTGGTTTGATTACATCCTACTTGGCTAAAGTAGCACCAATATTCTTTTTGAAAAATGTAATTTGAAAGACAATCACTACAAGAAAATCAGTGTATAACGGCGCTACGTGGATGTCGCTAAAACTCGATTTATTATTGCTGCAACTTACAGGTGACAATTATAAAACCATCGGAGTCCTGTCACTTTTACGTCATCACTACATGTATCTAGCAACATATTTTACTGTCAGTCGCTTTTTACTTGGTAATAGCAACGAATACTGAAGTCATGAGAGTGCACCCCATTCTGTCGCTGTTACCTCTCTCTCTGGTTCCATTTCTGTCGCAGAAAATTTAGAGCAACAAATTTAATTCGTCGCATATCTGAGCCTAAACTGTTGGTAATGACCATGATTATAGGTCCTGCATTTTAACGACATGGTTTTATGTTGTTGCAAGACGTTTGTGGCTACTATTTTTTTTTGTCGATGAACGTTCCAGCAGCAACTGCATGTGGTCCTTTAAAATAGATTGGGTCGCTGGTGTCTAGATACAACCACATAAACTTCGAATTTGAATTCGCAAACAAACTAAGGTTTAACAAACTATGGTAAATTTGAATTTGAGTAAGTGTTTGTACAGAGTGCTTTACAAAATACAAGACTACAAATATTAACAAACCAGATCTTTACAAAAGCGAAAAAGCAAGAACATTGCGCTCTGAAAACTTTCTCCAAATATCTTCACTAACGAAAGTGGTCTCTTCCCCGTAAATTAATCCTCTCATTCCTTTTCCTTTTCGGAATTGAACTTTCTAAAACAGTTGTGCGGTCTCATTCAATACATAAACTACAAAAAAAAATCATTAATAATAAAAAAAAAAATAAAAACAACTAGATTCTGACAAACTGACTCAAATAGTATTAAGAATAATTACAAGAAACCTACTGAGCATATTTTTATGTAGTTAGCTGCCGACTAGGTGGGAGAAATAGAGGCTTTAAGGCGATTGCTTTCATCCATGAGAGAAAAAAGGCTCATATTGGCTTTTCAGGTCACCTGCATAGCGAAAAAAATGAGTGAGAAAAAAAAATTAAATCTCAGATAGTGTTAGCTGTCTTTTGTAGATAGATCTATTGAAAAAATCACAAAACGAAGAGAATATATGAAGATTTTTGTAGTTTTCGCAGCAGCTGTGTGAGGAGAAGAAAGAATTGTGCAGTTGTCGTAGTCGCTGTGCAAGACAGAGAAAAGAAGAAGAGTATTGTGATGAAGATGAGAGGCATTAGGGTTAAATGACTAGCAACGGTGGAGATCAAATGTGAGGTGAGAAGATATCTCAGCCGTCAAAGTAAATGGAATTATCTGGAAGCTTGATGAAGAAACATCAATTAATTATTACTTGACAAACCAACGAAAATACCTTTCTATAGTATCTTTTAATTTATAGTTATTATGTATTCAAAAAATATATAATTAAAAAATAAGTAGAAATAGTTTCATAAATAAAAAAATTATAAAAATGGATAAAATATGAACCATTTTTCTATATTATAAAAATTATAAAAATAGATAAAGTAAAAAATTAGTTGATTTTTTTTTATCTATTTTTATAATTTTTATATTTATGAAACCATTTTCTACGTATTTTTTGAATTATATGTTTTAATTTTTTTAATATCATAATAAATATAAAAAATAAAAAATAATATTATTTAATTAATAATATATAAATCATTCAAGGCCGCGCGCGCGACGCTGAAAATTTCAGCTCCTATCGAGACCTATTTTAGCGACACAATTGTTTTGTCACGATAACACTTTTAGCACGACAAATATATTATTTGTCGCAAAAAAAGTATTTTTAGCGACAAAATTGAATAGTCGCTGATAAAGCCGTCGCTAAAACTGTCCTTTAGCGATAAAATTGAGTAGTCGTTGATAAAGTTTGTCGCTAATTAAGTCTATAGCGATGAAACAATATTTATGTTGTAAAAAAGCACAGTTTTAACTATGAAATTAATTTCGTTGCTGATAAATTCGTAGTTAAAGGGAAAATCTCTTGTAGTGAATATGGTATACCCCATCAAATACGACATGGACTGCAAATTTCTCTCTTCTTGACATTGTTAGTCAAAAAGATGAGGCATCATGCGTTTTGGACATGAAAAGAATGGTATTGACTCAAAGTCTTTTCGCTTTTTAGTGAATCACATGTTCTTAAATACGACAAGGATTAGAAATGAATGAGTTGTCATCCTTCACTCTCTTTTCTTCTTAGTATATAAATTCAGTCAAAAAGATGGGGCTTGATGGGGTGTAAAGAATGCTAGCTCTTGACCCCAAGTCTTCTACTAGCTTATCACTAAATCCAAGTACTGCTCTCAAATATTTATTTTTCTGATTTATTTTTCAGTTTTTCATTTTGTAACCATTAATTTTTAAGAATTTCCTTGTAATTTTATTTATTTTTGAAATTGTTAAAGTGATAGAACCTTTTTAATTAACCCTAAATTGTTTTCTTTTAGTCAAAAGTTATCTCTTAGGTAAAGTAGCACCAATAATCTTTTCACAAATATTAGCCTGAAAGACAACACGAAAGCCGAGTGCAATAATTACAATTAGAAAGCACAGTGAAATCAGCACTCCGGTGGCTTAATTTGTTTGTCCTAATTAACTATCGGTGATAGCTTTAAATATTTCACCAGATGTTTTTTTTTTTTTTGGATTTTACATGATTCCATATCCATCTGCATCCAACATTGACACTAACTTTGGATATATTTAACATTTAGACATTAACAAATTATTTGATCTATGGGTAACAAATTACATATCCGCTTGGGGTCCATTGGTTTTTCTTTTAAAACTCTTTTAGCTGTTTTTTTTTTCAATTTTGTTCTAGTTTATATATATAAATATTGAGTTCGTATTTTTAAAGGTTTTACTGTTTTTTAAAACTATTTCTCTTTCCTTTTTTATTTTTTTATTTTTTCCATATTATGTCTATTTTTACTTGTATTTTTAGTAATTTTTATGAATTTTTAGAATATGTATATATATATATATATATATACATATATGTTTAAATTGTTTGCAATTGTTGGAATGATGTACCCTTTTGATTTAGCCTTCACTTTTTTTAAATTGTTCATGATTATGTGACAGAACAAAAGATGATATCGGCATGTCGGACTATGGACTCTGGTGTCAAACTATTGTCAATTTCTCACCAAATTATTCTGCGTAAGTAGAATTGCAGAGTATGGTAGTTGTAGTTACTGGATACGGATGGCCTATTTAAACTTAAACCACCTCGTCTTGTTGCAACAAAAAATTAGAAAATAAGAAGTTGAAAATGGAGTACTAGGGGCGTTTTTGGTGGTGGGCAACGTTGGTGTTGTTTTCGTTGTGTGTTGATGGCTGCTTCAGTTGTTGGGAGGAAGAGAGAATAAAGCTCTTGCAATTCAAAGCGTTCTTCGACCAACCAAACAAATGGCCTTTGTCTTCTTCGAGCTCAACCAACCAAGAGGGTCACTGCTGTCGTTGGGAAAGAATATATTGTCACAACACTACATGTCACGTAATCTGACTTGATCTTCATTCTTTGAGGTACTACAATTAGAGTAAATTTAATTGGTATCTGAATGCGTCTCTGTTTCTTCCCTTTCAAGAGCTCAATTCCCTCGATTTGAGCTTTCATGGGATCTAAGGATGGGTCTCCAATGAAGGTATGCTTATATCTTAAAGCAAAGTTGGTAGTATTTGTTTTGTTTTTCATTTACCTTAATGCTACCGTTTTGTCAATTTCGTATGTTAGTATTTGTTTTCTAATGATTTTGACATGGAGGCTGAAGCACCTAATGAAAATTTCAGGTTTTGAAAATTTCTCCGGGTTGAGATGGTGGAAGCTGTTCAAGAGGTGGAGTTCAGGACAAAGAGAAGAAGGGATATCTACAAAGGAAACATCCTCAATTAAATGTTTGGAATTGACCTCTAATCTAATGAATTGACAGGCGAAATTCCACACGAGCTTGGAAATTTGAGCAACATCCATGCACTGAACCTATCCTACAACAGCTTAACTGGATCAATCCCAATAACATTCTCAAAGTTAGACCAAATAGAGAGTTTGGATCTTTCCAATAATGACTTGGATGGTGTTATTCCCCCTCAGCTCATAGAGTTGAACTCTCTAGCAGTCTTCAGTGTGACTCATAACAATTTGTCCAGGAGAACTCCAAAAAGAAAAGCTCAGTTTGGGACCTTTGAGAAAAGCAGTTACAAGGACAATCCCTTTTCTATGTGGACCTCCATTAGAGAGTACTTGCAATGACATCCCTCAACCAAGATATGCCACCGTGCCAACTAATAAAGAGGGAGGAGAAGGTGATAGTTTCATGGTCATGGGCATCTGCTACATAAGCTTTGTGGTTTCTTACGCTGTAGTGGTTTTCGTAATTGGTACAATTTTGTGGATAAATCCTTATTGGCATTGGGTGTGGTTTTACTTTATTGAAGTGTGCATGACCAACTGCTTCTGTTTTGTGGTAATCAATCTCTGCGAACTATGCAATTTCAAAATTGAGTAGCCATTGATGGTTTTAATGTGTAATAAACCTCATTGAGAAAGTGGTTGTTGTTACTGTTAAGACTGAGGTTAGTCTTTGACATGTTCCTTAATCCTATGTCTTCCTTCTCATATTATATATTGTAAATTACAGGAAACGTCCCTGTTAAATGAGAGCTTCGATTTGCCTTTTCAGGTGAATACATTCATCCGTGTCATGGCCATGGTCATTATAGAAACGACAAAACTTTCGATAGTCCCTTATGTCATGATCTGATCACATTTTGAGAGGCGATTGTATCTCAAGGTCATTCTGGATCTCCATGAGGATCTTTCCTGAGGCCGTATTGAGGGGTGTAAATTGCAACCTCGGACGCTCTACACGTGGCTCTGCTTGTGGTTCTGCTCTCCGGTCTCTTTCTAATTCAAGGGGCCCTGGCTGGAGCTGTTTCCTTTCTCCTTTTGGCAGCTTCTCCTCCTTGATCGACAACTTGTTCCCAACGAGCTGTTACCATGTCTTCCGCATTCATATAATTCTGCGCCTTTTCCATGAATTCTCTGAAAAGGTTTTTAGGGTTTCTTTCCTAAAGAGAATGAAAACCTTCCGTCGATCAACCCAGCTACTATGATGGTGAGGACCACCTTGTCTTCAAGATCTTCCACGTTGAGCTTTTCTTGGTTGAAGCGTGCCACGTAATCTCGCAAGCTCTCATCTTCCCTTTGTTGGGTAGAAAGGAGATGGATCGCTGGTTTCTTCTGCTTCTTGCTCACTATGAAGTGACTGACAAAGGCTCTGCTGAGTTCTTTGAAACTTGAAATGGAGTTTGGCCTCAACCTGCTAAACCAAATGCGAGCAGATCCGTCTATTGTGTTAGGAAACACTTTGCATTTTATGGCATCTTGAGTGTCCAGTTAGTCCATCTGTGACCGATAGCCTTCCAAGTGATCGAGTGGGTCAATGGCTCCTATGTACTTTTCAATGACAAGCATACAGAATTTAGATGGTAGTGGGGTCTCCAGGATTCTCGATGTGAATGGTGATTCCACCTGATGTATCATGTTTTCTAGGGATGATTGTGGCTGTTTATCCACTTTTTGCCTCATTCTTTCTAACTCGGCTAGAACTTCTTCCAATTTTGCATCGACTCCGTTTACACCTTAATTCTGTCTGTGTGGAGAATGGGAGCCTCTATCGTAGCTTGGTACGTGAGTTCCTTCATTGCGTAATCTCTACCTTTACGCTTCTCCTTGTTGTCTGTCGTCATGATCCGATTCTGGGTCGCTAACAGTGCGAGGCTCGCTATGGGCATTGTCATATACTCCTTCGATCCTTACTAAAGGAGGTTTTAGTGGAGGTTCGAGATTGCTTCCTCCAACTTCCTTTTGCCTTTACTCTTAGTGGTCACCATAAACTTTTATCACAAGAACTAAAGCGTCCCACAGACGGCGCCAACTGATGAATCAGTTGATTATTGGTCAACACTTCAGAGTAAATGCATCTCAGACTTCGCGTAATTTCCCTCTGCAAAATAAAAAAGATGACCCCAGACACCAGGATAAGGCACCTCCAATGCTTAAATCAGTATTTTGATATTTCAATCTTTCTATTCAAAATCTTCGAAATAACTTACCTTTCAACTTCATTATACTTTTCTTTTATAGCCTCTTCTTCACATCCTTGCGTTTCCCTTTTTTGAAGAATGTGATCCCTCATAGCATCATGTTCCGGGGTGTACTCTTCACACGTCTCATAGTGGGGAGTTGCTTTGAATAGTGGGAACGTCGGGATCGTGGGGCTGCTACACGTTATAAGTTAGCTTATAACCATTTAGGACACATGTCGTGGTTTCTCTTTCTTTCGAGCCTGGAGCTATATGGGCCTAGTGTTGTTGTTGGGCTTTTTATGGAAATGGTCATGTTCAGCCAGCCCAAATTGATTTGGGCAGGATTGATTCAGTTTCGGTATCATCAGATATGAATAACTTAATATTGATATATATATATATATATATATGAAAATCCCTGTATGATATAAAATGCTTGAAGCATGTGATAAAAATCCTTGAAGGATATAAAATGCCTGAAGCTATGATGAAATTCCTTGAATGATATAAAATGCTTGAAGCGCATGGTTAAAAATCCTGAAGAATTTATTCTATTAAGCTACAAATATCTGAATATGAGTTGAAGCAACTCAGATACATATGGTATAATTGTCTGAATGAATACCTCCTGAAAAAGAGATTTACGAATAATCAGATTTTTCCATGCATTTTATTAAGAAAATGGAATTTGAATTTGTTACTACGGCAATTTATCTTTATGATTTAAAGAATGAGTTTGAGATAAAAAAAATCTTGGTAATACTGGAATCTCTCTCAACCTGTAGTTTAAGCATTTTTCAAGTGAAAGTGTTGTTTATCAATTTTTATATGCCGAAAAGGTGCTGAAGCACTTTATATGTATAAAGCTCATCTTTTGAGTACATGAATAGTTGTGCGATCAATATATGTGAAAAAACATCTATTTCATCTTGAAGTTGATGAAGAAGAGATTTTTGGTTTTGAAGTACCATCTCTCAGTGCAATTTGTGTTGTAATATGCTGTGCATATTGCACACGTCCTGATATAGCATTTGTAGTTAAACTTCCTATCAAATATATTCTTCACCAACTCGGAGATATATTATGTTATCTCTGAGGCGCAACTGATCACATGTGGTAATTTTATCCAAAAGAATCAACTACTTAGTTAGTTGGTCTTAATGATGCAAACTATTTATCTGATCCCAATAAAGATTGATCATATATGGGATATTTGTTTACCTATAGAGGTGCAACTATTTCATGGAGATCTATCAAACAAACAATATTTGCTACCTCTTCAAATCACTCGGAAATAATTGTGATTTACGAGGCTAGCCGATAATCTGTTTGGTTGAAATCAAGGATTCAATATATTCAAGAAATGTGAGGTCTTCCGAAAATAAAAGGTAGCCGAACACCTTTGTACGAAGACAATGCTGCTTGCATCACATAAACTAGAGGAGATTATGTTAAAGGTGATATAACCAATCATACTCACCTGAGAGCTCCAGAAAAGCGATAAAATCAATATCCAATACATATGATTAAGTGATTGGTAGATTTATTGATTAAAACATTACCAACTGCAAAATTCAAGAAGATATTACACAACATCAGAATACGAAGTCTAAAGGATTTTTCATTATGAAGGTCATCATACTTTTGAGGGGGTAGTCTACTAGTTTGATATATATTGTACACTTTTTCCTTGCCTGAGGTTTTGTCTCATTAGGTTTTCCTTTGCAAGGTTTTAATGAGGCAATCTTTTATCACTCAAAGGTACACACATGCATATTGTACTTTTTTTCCTTCGCCATTGATTTTTTCCCACTGAGTTTTTCCTTGGCAAGGTTTTAACAAAGCATATTCGTTGTGTACGGTAATCCAAAGGAGATTGTTATAAATTCTATAATTATTGAGAATTATGGATGACCATTAATCTTATAATGATGGATTATTATGGAGTACAATAAAACCTATTGATTTTCTCTACCTCTTGGTTTTCCCACCATTTATGCACCGTTTTAATTCCTTTTTAATTCCATGTATGAGGGGTCTTGAGATATATTACAAACACACATATATTGAATCAATATAGCATAGTTCCTAAAGATTCCTCTCCTCACTCTTGTCTTATTTTCTTTTACTACACTTTTAACATCGTATTGCTATCTTCTACCTAGTTTTACAACACCGTTGGTATTCTTTTAATTTTATTGTTTTTTAAATCATTTGTTGTCCTGATTTACTTTTTCTTGTAATTTTTATAATTTTTCTTTATATTTTGAAATTGTTAAAGTGATATGACCTTTTTAATTATAAATTGTTTTCTTTTGGTATTGGTCTAAGGGTGAGCATCTCGGCCAATATCGGAATTCTAGGTTCTAATTCCGGTACCATAATTCCAATTCCGATTCCGGCATATACCCAAACTATAACCAGAAGGCATTTTTTATATATTTCATAATCAAAACCAGAATCGGAAATTTTGGCGAAATTAGCAAAATTTTCGGTTCCGTTTTTAATATTATTTTAATAAAATATGGCTTAAAACCTTATAATTTTACATTAGATTTTGAGTGAATATTTATTTTTTTTGTATAGGGTTTAAAACATTGCAATTTTAAAATAGGGCTCAAAACTTTTTTTGATGCCTATAATTTAGAATGTTTTAATTTTATTTTAGATGAATGTTTATTTTAGATTATAGATGAATATATATTTTACATTTTATTTATTGTTAATTTATGATGTATAACAAAACAATTTCTGCAAAATTCCGGCCCAAAATGCTTTAAGGCCCAAAAAAAAATCTAGCCAAAAAAGCCAACATAAGGAAACCAGAATTTTTCGGTTTCCAATTCTGAAAATTTCGGTTCCATTCCAGTATTTATTGGAATGAACCCGGAACCGGAATAGGCCATTTCGGTTCCATTCGTTCCAATACTCACCCTTATATTGGTCAAAAGTTACCACTTACGATGGTTAGTGCAAAGAACAATCTTAGCAAGTCAAGTCAAGCTTGTAATTGGTTTGATTGCATCCTACGTAGGTAAAGCAGCACCATTAATCTTTTTCATAAATATTAATCTGAAAGACAGCATGAAAGTAGAGGGCAATAATTATAATTAGAAAGCAGAGTGCTCCTTCTGACTTAATTTATTTGTCCTAATTAACTAACGGTGATAACTTTAAATATTCCTCCAGATTTTTTTTCCTAGATTTTATCATCATTCAATATCCATCTGCATCCAACATTGACACTAACTTTAGATATATTTTTCATCAAAAAAAAAAAAACTTTTAAACAGTAACATAAAGTAACATAAAGTCATTGCTTGCCAGCAAATTTTTGACTTCATTGCTGTGGAGCCATTTCAAATTTTCAGTAAACATCCCAAATTTTTGCTTCAGAGTTAATGTGTGAGCATTGAATATTTGTGACAACAATTTCTCTCGCACGCTTCCGTAAGAGTTAGGAAATATCTAATATGTCTCACCTGGAACATATATATGGCCATGGCCACCAACAAGCTTCAAGGACTACCCATTCCACGTGAGTTATGCAAACTCAATCTACCCTTGAACTAAAGGGAAAATTATAAATCACTCATTACGTTTTGGTGCCTTTTAAAAAAATTTACTGGGTCTAAAAAAAAACCTACTGAGTTTGTCATTTTTGTACCAACCTCACTAGACCCAACTTCAAAAACTTTTGCCATCCAATCGCAATGAGACACGTGTCAATAAAAATATAAATATTTTTAAAAAATTATAAACTAAAATCTAACCATAAAGAACAAATGAAAAGATTAATTCAGAAAATCAATAAAATACGATACAAATTTGATAAAAACCAAAGAAAAATACACCCAAACGCCCTCTGTGACTCCCCTGATAGTAGTAATAGTTTCCAGCGCCAGACAAGGAAGCACCACATTGTCGTAGAGGAAGCCTGCTAATTGATGGGCACCAAGGTGGACGGAGTCCCAGAGATCCATTGCAAGTTCCAAAAAGACCAATCACAAAATCAAGAGCAAGGTGCAATCTACTTGGACCGAGTATGCTAATTTACTATACAAGATTCCACCCTTCAAGATGGGATCACAAGAAAAAGAACCAATCCTATTTCATGTTATACAAGCCACAAAGGGAGGCACATCCTAATGTTTAGGCTTCATATTTGTGGGCTTGTTGGGCATATTTAATTTGTTGGGTTATTGCTTTTAAATTATGGAGATAGTTTTAGTTTAAGGGTTTTCGGGGTACTGTTCACAATGCACTGTTCACGTGGTACTGTTCACGTAGGGGCAAGTCCATGTTGTTCCACATTGCTTAGAAATAAAGGGTTTGTTCAAACCTCCTCCTATATTTAGGAGCTTCTATGTATTGATTTGGATATCAAAAAAGTTAAGTATAATTTTCTCTAAGAGAACTTATCAAGGATTCTTCCATGTGGCGTTCTAACTTCAATCTTGGTTCTTGAACCAAGATTTCAACGGGTCAAGATTTGTTCACTGGCTTGATTTGTTGGTGTTCTCTTAGGTCTAAATTCAAATTGTTTGTGGGTTTAAGGGGTTTCAATCCTGCAGGTTTACATCACTAATGCTGCACCAACCAATGGTCTAACCCAATAAACAGCTTGGTTCTTGAAACTACCGGCAGTTAAAGCAGATCCAAAGGTGTAGGCTGCATTCATTGACGCACCAGAGAAAGGCCCGGCCTACTACCAACAACCCACTACCGCCGCTCGGTGGAGTTCCTCCCCTCTCGATCTAGTTCTTTTGATATCAAAAATAAATTGAAATGTAAATTCTTGAACAATAGGACCAGAGGAATTCATGATTTGTTGAAGTAACAACAACTAACAGATCAAGACTCTGAGAAGCTGATTTGCCTATTTCTTGAGAGGTTGCTTTGCTTATATTATTTGCAAAAAAAAGTAGGAAATACTTCGAGATCACAGAGAAGCTTTTGCAAAAAGATAGGTTGTGTTGCACCATTAAAAAAAATAATCTAGCTAATTAGACACTGGCATATATGTCAGTATCGTTAAAAAAATGACATTAGAATTTAATTATTTGAGAACTTAATTAGCAATAAAGTAGCTTTGGTAGACAGTTGTGGTTCTAGGTTTTAGGACCCAATTAAAATTTATTGCGAATGATGCTTATTTTGAAAATTGACGTTGATAGTGCTATTATTTTGAAAAGAGACATTGATAGGTCTAGGATGTGTTTTTTATTTTCAATTTTAATTTTATAAACAATTTTTAAATATTCCTATTTGTAGGCCTTTCATTAAGTTTTATTGAAAAAATTTAGCCTTTTTTTCTTACTTTTAATTTTAATTCTGCTATAATATAGGTCCTTCATAATTATTTTTTTTTAATTTTACTATAATATAAGACCTTCATAATAGGGGGTCTTTCTAATTTGAAGGCCTAAGCCGATTGCCTCGTTTGCCTACCACTTTCAGCAGCCCCTGTTCCAGTATCTGGCACCGCGCTAGCCCCAAGTTGCCAGCTCAGCTTCTCTGGAACTCTTTTGCAGTACTCTGTCGTTTATACCCTAGGTGAGCTTCAAGCTAGCTCCACCTCTCTGTAAGTTGTTCCTTGCAAAATCTTCACATCAGCAAATTGTCCTTTTTCGTGCCTTCTGTTAACATTTATTGGTGATTGCCTCCTCATCTCTTCCAAGTGCTCGCTATAAACAAATAAGATATTTTACAATAAAATAAAATAATATGAATTGATAAGTGTTTAAATGAGCAATGATTGTAAAAAATGCGTACTTTATATGTTGGCTGATCTTCGAACAAGTATTTATAAATTCCTTTCTATTCAAATCATGACCCCTACCAGCTCCTAGCAGGTGAACATCTGTCACAATAGCATATACAATTACACACATTATGGATATTGTAAACTTAAATTGTCCATAACGTAGACAATTCAAGAATTACACCGAGTTCATTATCCGAATCGGTGTAATTCTTAAATGGGGCTAAGGCTACTAAAGAGCTAAAAACCATTCGAACAAAATTAAAACCGTCCGAACAATACATAAAAGTATTAGGATGCCTTGGCAATGCATCCAAACCAAACAAGAGCATCCGAACGGACCATAAAATGCCCAGATTGCGATTATCGAATATCATAGTTCTTCAATGAATAGACTCCATCCCAAAATCATACCAAATCGCAAGCACTTCAACATATGAATATCATAACTATCCCAAACTCCATTTCTATTATTTTAGAACCCAGAAACTCGAAAAATACACGTTTTTCATCCTAAAATACATGTTTTTCAACCTATAATCAAGAACATTTTAAATCCATTAAACTTAAATGCAATTCATTGGAAATTCCTCCTTCAGTTGCCCCAATCACCTCCTTTACGTTGAGATTGAACGCTCAAATTAGCTCCCCACTTCTTCTGTTCCTTAAATCTTCACGTTTTTAATATATTTTACCGTTTGCTACCACTATTTGAAATTTCCCCCATTCATTCTGCGAACTCACTGTGCGAACATACTAAAGACCATGTGGACGCCACCGTCTTTAATTTTTAGAGGGAAGTTGTTGTTGCCTAAAATTTCACCACCGTCCAAACCGACTATATAGTGTCTGCACAGCATCACGCTCCAGAACGACAACACTTCTTCCTATAAATGCAAACAAATGACTAAAAATGAATATGTCCGGATGGTCAGGTTAACCATCCACATGAGACACGATTTGGACGTCATCATTTTGCATCCCAACACCACACCGTGTCTTCGTATAGTTCCAAACAATCCATGCTTAACATACACGTCCGGACGACACTTTCTCTGTCTAAACGTTTATTTTATACTAGACGACAGCGTTTGGCATCATAGTAACCCGTGATATCGCTTAAATATCTGTCCGAACGGTTTTTAATGAAATAGTTTTCTTTATAAGTCATACCATTCAATTTATTATCCATTTTTTAATTAACCCAGGTGTGTTAATAACAAATATAACCTAAGTGTGTCTGTGATAGGTATATTAGTAAAAAATATAAACCCAAGTGTATTAATAACATAAATAACCATAAGTGTGTTAGATAGTAGTTTTGAAGTTTGAAGTAGTGTAACAAAAAGAGAAACACAAAATAAATTAACATGTTTAACTAAGGATGAATAAAAAAAATACCCATATCCTAACCATAAATATCCATGTTCAAAATATAAACCAAATATACAACTATATGAAATGTCCAAAATACAAATAACATATCTGAAATAACATAACTACATCAAATGTCCTCAAAATATAATATATACAAAATAACATCAAATGACATAAAATAAATCTCGAGGGGAGATATTGTTCCTCATTTGTGAGCTACAGAACCTCACTGATACGCCTCAAGTGCTCCTCCATCTCCCTGACCCACCTCGTGAGGGCTTGTAACTGTTTTGAAGATGCCACGACCTTTAGATCAGACCGAACTGCCTCCACCTACCTCCTCAGCTCAGAATCCTACTCACCGATCGTAGTCTCCAGTGCCATGAGCCAAGCACTTATATCACGCAGCACCTAATGGATGGGCTGGATCACCACTCGTACAATGGCACTCAACTCTACCTTCAGATCCTCCACCAATCAATCTGCCCAAGTCAGTCGCTCTGCTTGATGTCCCTAGGTCAAGCTCTGACCAAGATCCCGCTCCTCAGTCCTGGGAGGCTGCTTATGATGTCTACCAACAACAACCCGCACGACATGCTATCAACGTGTCTGGGCCACAAAATGCGACAGGGTAGTCTTGTTGATGGGCTGAAGTGGATGCCCTTTCGACTCGTTAGGGCCCTCAACTACTAGCATGGCATGGATGAATTGCGTTAGTAGAATTCCGAACAATAGCGAATTCAACTTGTTTGAGAGGGCCTTGCACTGATAGTCAAGAATATGTATGCAGCTAGATCAACCAGGATCCCCGTTCCACCTGCTAGATTAGCTCGACTCGATGAAAATAAACCTTTGTAGTGTGCTTCTTTGAGTCGATGCAGTAAGAGAAATCAGGTGCACAATCCACCAAAAAGGAAGTAGTTGCCCATGACTCATGCTGCTTCCCTCTAAAAAAACTGTATTCGGACCTAGCATTGTCCGAGATACTGTAGCTTTAGGAGTCCGGTCTTCCTCGAAAAGCTCTATCGAAGGGAACGTATCCATGGGCCTCTCATAGCCCATAAATCTCGTTAGCTCATCCAGTGAGAAAAGAACCCAGGTGTTGTGGACTGTGATCTCAAAACTAGGATCTGAGATATTGGGCACCAAAAGAATATCAACGTAAAACTCTCGCACCAAATCGATGGATACGATACCTGTCCTTTGTAGAAACGATACCTGACCTTGAATGGCTTTCACCTTTGGAAGCGTCCAATTCTCAAATCTCAAGCCTTTAAAATCTACTAAGACGATTTGTCCCTCGAAAACGACTGATTGTGACATAATCAATGCCCGATGCTCCTCCACGATGCATGGATGCTTGCTGTTGGAAGCCTCAACCACGATGCATGGACGCTTGCTAATTTTTCTTTAACTGCAAAAAAGCATTCGCACGATTAGATAAGGTGTCACACAATAGGAAATCCATTCGCATGCATAAATAAGACGTTCGCACGGATGAAAAGCCGTTCACATAGTTACTTATCCGTTCGCCAAGATAGCATATATACAAAACACTTTGGCTAAACTTCAACGTTTGACATCAAGACACATCCCAACGGGTGGAAACAACTGTCCGGAGAACATCAAAACTATGGCATCTTTTGGACAAGCATCCCAACATCCTATCGTGGGTGTCCGGTCAGAATTTTAAAGGAC
Organism: Morella rubra; assembly: GCA_003952965.2. Taxonomy (NCBI): domain Eukaryota; kingdom Viridiplantae; phylum Streptophyta; class Magnoliopsida; order Fagales; family Myricaceae; genus Morella; species Morella rubra. Next base: position 20,492,438 of record CM025850.1, on the reverse strand, counting down.
AAATTAAAATTCTACCGTGGTGACGTTTACACCAAACACGTCAAAATAGCTAAAGAAAAGCCATCCGAATGGAGTACGAAGCAAACAAATATTCAAAATAAATATAAATTGGCGTCCGGAAAGTTTGGATAAAGCATCCGGACACATCTAAAATGACAACGTATTCTTTTAGGGACACGATTCAGCATGTAACGTATGCAAACACGTTTGGATGCATCTGGGAAGATGGCTGAGTTAACTCAGCCATGGCAGCCTCCCCCCATCCCAAACACTCCCAAATATATACAACCAAATCCCTCAAAAATACACTCAAAACAATCCTAACACTTAGCACAATCAATTTCTACAAAAAAAAAAAAAAAAAAAAACAATGTAGTATACAAAAAAAAAATTCCACGTTGGAACGTTCGTTTTTCTTCCAAGCAGTATTAAGTATTCATGACGATTTTGAATGATTTTGAATGTGTCACTAAGCGGTGATGATCATTATTCATTACGTAAAGTCTATTTGGACATTGTCAAAAACTGGTTTGGACGGACATGAAAAATTTGTGATAATTTTAATCGTAACTCAGTCACAACAATTTGTATTTTGGGTTTTAAATTTCATATATATTCGAGGTTGAGTTGATTCATTTTTGCTCCAATAGTTTCAATGGCTTTTGAGCTACAATCCCAAATATTTCCCACCTTGATCCTAAACTCTGTTACATCCCTTGAAAAGTCCTTATGATTCGTGTTATGAATGTGATCCCAGTGATGGAGAATGAGAAGATATGCAAGCCTATGGTAGATCATTTCCATTGGAATAAATTTGAGCGAAACACATACCCTTCAAACACATGAGAGTCGAGTGTTTATTTCTGTGTTTATTTATTTTCATTACTTTAGATTTTTCCTAATTTGTTTTTTTTCTTGGTTTATTATAGTTTCCTTGATTGTTTATGACTGTAACTCGATCTTCTAATCAACGTGATTTGTAGTGCGATCCAGAAATAGAGAGAACTACACGCAGGTTAAGGAGAAGAGCTCAGAGAAATTCGAAAGAGAACGATCTAGCTCTTGATTCCCTAAGGACCTCTTTGAGCAGGAACCCCATAGCTTCAGAACTCGGAATCATGCATGTCCACGGACTATTTAGATTTGAGCAAGCTCCCACAGAAGAGAAAGTGAAGATAGATACTCAGAGAGACAACAAAAAGTCACCACCAGCGGACATAGAGCATTTGCCGGGTCTATAAGCCTAGCTCCCTCGACACAATCCTCTACCCGCTTGCTTCGTCCTCAAACCTCCGCTTCTCTTCCTCTCCGAATCCAAGTTTCTGGAGACCATTCTCCGGTAAGCCATTCATGGACAGAGAGTGGAAGAAAGAGAGAAGAGTAAGACTCTCGAGCGACAGAGAAAGCACGAGAAGGAAAAGTAGACGTGGCAGACCTTCTTCCCTTGTGGCATGCTGATATGTCTTTTTGACACTTGTCGCTGTCATACCCCGAGCTTTTAGCACAACATGCTTGTTGTATGCTTTTGATTAGTAGTGCATTAGGGGGTATTTAGTGGGGAAGTGAGAAATTTTTGTACTTGATGAGCTAAGTTCAAAATTTTGATTAGGACATGATTAATTGAGAATTGGAGTTCACATACAACTGAGTTATTGTTCAGGAGATTGAGGAGCACGTATTGGATCAATTTAAATTTGTAAGCTAATAGGTTTTTTTTCTCGAAGCCTTGATTAGGACATGATTTAGTGGGATTTGGAATTCGTGTGCAACTAGGTTGTTGTTCAGAATGTTGAGGAGCTCATATTAGATCAATTTAATTTTTTAAGCAAGTAGGTCATTTTCGTCTCAAAAACCAAACCACATAATTTTATTCTTTTAATATGTTGGGAGATTATCCATGAACTTATGGTTTAAATTTTGGGACTTTTTATATTTTTTTCGAAAGCAAGTAGGTTGATTAGTTAAGCAAGTAGGTTGCTTAGTGATCATCGATAATTATCGGAAGATTAGTGTAACGATTAGCAAGACTTAGCCATTAAGCAAAAAAATTTCGGCTGCCCTAGAGAGTGATACATGTGAGGGCTAGGTAGCACGATAAATCGAAACGAGAAGCATGATGAATCGATGCAAAAAGCACGACCTAAAAGGCTTAGGGCCTAGGTAGCTCGAGGTGTCGACTACCGGTGAACCTACCCATTAAACGTGAGATTAGTAGTGAAGTGAAGTAGAAGGAAGAAGGAAGGAATCGATTAAGAGAAGTTTACCGAAGATCAAGCACACTTAATGGTAAAGTTTAGTTGGTTATCTTTGATTTCGATTCAAGTTTTCATGATAATAATTGTGAATCTCTTGTCTTTATTATTCTAGCATCTCTTGATGTTGTTAGTCTCTTTATATTCTTCCTATTGTTCTTGATGTTCTTCTTGTTTTTGATGAAGAACAATCTCGTCCATTCTAAAAAGTATCATTTTCAAAGTTCGATTCGTTTTCAAGTTATTTTTCAACTTTGATCCATTTCTTTTCAAAATTTCTTCCAAAAGTTATTTTTCAAAGCTTGAACATATTTCTTTCATTCTAATTTCAATACTTTTCATGTCAAAATTAGTATTTTCTACGTGGTGATTAAGCCAGTTTTTAATCAAGAAATTAAATTGTTGTTTTCTCTTCATAACACTTTCCTTTGAAAACTGTTTTATAATGTTGTGATGATGGAAACGAGTTAAGGTGTTGCATATCATAAATGAGATGTATGGGTGTTGATATGAGACATGCATACTTAACTTGTACGTTGCAAAGGAATATTTTGATGTTCAAGTGTGGTTAAGTTGTTGTATATCATGAATGATATGTATGGGCGTTGACAAGAGGCATGCTTACTAACGCATACTGTGAAGATGTGACAGTACTGTGCACAAGAGATGTGTTCACTTGTTGTGACATTTGGCCTTTCCGCCATACGCGGAAAGATCCTTTTTGAGGATACCGTATTCTACTCTAGGAGTAATGCCGCAAAATACAGACCATGTTCTACTTTGGAAGTAATTCAGCCAAACATTACTTGTAACCCATCACTCTGGCCCAGTAATTCACTCTGAGGAGTGAGAGGAGTGGTGATTGAGAAATGGAAAAGATCATTTTTAAAGAACTGAGTCTTTTCATTTACTTTCTTATTCAGTTGAGATTTTATTGTTGAATGAGTTTCTTCAAAATCTATTATTGTATCTGCTATTCTGTTGCACTAACCGCTAACTTTGCTGAGTCCTTTGAACTCATTGTTGTTTGTTAAATATTTTCTTTAGTAGATGTCTGAGATTTATTTGGGAGAGTTCACCAAGGCCATTCAACATGGCTTTGTCACTTTGAAGTTGACTTTCTGTGTTTACATCACACATGACCTAGATGTCCTGATAGAGGGACGAGGACATAGGTGGATCACTCCGCACTTTGATAATTACATCAACATCTCGGACTTGGATAACACTGATGATGAAAATTTGAGATCTTCGAATTCTGTGTTTTTAGTTTTTTCAGCTATAGTTTTGTTTTTAGTATGTACATTATAGAAAGTTGGTCCTCTTTTGTAATACTTCGGTATTAATAAAAGTTCCTTCGTGTGTTTTCCTTTGTCGATCTTCCCATAGGCTGTAACCTCAGCTTTATTAGCTATGTCCATTACTATAGGACAACGCTTGACGTCTTCACGGTCCGGGCTATTACATATGGTATCAGAGTTGTGTTTTTAAGAAAGCAAGGATAGCTAGCAGAACCTAAAGAAATGAGAGTGTTGGGAAAAGCACTATCTCGTTAGAAAGCATAGTATGATCATATGAATAGTACGATATTGTCATTTATCTTGTGGTGATTTTGGAGTTTATAACCTACCTTTATGTTTCAGGAGATAATGGCAGCTAGAAGGAATAGAGATAGAGGAGGGGAAAACAAGGGAGTTCATTTGATAAATTTGCCAAGCACCATCCCCCCTAGTTATGAAGGAGGTACGGAACCCTTAGTGGCTGAAAATTGGCTTATGAATATTGAGGAATTAATGCAAGTGTTAGAGTGCACTGATGATCAAATGTTATGATATGCCACATATCAACTGAAACGAGAAGCCAAAAGGTAAGGGCAAGCCAAGAAGGAACTCTTGGAGATTGAGTGGACTTGGGAGCAATTTAAGAAGGAATTTCTAGATCGATATTTTCTGGAGATGATCAGAGAAGCCAAAGCCCAAGAATTTACCACCTTAAGTCAGGGAGCTAGGTCAGTAGCTGAGTATGCCGCTGAGTTTATAGAATTATCTAGATTTGATATATGATTCCTGATGAGGGTAATAACTCTTGTAAGTTTTAGAGAGGATTACAGTCCGGTATTATGGAAAGAGTCTGTTGCCATAAGTTTGAGAATTTTCAGCAGTTAGTTGATAGAGCCTCAATTGTAGAATGTACCTTACAGGAGAGTGCTATTGTTAATGAGCAGAATAAGAAACACTCTTTCCAAGTGACTCAATTCCAAGGACAGTCATCGGGAAAGAGAGGAGGAGGTAATTATGGAAATAGAGGCAACGGACAGTGGGATAGAAGGAATAGTTTGTTTTACATGTGGAAAGCTAGGTCATTTTCCTTGAGATTGTAAAGTGAAGCAAGGATTCCCTCAGAATGTGCGTGGGAATCAAGTTACTAACCCCGGTAACAATCAGAGAGGAAATCCTGGTAATAATCCAGGAAATCAACAGAGGGGAATTGGACGAGCAAGAGTGTTTGCTATAAATATGGAGGAAGCAGAGCAAGATGAGAATGTGGTGACAAGAACTTTTTCCCTTTCTTGTGGATTAGTAACTGTGTTGTTTGATACTGGTGCTATGCATTCTTTTATTTCACACAATTGCATAAATAGACTTGGATTGTTGGTAGAACCTTTATTTGTTAGACTTGATGTGGTAACTTCGTTGGGGATAAACAGTATGTGTACCAAGAATATCAAGAAATTTCCAATGGAAATAGTAGGATGGAGATTGCCTATAGATTTGACAATCCTAGATATGGGTAACTTTGATGTGATTCTTGGCATGGATTGGTTATCTGGTTATCATGTAACATTATATTTTCATGCAAAGCAAGTGAGTTTACTTGTGCCTGGACAAAACATTTTGTCACTAAAAGTAAAAATTTCATCACTAAAAGTATTAGTAACAAAATTTTTTCTTCACGAGCTCCGTTAGCTAAAGAGCGTCATGAAATGTAATTCATGACAAAATCTGAATTTCTTCATGAAAAGTTTTTAGTGATAGAAAATTTTCATCACTAAATATATTTGATCGATCGGTAATTTTGCTGATTGGTCGGTGAAAACAAAGTGATGGATCGGTTGGAACTGCGATCAATCGGTATTTGTTTGTAATGATCGAATGGATACCAAGACCGATCGATCGTCATATCTAGGATGATCGAACGGTACGTATTGACGATCGATTGGTTACGTATTGGTGATTGATCGACACATTTAACCGATCGCACGGTAAGAAATAAATGATTGATTGTTTTTGTAACGACGATCGGACATTTTATAGAAGCGATAGATCACTTAAGTTTCACAATCGATAGTATGTCAAAATCGATTAGTCGTTTAATTTAGCGATGAAATGTTGATTAAGTAACTGATCGATCGGTCTCATCTGACAATCGATCATTTTAGTTGGATTATCGATTGTCTATTTCTCCACCGATCGGTTGCTTATAGTACCGACAAATCGCTTACACGTAGCCGATCGATCGTTTACGTTACTAATCGATCATTATTTTTGTCTTTTTAATATTGGCAATCGAATGGTCGGTTTAAAAAAAAAATAATAATAGAAAATATTATATAACACGTACTATTATAATAACAATACAATACTCACATTAATAACATCAATAATAACAAATAGTGATCGTAATTAAATCGAAAATAACATCGTAATACATAATCAAAAGCTATTACAACATACATGCATCTACCTTTTTGAACCCCAAACTGGCTGAATAGTCGCTTTGACATGTTGCTCATTTTCTTCTCCATTACAGAGGACATTTTCTTCTCCAGCTCCTTCGATATTTCTGCCCGTAAGCACTCTTGCTCCTTTCGCATGTGCTCTTCTTCCTTTTGCATGCACTCCTCGTGCTCCACTAGCATGCACTCTTGCTCCCTTTTCATGCGCTCCTCCTGCTCCAACCAAATGCGCTGCTCCACCCACTACTCCTCATGGTGGTCCCTCAACATGGCCTCCATCTCAGCTTGCTTCTTTGCAAATTCTTGCAAGTCTTTCTCTAGTAGCTCTCATCGCTTCTATCTCATCCCTTGCCTTCACTAGCTGGTGCTGTAGATCAGAAGACTGTGTAGTAAAGTTGATGAAGGAGGAGGCTTAACCGCCGTCCTAATCCCCGAACATATCCCGACTTCTTGCCCAATATCTCGAAATATACTTCAATTTCGGTATAAGTCTTCCCTTCTAAATCACACTACGCTGGAAGGCATCCATCCGTTCCTGAAAAAATGACAATAATTACCATAAACATTAAAGTAGATAAACTATACATAAATTACATAAAGTAGATTAAAATAAAAGCGACTTACATAAATTTCTCTCGCTCCTTCCGAGGTCCAAACACCATCTTTGTTTGTATAATTCTTCTTATACAGCTCTGCAGGATTGATATTGCCGCTTTCTTGATTTTTCTACATGGCAATAGCATAAAGTTATTGACAAACAATATCAATAAAGTCTAAAATTTAGTACTTAACTTACCATGCAAGCTCGTGTGCGCTGGAACGAGCGCGAACCAGCAGCGTGGTTCACAGTCAACTTTGATCTATTCTTCTTATTTTGCTCGCTTCGTTTCTGCGATATTTTAAGTAATTAAATATTAAAAGAATGTAATATTTAAGCAACGGTTTTTGTAATCACGTACCATAAATGCTTCGCTGGTGAACAGATCGTATAACTCCTTCTACTGTTCTTTTGTGGTATCAGGGTGCAGCTTCAGCAACGCCGCCTCTTTACTCAGGAACTTCTTGAAATATGCATAATCAGTTACGGTGCGTTCGATGTGCCATCATCATAGTCTCAACCACCGTCCTCACATCCTCATGACGGGTGTAGTCAAGGTCGAAGTGGTCCTGCATAAGTACCAAAACATACAATATTACAATGATAAACGAAATGCTTAACAAAAAAATTCTATGTTTACGAATTTAATCATACCAACACCCGATCCATAATGTACTCCTTCACTTCTACAGGAACATCGCCCACTTGTTAATGGAGATCGGAATCAGCCCTTAGACCAACATTCAATCTTCGTCGATAGGGTGGCAGCAGTGGAAGACACTCCTCCACACTCTCCCTCCGGGATATGCACCGATAGTTTCCAAACCTGGACTGGACCCAAGACTCTTCTCCAAACTGACCCCATGTGTCCTACCTCGCCCACGCTTTAGAAGCTGATGTCACTACATAAAATAAAATTAACAAAGTTAGTAGTCGTTTAACTTAAAAAAAAATGAAATATAACTTAGAATAATTTCTTACATGCACAACTACTAGGACAAGCTGGCGTGCCTTGACTCATGGCTTCATTCGCTCTCCAAGAAGGAGCGTTTAGAGTAGAACTCGAGATTGGACTCATACTAAGCGAAGTAACTGCGCTATGCAACTGTCCAGAAGTAACTGAAGGAAATTCCGTCCACGCTTCATTTCACCGTAGAAGCTGTGACATAACAAAAGAAACGATAAAGATGTGGTAAAAGAGACAATAACAGTAAAAACAGTTCAGCAAACATCAACATTACAAAGAAAATATACTTGAAAGAAATTATTAATCAAAATCTGATTCTTGCACGTTATCGCCCAATGCCTCATCCTCAGTAGAGTCGCTATCACTTTCGAACGAATCTTTGTCCCCACTTTCTTCACTATTTTCTTCAATTTCTGCTTCATCCCCTCCGAAACATCATTACTATCTACATGTCTTTTCTTCTACCGATCAATTGCATCAGAAGCTTGGATAACGTTTGGCGTAACGTCATCCCTCCGTAGTGGATTAAGGTTAAACTGTCGAAAGTCTATAAACAAGTCAATGGCATCGTCCTCTTGATACGCTTCATTCACAGTGGCTGCTCCCGATTCAACATTTACATCAACCTCACCATCCTGATCCGGCCTAGGAAGGTCATATGCATTTTACACAACAACTTCTGCACGACTCGCCACATAGGTCCATGCAGATTATCAACTAGATAAAACACTTGACTTGCTTTATTTGCCAAAACAAATGGATCTTCTAAGTACCACAGTCAGGAAGTGTTTATGCTCTTAAAGTTCTCGTCAATACAAATTCCACGGTGATCTCCGACGTCCCACCAATCACACTACATTTCTGTAGTTTCGACATGGACACCTAATCTGACCTCGAGAGTCTACACAACAACCAGCCATACTGACAAACCCACCGACCCCCTCCACATACTTTTCACCAAACCAATTTTTCTCGTAAACCCAACTTTTATCCATCGCCACCAATCTAAAACAATACACAACATTAAGTAACTCATAAACACCCAATCATTGGAACGTGACATTTATGCCCAGCTGATAGGTCCTATCCCATTCAAGATTGTGCATTCGAAGTTGAACGTCAGTTCGACTTGCGTCCATCCATACCTAGAAAAAATTAGGCAGCATCTCCCCCCAGTCCCTAAGTACACGCACTAGCGTTGGGGGCAGACGTCATCAACGATAGTTGTATGACGTCATACACCAATGCTAGTAGTATACCTAGAAGACAAAAGAGTAGATGATACTGAACTTTCTCCAAGACTGGACAAGACACAAGTACCGAACTTGTCCAACCACGAATACACAATCTCAAAATGTCCATATTTTGAACAATTCAAGGGTTATTACGTGATAAACGCATATTTATCGCATCCTAACCCTTGAACAGGTCTAAGGGTACACACATTATATCCCAAAAATATAACCCAAATAGAACAAGTCAAAAACACTCCAATATTCATCCTCCATGCTTCTCAAACTCCATAATTTATTTCCAGAACTCAAGCACTTCAATAATCAAACATGTAAATAAATATAAATGCTACACATCATCAATAATTTATAACCTGCGTGAAACACCGATCAATTGGTAAACAGGCAATCGGTTGGTATTTATAGACGACCGATTGTCAATAATATGACGATCGATCATCAGACGACCATCTAGCAGCCGATCGATCGTCAACTATGGTGATCGATTGTCAATTACCCAAATCGATAAAACCATACAAACCCTCCCCACACACTCAAATCCACACCCAAAGCACTCCCAAATCATCCGCATTCAATACCCATTCCAATGTACATATTAAAAACACCCTAATAAGCTCTAATCATCACAAATTGTATCCACAATACCCACAAATACCAAAATAAAAAAAAATCATCAAATAACCAACCAAATCATTCCTAAATTGTAATGTACATACAATATATTACCTCTTGCACGAAATCAACACCAAAATATACTAAATCTCTACCAAAATCTCAAAAATTTCGCCCAAAATTTTCAATATTCACTCGGTTAAAAAACCAATGAATTTGAGCTTGGGCTTCCTCTAAATCTATTCCAAACACTCTCCCAACCAAAAGGATGGTATTTGGGCTAAGTTTAAGAGGGAAATAGCTCCTTGCCGCAAGCCTTCGGTCTCCTAATTGCCGTGGGTGTGTTTTTGCTCTTCACCCACGGCCTTAAAGCATTTTGGCATTTCAAGCATGATAAACACCGATCAATCGGCCACAATAGCGATCGATCGCCTTGTCAGCAGTCATACCCCGAGCTTTTAAACATCACATGCATATTGTCTATGATATCTTGTTTGTGACTAGTGACTAAGAGAGAGTATTTAGTACTTGAGATACTAAGTTTGAAACCATGATTTCGACATGATCAAGTGAGAATTGGAGTTCACATGCAACTGAGTTATTGTTCAGGAGATTGTGGAGCACACGTTGGATCAATTTAATTTTGTAAGCTAGTAGTCATTTAATCAAGACCAATTAGATTGATTTGCGATTATCGGAAGATTAGTGAAACGATTAGCAAAACTTAGCCATTAAGAAAGGAAAATTCGGCTGCCCTAGAGACTGCTACATGTGAGGGCTAGATAGCATGACAAATTGAAGCTAGAAGCATGACAAATTGAAGCTAGAAGCACGACAAATTGATGCAAAAAGCACGAAAAAAAGGCTAGGACCTAGCTAGCTCGAGGTGTCGACCACTGGTGGACCTAAGCAGTGACTCACCCAAGCTAGAGTGAAAATTTCAGCCATAGGCATGCTCAGCAACTGCTTAGGTGGTTGGGTGTCGTCTCACGGTTGATGTAGCCTTTTGAGTCACCTAACTAGCCTAAACACGTGTTGCAATGTGACGGATCAAGCTTGCCTATAAATAGGGGGTGGCCGGCCATTTAAACTTACACCATCTCATCCTAAATTGTGATTTAAAGCTTGAGATTAGAAGTGAAGTGAAGTGAAGTAGAAGCAAGAAGGAAAGAATCGATTAAGAAAACTTTAGCGAAGATCATGCTCGCTTAGAGGTAAAGTAGGGGTGATTAAGAATGGAAAAAGGAAAATATCATTTTTGAGAAAACTGAGTCTTTTCATTTACTTTCTTATTCTGTTGAAATTTTATTATTGAACGGGTTTCTTCAATATCTTTTATTGTACCTACTATTCTGTTGTACTAACCGCTGGCTTTACTGTGTCATTTGGATTCATCGCTTGTTTGTTAAATAGTTCTTTAGTAGATGTCTAAGGTTTATTTAGGTGAGTTCACCAAAGCCATTCAACATGGCTTTATCACTCTGGAGCTGACTTTCGAGTCTATGTCACACGTGACCCAGATGTTCTGATAGAGGGGCGTGGACATAGGTGGATCACTTCGCACTCTAATAATTACGTCAACATCTCGGACTTGGATAACACTAACAACGAATATTAGAGATATTCAGTTTTATGCTTACTTAGTTTTTTGCAGTAGTTTAGTTTTTGTACTGTAGTATGTACATTATAAAAAGTAGGTTCTCTTTTGTAATACTTCAGTATTAATAAAAGGTGCTACTTGTATTTTGCTCAGTATCTCGTTGCTTTGTCGATCATCCCATAGGCCGTAACCTGAGTTTCAATAGCTGTGTCCATTACTATAAGACAACACTTGAGGTCTTCACAATCTGGGCGATTACATCAGTTCTAAAATTCCTGCGAAGTTTTTCAATCAATTGATAGACACAAATTGGCTGATCGATCGTTAAACCTATTTATTAAAAAAAACGATTTTTAACCTGACAAATGACTTAATTATTAAAATTATTTTACTTAAAATGTCATTTTAATACATACCTCATACTAATAACTTATAATCATGTGCTAAATAAGCCTTATATCACTAGTTTATGACATCTTAGTACATTGCTCATACTAACTCTTACAAAATGTTTATTTGATGTAACATGTACAACTTGTACATGCTTTCCTAAATATTAATGATGTATGCTTGATATGTTTCTATGTAATCTAAATATATCCAAACAAACTTTGTTAATATATATTTTGTGTTTCCAATTATTTAAGCTCACATTATTCAATCGCAAATGTTTAATCATTAAATTTATCTACCGATTGATCAGCATAGTAAACCAATCGATTGCTCTTTCCATTTAAAACGACACCGTACTGACCGATCGACCGCTTTATGTTAACGATCAATCGCTTCGTCTAACGGGAATGACGACGCATACTGACAATCGTTCAGTGTGTCAAGAACGATCGGTCAGTACGCATAAGTCAAAACGACGGCGTCCTTGATGAAAGATCACTTCATTATTGACAACCGATCAACCAATTCGAATGATCGATCACTTCATCTTTGACGATCGATCGTCTGATTTTAATAATCGGTCAGTTAGAAATATCTAAACGGCACCGTACTATACCGATCGATCGCCTAAAACACCGATCGATCAATGATCTTAAAATTTTAAAAATCGAGTTTTATTTAAAATCTTATATTACTTATTTAATCGATCGCTATAAATTTCATACGTATATTTGTATGTACTTAAATTTTATTTAGATCTTATTTTATTTACTTGTTTAACTTTGCAATTTTTTTTAATTTTGCCAACAAAAGGGTATTTTGGTCAATTTACAAATCTAAGTGTCAGGAAAAAAAATACAAATTAAAAACACGTAAGTTGTAATCAAAGTCACTACATATCCACAAATAAACATAAATATCCCAAATACGTAAATAAAATCCCAAATCCAAATAAATACGTAAGTTGATCGATCACTCTTCTTGATTTCTTCCAGCTGTTCGTTGACCTCCTTCATATGAACCACGACCGCCTTGTTGCCCAAGAACATAATAGTGCACTCCCCCTCAAAGGCGGTCCGGAGCTCCTGCAACTCAGAGGCTGTAGAGTGGTCTTCACTATTGCACCGATACGGTTGTCGAGATCATCAAATATCTAGGCCACCCAAGGAGGAGGCAATGCATGCTCTCCCATCTCGAGAGGTGCCTCTGATTTGGTCAGTCTGGTGTGTGTCGATGCTCGTGCTGCCTCCTCTGCGGCCGCTGCTGCTCTACGAGCGAACTGTTGAGTCAGAGCCCCCTATTGCCCCTTGCTCCTAGACAAGGTCAACTTGTTCAGCTTGCTCATCGCCTCTATACGAGTCTCCCCATCACCCATCTCGATACCCCTATGGATGAGGAACTATGTCAAAAACACGTCCTAAGGGAGGCTGTTATCCTTAATTCCCCAAGCGTCATCCATGATCAGCTTGAACATGTAGAGCGGGAAATCTATCCTCGTCTGTTGACCCAACAAGAGCATGCACCGGGCTCTATTGAATGGGCACTCGGTAGAATGAGATTTGCCATCGACGTTCAGCGTCTAGATAAGGTGCAAAATCTGCCAAAACGTACTGAACTCACTCTGCTTCATTAGTGCCCACAGGTCCTACTCTGATGTCCTCTGCTCCTCCGTCAGGGGTACTGCTGGGAAGCAGGAGTCTCAGGCTGGGGGTAGTGCAAGAAATTGGCAATGACGTCTGCCAAGAGTAAGAACTGCACGTCCTCGCACCTCTAGCTGCACCTCATGTGCTCTATCTACCGAGACGAGTGCACAGAAGAAATCTTGCATGCAGAAAACCTTGGTCTCGAGAGCTGATGAAGAAATCTCTGGTACTCGAAGAGCTGGTAGAGGGAGTGCTCCTCGTACAATAAGTGGTCAAAATCAGAGAGTGTCACTGGACGCTCTTTGGCCACCGGCCGCCCCCTCAGGTACTCCATTCGCCTCTCAAGGTCATCATTGGATCAGTGACTTCCTGCTCTTGGGACAACGATCCCGTCCTAGTTCTCGTTGTGCGTGCGTGCTTAACTCCTGACATTTTATGTATGCTGCAAAAATTGTATATAAATATGTGTTAATAAGTAATCACAATAACATAATTAAAGAATTAATGAAGCTACAACAAAAAGGCGATCCATTGCCATCCAAACCAATCAATCGCTACATATACCGATCGATCTGTAACAGTTTAGCGATCGATTGTGACAGGGCGATCGATCAGTCTATTTGACCGAACAAACACTTTAGGTAAAACGATGTGTTTCAGGGCACTCCTACACGTGCCCTTTCTCCAACAACTCACTTGCCGTTGAAGCTCCTTTGTCTCCTCGGGATTGCTCCTATATGCTGGTCGGTTTGGAATTGTTGCACCGGGAACAAAATTTATTTGATGTTCAATCCCTCGGATTAGAGGTAACCCATGTGGTGTTTCCTCGGGGAAGACATCCACATATTCCTGCAAAAGAGAAACAATAGAACTAGGCAAAGCAAGGTCAAGTTCGTTAGTGTTTAAAAATGCCTCTTTGTACAAAAGTGTAATCATCGGCTAATTTGAAAGCATCGCTCGCTTGATCTCACTCACTTTTGCATAGAAATTCTTTTGTTTTCTCTCTGATTTTCTCTCAATGGTCGAACCTTGATTTTCTCTCTCTTTTTTGTCGGCCTCTCTCGATTTTCACTCTCTCTCTGATTTTCACTCTTTTTCTTTTTCTCACTCTCTTTCTTTTGCTCACTCTCCTTTTGCAATCTCACTTGATCCTCATATACTTGCTGCGGTGTCAATGGTACAAGAGTGATTGGCCGTTGATTAAGTACAAAAGAGTACTTGTTTGTAAAGCCATCATGCTTCACATGTCTATCGAACTGCCACGGACGCCCTAGCAATAAGTGTCCCGCTTGCATCGGTACTACATCACACAACACTTCATCTTCGTACTTACCGATTCGAAAAGCAACTAACACTTGCTTGTTGACCCTTATCTCTCCACTATCATTAAGCCATTGCAACTTGTACGGCCTAGGGTGTTTCAACACGGGCAATCCCAATTTTTCCACCATGATTGTGCTTGCAACATTAGTACAACTACCACCATCAATAATCACACTACATACCTTGTCTTTGACGTGGCACCTTGTGTGAAAGATGTTCTCCCGCTGTACTTCATCAACTCCTTTTACTTGCAAGCTCAAAGCTCTCCTTGCCACCAAGGTCAATGCATCAGGGGCTAAATATTCCTCCTTGGAAACATCCTCCAATGGTGGCATGTCGTCGGTGTCAGATTCTCTACTATCGGTCACAATTTCTCCATTGTCCTTCAACACCATGACTTGCTTGTTTGGGCATTGATTTGCTATGTGTCCCCTGCCTTGACATCTAAAAAATTTAATATCATGATTCCTAGAGGTAGAAGCTTCGGTTTTACCTTGAGGAACGTGGCTAGTGGTCGCGGGCTTGGGCTCGGGTTTGGACGTTTGTGACTTGTCCATTTGCTTGGTATAACCCAGTTTAAAGGAGGTAGAACTGGAGTTATGGCCTGCACGCATTCCACTCCCTCTCTTGAGTTGTTGCTCCACTTTGATAGCCATATGCACCATGTCTTCCATCTCTACATAGTGCTGCATCTCCACCTTATCATGGATCTCCAGATTTAATCCATGTAGAAATCTAGCCATTGTAGCCTCTCGATCCTCCTCAACATTTGCGCGGATCATGGCAATCTCCATCTCCTTGTAGTAATCTTCTACACTTCGGCTTTCATGTCTAAGACCTTGTAGCTTTTTGTATAACTCTCGATAGTAGTAGCTTGGAACGAACCGCTTTCTCATCACTACTTTCATCTCCTCCCATGTGTCTATCGGTCGTTCTCTATTCCGCCTCCTGTTTATCACAAGCTGATCCCACCAAGTTATAGCATAGTCAGCAAATTCAATCACAACTAATTTTACCTTCTTTGTCTCAGAATAGTTGTAGCAGTCAAACACGAACTCCATCTTCTTCTCCCACTCAAGATATGCTTCAGGATCAGATCTACCTTGAAAGGACGGAATCTTCATCTTAATACCACCCAAGTTGTTATCTTCTCGATTCCTAGCTTCTCTAACCCGCCCTCCATGTCGCCTATAGCCAACAATAGAATCCCGATCCTCTTCTTCCTCAAAACCAGACCCATAAGGCTCTTCATCCTCTACCCTCACCTCCCTCCGTGGAACTCTTTCCCGTCTACGAAAATTGGTGCCGTTTTGGGGTGGCTTCTCAAGTGAATTCTCCATCTGTCTAGTCGTTCGTGAACTTGCTCCATTTCCAACTTCATCGTACGCTCATCTCACTCATCATGGCCTCCATAAACACCTTCTGGTCAGCTAGTGTCGTAGCATCGTCGGCAATGCTCTTACCACTGTTGTGAGACATGGTTGCTACAAAAAAAAAAACAAAGTTAGTAAGAAAAAGGACCTCACAATTCTCTCCCTTACGTGTTTACACTCAAGGATGTGGATCACTCTTCACTCGTGTTTCACTCAAAAATACACGGCTTTTACCCTCTAATGTTCTCACCATTCTTGCCTTTTTCCACTCAGTAATTCTCTTGCGGTTCTTTTGAAACTAAACGAACAACTCAAAATTTCCAGCAACAATTCACCAAGAACTCATCAAGGAATTTCAGGTAAAGCACAAAAAGATAAAGAAAATCAGGAAAGCAAGAACATAAGGAACACGATTGATTGGAATTTCGGAAACACGGAATAGCGGAAGTTTCCACGATAGAAAAAAAAAATACTTGCTTTGAGGTAAGGTGATTTTCAGACTAACTAGAACCACAATATATGGAAACAAACGAAATTTTTTTGTCGAACTTTTACACTCTTTTTTTTTTTCGGACTCCTTTCTTTCTTCTTCTTTTTTTTTGGAGTCTCTTTCCTTTTGTTTTGTTGTTGATGATCAGCAACTATCTTTTGATAACAATAGAACAAGATCTCGAAGCAACTAAGGTATTTGAAACTAGAACAAGAGTTTAGACATGAACTACCACAAACAAAGATTGAATAGAAGGGTAAAGAAATTCGGGTAGATTGGGTATGTGAAAGACTAGAGAAGAAACAAAGACACGAAAGATTGTAAAAAGATACGCAAACCTGAACTAGAAACAAAGCTCTGATACCAAATGATGTGAACCTCGCCAAGAATAACGAGACCCAACAATGAAAGGGAACCCAAGATCGTTCTAGGACTGATTCGAATGGAAGACCTCGACCCGTTGTTTAGGAAAACAAGAACCTCGGTATAAGAAAGACGCCACAAGCAGTGATGAAAATTCCGTTTGATAAGTTAAGTTGAACGCCACAGGAAATCTCGATAAGTTCGAGTAGTTCTTCAAAGAACCAAAGAGAATAAATCCTCACAATTTTGAATAATCAATGTCTCCGTTTTTCATTGCTTAGGCACCTATATATAGGTCGGCCACTACAAGGAGAAACCCTAATACAAATCACCTAATTAAGGGATAAATCCTACTTGCCTAAAAGAGAACAAGGCAACAAAAATAACAAGGAAATAAAGCCTAACACGCCTAAAACAAAACACACTAAAAAAAGGAAATAAAAGTTGGCGCCTACAAGAGCCAAGAAAGGAAACAAAATGGTGCCTAAATAGCCTTGTAATTCGAACCAAAAAAGGGAAGAAAGGGGCGCCTAATTGAGCCTCCTTAAAGTGGCGCCTAATTGAGTCTTCTAGAATATTATCTTGCCAATTTGAGCTTAGCCTTAACCGGATCCTTCTAGAACTTGAATCATGATGACAATCCTTTGTTGTTCACGTGGATCATGCTTAATGGGCCTCTACGCATTTGCTTGAGCCCATAACTCTTGAATAAGTCCGTTAAGTACATCCTTGAACTTCTTTGCCCGTGCTCTTGTAACCGGCCCAATTGGTACTTGAACGAGATCCTTCGAAACGGTGCCTTGATCTCCATCACAGATGGTATCAAAGCTGAGGTTTGAGTTTTAGGAAAGCAAGGATAGTTAGCAAAACCTAAGGAAAATGAGAGTGTCAGGAAAAGCACTATCTCGTTGGTAAGCTTAGTATGATCGTAGGAATAATATGATATTGTCTTTATCTTGTGGTAATTTTGGAGTTTATAATCTACCCTTGTGTTTCAGGAGATAATGGCAGCTATAAGGAATGGAAATAGAGGAAGGGAGATCGTGCATGAAGGAAGCTCATTTGATAAGTTTGCAAAGCACCATCCCCCTAGTTATGAAGGAGGTAAGGAACCCTTAGTAGCTGAAAATTTTCTTATGAATATTGAGGAATTAATGCAAGTGTTAGAGTGCATTGATGATCAAATGATACGATATGCCACGTATCAACTGAAAGGAGAAACCAAAAGGAGGTGGCAAGCCAAGAAGGAACTTTTGGAAATTGAGGGGACTTGGGAGCAATTTAAGAAGGAATTTTTGGATCGATATTTTCTTGAGATGATTAGAGAAGCCAAAGCCCAAGAATTTTTGTACCTTATGTCAGGGAGCAAGATCAGTAGCTGAGTATGCTGCTAAGTTCATAGAATTATCTAGATTTGATTTATATTTGATTTCTGATGAGGGTAAGAAATCCCGTAAGTTTGAAAGAGGATTATAGTCTCATATTAAGGAAAGAGTTGATTGCCATAAGTTTGAGAATTTTCAGCAATTAGTTGATAGAGCCTCGACTGTGGAATGAACTTTACAGGAGAGTGCTATCATAATGTGCAGAATAAGAAACGCTCTTTCCAAGAAACTCATTCCCAAGGACAATCATTAGGAAAGAGAGGAGGAGGCAATTGTGGGAATAGAGGCAACGGGCAAGGGGATAGAAGGGATGGTCTTAGTGCTGTAGGAATAGTTTGTTTTACATTTGGGAAGTTAAGTCATTTTGCTAGAAATTGTACAATGAAGCAAGGATTCCCTCAGAATGTGCATAGTAATCAAGTTACTAACTGATGCAGGAGCATCCCTTGCACCTCGGCATACAACACTTGTATCTCGGGCCGAGGTGGTAACAAAGCATCTCTTGTATCTCAGGCAAATCTGCACCTCGGCTGGAACGATTCACCTCAGCTGGAACGATTTACGAAGAGTTAGTCAGCGTGCGATATATCGTTGGAAAGCTCTACGTCTCTAGTTTCCAACGCACTTGACCTCATTCATTTGAAGATTCCTAGAGAAAGTTATGACGTTTTTACTACTGGACGTCGGGAATGGCAACAGTCAACAAATTTCAAAGTGCATTTAATTTCTTTTGTGTTGGAATTGTCTAGACTTTATTATTCCATTTTTTCTAGCTTGACCTTGATGTAATGAACTCTATATATAAGTGATTATCCAAAATAATAAGGAAGAACTTTTGATTCAAAGATATAATTCTTGCAAGTGTATCTCTTGCTTTGGAGTTGAGTGACATCCTCCTACCAATCAAGCGAGTGGCTTGGTCGCGTCGAGTGGCATCGCGATTAGTAGCGTTGAGTGGCTTCCACTACCCTGGTCGAGTGGCATCCCAGGACTATCCCCTTCCCTTGGCTCAATCCTTTTCGGATTTTGCCAAGCCTTGCAAATCCCGGTCTACATCAATTGGTATCAGAGCAAGTTTTCCTACTGTGGTGATTGGGTTTCTTTTCTATTCTTCATAATTTTGAGATTTCTATCTTCTTCGTATCTTCTGGCCTTTCACAATGCCTCCACGACGTCAAAGAAATACAGAGCGTGATGATGTACAAGCTGAACTTGCGGCATTAAGGGAATCAAATCAAGCACTTACAAACATGGTGAATGAACTTTTTCAGCGTCTTCCAACTTCACCAACTCAAAGCCATAGGAGTCGGGAAAGTGCACGCAATGTCTTCTTCGAAGATGACAATAGCCAAGATGACCATTCATCTTTTTCTAGTTCTTTCATTGAACAAGAGTTGCTGCTCAATGGTCATGGAACGTTTGGCTCGTGCTTTAGAAAACAATGATCGAAGCATCCAAGTTCATGTGCAAGACTTTGATGGAAGCTTGATGCAGATGAGTACTGTGATTGGATGGCATCTTTAGAAGCTTTCTTTGAATGGAAAGATCTCTCAGATGAAAGAAAGGTGCAGTACGTTGCTACAAAGTTGAAGGGTCATGCTCTAATATGGTGGCAGCAATATCAACGAAGTAGAGATCGCAGAGGAATTCCAAAAATCAATATCTGGGCTGAGATGAAGGTGAAGCTTGATGAGAAGTTTTTGCCTTTAGACTACTCTCAAAATCTCTACCAAAAGTTCCATCAATTACATCAATGAATGGAGCAATCTGTTGGTGATTATACGGAACAATTTTACAAGCTTATGAGCCGTGTGAATTTGCAAGAATCCGATGATCAATTGGTGGCAAGATATGTAAGTGGGCTGAAGTATAATCTCAAGGGTGAGCTTATGATGCATTCATTTCGTTCTCTGGAGGAAGCATACCAGAAGGCATTAAAGGCGGAGGAGAAAATGAAATGGAGTTCATACCGAAAAGGTGAAAGTTCGAAGGTGGTGAAGGGGAAAGAAAGAAAGTTGGCTCCTATCCCTCAAAAGCCAGCTCAACAACGTAGTAGAGTGAGTAAGGAGCATGGAAAATTAGATTCATTTTCCAATAGATGTTTCAGATGTAATGAAATTGGGCATAGATCCTATGAATGTCCAAAGAAGAAAGCTGAATTACATTTGTTGGAAGAAGAAGGAGATGTGGATCAAGAGCCAATCTATGATGAAGAAGCTAAGGATGAGGATGTAGAATATTGTGAAGGTGATTGTGATGTAGAAAGCCTTGTAATCCAACGAGTCATGACTGTTCAAGAAGATGATAGATGGTTGAGGCATAATATTTTCAGAACCTATTGTCTTTCCCATGGAAAGAAGTGCATCTTGATGATTGACTCGGGAAGTTGTGAAAATATGGTGTCAAAGGTGATGGTAGAAAAGCTGAAACTTTCTTGTGAGCGTCATCCAAAGCCTTACAAAGTCTCTTGGTTCAAAAAGGCTGGATAAATCATGGTGACACAAAGGAGTAAAGTAAAATTTTCCATTGGCAAGTATGAAGATGAGATTTATTGTGATGTGTTGCCCATGGATGCTTGCCATTTGCTTCTTGGCAGACCTTGACAATTTGATAGGAGTGCTTACCATGATGGGAGAAGAAACACTTGCACCGTTATCCACAATGGTGTGAAGTATGTGTTGTCCCCTATGAAAGATGTTCCATCAAACGTGTCTTCTTCAAATCAGATCAGTTTATTATCTTATAAAGAGTTTGAAGAATCCTATAAGGGAGAAGACATTATTTATGCTCTTGTTGCTGCGGATAGAAGTGAAGAAGTTGCAAAGGAGGTTCCGAATGAAGTTCAAGACTTGCTAGACAGATTCAAAGGCCTTGTTCCTGATGAGCTTCCTAGTGGTTTACCACCACTTCGAAACATTCAGCACCTAATTGATTTCACTCCAAGTGCTATTCTTCCTAATTTGCCTCATTATAGAATGCCTCCTAGTGAACATGCTGAATTACAAAGACAAGTAATTGACTTGTTGAAAAAAGGGCTGATTAGGGAATCCCTTAGTCCTTGTGCGGTTCAGCTCTTTTAACTCCTAAGAAGGATGGAACATGGAGAATGTGTGTTGATAGTAGAGCTATTAACAAGATTACAATCAAGTATAGGTTTCCTATTTCCTAGACTTGACGATATACTTGATGAACTTGCTGATGCTAAAGTATTCTCTAAGATTGATTTGCGAAGTGGTTATCACCAAATCAGAATTAGAGAAGGTGATGAGTGGAAGACGGCTTTTAAAACCAAGGATGGTTTGTATGAATGGCTGGTTATGCCATTTGGATTGTCCAATTCCCCAAGTACTTTCATGAGACTTATGACTCAAGTATTGAAGATCTTTATGGGCAAGTATGTTGTGGTGTATTTTGATGATATCTTAATTTACAGCAAGGATAGAGTTCAACATTTGGAACATCTCTCCAATGTTTTCCAAGTGCTTCATGAAAATCAGCTCTATGTGAACCTTAAGAAGTGCTCTTTCATGACTGATCAAGTCGTATTTCTAGGCTATGTTGTGAGTGCAGATGGCATGAAGATGGATGATGAGAAAGTAAAGGCTATTCTTGATTGGCCTACACCTAGAAGTCTAACCGATGTGAGAAGCTTTCATGGTTTGGCTTCATTCTACAGAAGATTTATTCAACATTTCATCACCATTGTTGCCCCAATGATGGATGTTCTAAAAAAGAAGGAATTTCAATGGACCAATGAGGCTGAAAGCAGTTTTCAAGAGTTGAAGTCCAAACTTGTTGAAGCACCAATTCTAGCACTACCGGATTTTTCTAAGCCATTCCAAGTGGAGTGTGATGCGTCAAATGTCGGCATAGGAGCTGTTCTTTTGCAAGGAGGAAAATCTGTTGCTTATTTCAGTGAGAAACTCAGTGATGCAAAGCTGAAATATTCAACCTATGATAAAGAGTTATATGCAATCATACAAACTTTACGACATTGGGAACATTATCTCATTGGTGTGGAGTTTTTTCTCTTTTCTGACCACGAAGCTTTGAAATTCTTGAAGGGACAAAAGAAGCTTAATTCTCGTCATGCTAGCTGGGTTTCATACCTTGAGAAGTTTTCTTTTGTTCTACAACACATAGCTGGATCATCCAACAAAGTTGATGATGCTTTGAGTTGACAAAATAGCTTGTTGACAACTCTGTCTTATGAAATCACCGATTTTGATCTCTTACCAAGATATTATGTTTCAGATCCTTTCTTTTCAAAAGTATTGCAAGATTTGAATGATGAGAAGAGAAGAAATTACTTGCTGATCAATGGCTATCTCTTCAAAGGTAACCAACTTTGTTTGCCGGAGGGTTCTTAGAGGTTATTTGTCATTAAAGAATTGAATGCGGGAGGACTTGGTGGACACTTTGGAAGAGACAAAACTGAAGCTCTTTGTGAAGTTGCGGTACTTTTGGCCTACGATGAAGCGTGATGTTGCTAGATTTGTGCAAAACTGTCTAGTATGTCAAAAGGCCAAAGGAGGAGTTCAAAACATTGGTTATTATCAACCCTTACCTATCCCTAATGCTCATTGGGAAGACTTATCAATGGATTTTGTTCTTGGTTTGCCTAGAACACAGCACGGGTTTGATTGCATATTTGTGGTAGTGGATCATTTCTCCAAGATGGCTCACTTTATCCCATGTAAGAATTCTACTGATGCATCTCATATCGCTGCCTTATTTTTTAAAGAAGTTGTTCGTCTACATGGTGTTACAAAGACCATTACTTCGGATCGTAATGTGAAGTTTGTTAGTCACTTTTGGAGGACACTATGGAAACTTTTGGGGACTCGTTTGCAATTCTCTAGTGCTTACCATCCTCAAACTGATGGACAAACTGAAGTGGTGAATAGATCTCTTGGAATTTGCTAAGAAGTTTAGTGGGAGAGCATCCAAGGAAGTGGGACTTTGTCATTCCTCAAGCTGAATTTGCTTACAATAGTTCAGCCAATCAATCAACCAAGAAGTCTCCATTTGAAGTCGTCTATGGCAATAATCCAAGTCATGTCTTGATCTCCTGCCATTGCCAAATCAAGCAAGAGTAAGTATGGAAACTGAAGAGTTCGCTGAGCAAATAAAAGAACTTCATGAACAAGTTCGACATCAATTGCAGCATTCTACTCAGATGTATAAGTCCAAGGCTGATGTTCATCAAAGGAAATTGGAGTTCAAGGAAGGAGATCTGGTTATGGTCTATCTACGGAAGGAAAGGTTTCCTGTTGGTACTTATAACAAGCTGAAACAGAGGAAGTTTGGTCCTTGTCGAGTTCTAAAGAAGTTGGGTCCAAATGCTTGTCACATTGAATTACCCGCTGGATTTTCCATAAGTCCTAAGTTCAATATATGTGATCTTTATCCTTATTATGGCGATGAGGAGCAGATTGCTATGGAACCAAAGGATTTTGAAGACGGCCTCTCTAACTCTCCACGCGAGTCCATTGATGTTCTGGATGTGCGTTCTATCACAACTCGGCGTGGCACTTACACACAATACTTGGTTCGATGGCCTGAGAAACCAAGTTCCGAAGATGCATGGATTTCTAGTGAAGAGCTCAAGAAGTTAGATCAGTTGCTGTGGGAAGATCTGAACTCAAACTTGAAGGCAAGTTCTTTTCAAGAAGGGGAGAATGATGCAGGAGCATCCCTTGCACCTCGGCATACAACACTTGTATCTCGGGCCGAGGTGGTAACAAAGCATCTCTTGTATCTCGGGCAGATCTGCACCTCGGCTGGAATGATTTACGAAGAGTTAGTAGCGTGTACAATATATCATTGGAAAGCTCTACATCTCTTGTTTCAAACGCACTTAACCTCATATCATTTGAAGATTCCTAGAGAAAGTTATGACGTTTTTACTATTGGACGTCAGGAATGGCAACAGTCAGCGAATTTCAAAGTGCATTTAATTTCTTTTGTGTTGGAATTGTCTAGACTTTATTATTCCGTTTTTTCTAGCTTGACCTTGATGTAATGAACTCTATACATGAGTGATTATCCAAAATAATAGGAAGAACTTTTGATTCAAATATATAATTCTTGCAAGTGTATCTCTTGCTTTGGAGTTGAGTGACATCCTCCTACCAATCAAGTGAGTGGCTTGGTCGCGTCGAGTGGCTTCCGCTACCCCTGGTCGAGTGGCATCCCAGGACTATCCCCTTTCCTTGGCTCTTTCGTATTTTGCCAAGCCTTGCAGATCCCGGTCTGCATCAAATAGGTACAGTAATCAGTTTACTTTTCAACTCCTGAAAACTTTGCTCATATTCCTCCGTCCATATAAATTTAGCATTCTTATTTGTCAATGCTGTCAGAGGTGATGCCAATTTAAGAATCCTTCTACAAATCTACGATAATATCCAGCAAATCCAAGAAAACTTCTAATATCATGAACTGTAGTAGGTCTTGGCCAAGTATAAACTGCCTCTACTTTTCCTGGATCAACTGATATACCTTCACTCGAAATAATATGTCCTAGAAATGCTACTTCCTTCAACCAAAAATCACATTTCGAGAACTTAGCATATAACTGTTCATCCCTCAACCTTTGCAAAACCAACCTCAAATGATTCTCATGCTCTTCCTTACTCCTAGAGTATATCAATATATCATCAATGAATACTACCACAAAATGATCCAAAAAATCTCTAAATACCCTTTGCATCAAATCCATAAATGCAGCAGGAGCATTTGTTAATCCAAAAGGCATTACCAGGAATTCGTAATGGCCATACCTGGTACGAAAAGCTGTCTTTGGAATATCCTCCTTCCTGATTCTCAATTGATGATATCCTGACCTAAGATCAATCTTAGAAAATATTTCAGCACCATTCAATTGATCAAACAAATCATCAATCCTAGGTAAAGGATACTTATTCCTAATAGTAACCTTATTCAGCTCTCGATAGTCTATGCACATTCTCATAGTGCCGTCCTTCTTTTTCACAAATAACACTGGAGCTCCCCAAGGTGAAACACTAGGTCTAATATATCCTTTCTGCAATAAATCTTGCAGTTGTTCCTTTAATTCCTTTAGTTCAGCTGGGCCCATCCTATATGGAGCTTTTGACAAAGGTGCAATATCTGGTACCAATGAAATTTCAAATTCAATTTCTCTTACTGGTGGTAATCCGGGTAGTTCTTCTGGAAAGACATCTTGATACTCACAGATAACTGGTATGGTTTCTAACTTCTTTTCCTCTTCTGAATTCCAGCAATTGAAACTAGAAAAGCCTGAGCTCCATTAATCACACTTTTCCAAGCTTTCAATGCAGATATTAATCGTACCTGAGGAAATTCCTTGCTTGGTTTGGGAATCACTTTCTTGGCATTTCTGAACTGAATTCTCTTTTGTCCAGGCACAAGTAAACTTACTTCCTTTGCATGACAATCTAATGTTACATGATAACCAGATAACCAATCCATGCCAATCACATCAAAGTTACCCATATCTAGGATTGTCAAATCTATAGGCAATCTCCATCCTGCTATTTCCATTGGAAACTTCTTGATCTTCTTAGTACACATACTATTTATCCCCAACGGAGTTACCACATCAAGTCTAACAAATAAAGGTTCTACCAACAATCCAAGTCTATTTACACAATTTGTGAAATAAAAGAATGCGTAGCACCAGTATCAAACAACACAGTTACTAATCCACAAGAAAGGGAAAAAGTACCTGTCACCACATTCTCATCTTGCTCTGCTTCCTCCACATTCAAAGCAAACACTCTTGCTGTTGTCCAGGTTGATTATTTCCTCTCTGATTGTTACTGGGGTTAGTAACTTGATTCCCATGCACATTCTGAGGGAATCCTTGCTTCACTGTACAATTTCTAGCAAAATGACCTAACTTTCCACAAGTAAAACAAACTATCCCTACAGCACTAGGACCATTCCTTCTATCCCCTTGCCCGTTGCCTCTATTCCCAAAATTGCCTCCTCCTCTCTTTCCTGATGACTGTCCTTGGAATTGAGTTCTCTTGGAAAGAGCATTTCTTATTCTGCTCATTAACAATAGCACTCTCCTAAAGTACTTCTAACTTGCTGAAAATTCTCAAACTTATGGCAACAGACTCTTTCCTTAATACGAGACTGTAATCCTCTTTCAAACTTACGGATTTCTTACCCTCATCAGGAATCATATATAAAGCAAAATCTAGATAATTCTATAAACTTAGCAGCATACTTAGCTACTGACCTTGCTCCTGACTTAAGGTAGTAAATTCTTGGGCTTTGGCTTCTCTGATCATCTCAGGAAAATATCGATCTAGAAATTCCTTCTTAAATTGCTCCCAAGTCCACTCAATCTCCAAGAGTTCCTTCTTGGCTTGCCACCACCTTTTGGCTTCTCCTTTCAGTTGATACGTGGCATATCGTATCATTTGATCATCAGTGCACTCTAACACTTGCATTAATTCCTCATATTCATAAGCCAATTTTCAGCCACTAAGGGTTCCGTACCTCCTTCATAACTAGGGGGATGGTGCTTGGCAAATTTATCAAACAAACTCCTTCATGCACGTTCTCCCCTCCTCTATCTCTATTCCTTCTAGCTGCCATTATCTCCTGAAACACAAGGGTAGGTTATAAACTCCAAAATCACCACAAGATAATATACAATATCATACTATTCCTACGATCATACTAACTTAGAACAAGATGGTGCTTTTCCTATCATTTTCCTTAGGTTTTGCTAACTATCCTTGCTTTCCTAAAAACACACTTTGATACCATCTGTAATAGCCAGACAGTTAAGACCTCAAGCGATTCTTATAGTAATGGACATAGCTATTAAAGCTGAGGTTACGGCCTATGGGAAGATCGACAAAGCAACAAGATACTAAGCAAAACACAAGAGGACCTTTTATTAATACCGAGGTATTACAAAAGAGGACAACTTCTTATAATGTACATATTAAAAAGAAAACTGCAGCGGAAAAACTAAGAAAACATAAAATTGAAGATCTCTAATCTCGTCGTTGAGTCCTCAAGTCGAGATGTTGACATAATTATCAGAGTGCGGGGTAATCCACCTATGCCCCCCTCTATCAGAACATCTAGTCACGTGTGACATAGACACGAAAAGTTAACTCTAGAATGACAACCATGTTTAATGGCCTTGGTGAACTCACCTAAATAAACCTCAACATCTACTAAAAAATTTAACAACAAAGGTGAGTCCAAATGACTCAGTAAAGCCAGCGGTTAGTACAACAGAATAGCAGATACAATGAAAGATATTGAAGAAACCTTCAACAATAAAATCTCAACAGAAGAAGAAAATAAATGAAAAGACTCAATTCTTAAAAAATGATCTTTTCCATTTTTCAACCACCACTCCTCTCACTCCCAAAGTGAATCACTGGCTAGAGTGATATAAGTAACCTCTGTATCTTTGCATAGTACTCCAAAGTACAATACGGTCTCACTCCCAGAGTAAGATATCCTAACAAAGGATCTTTCCGCATACAGGAGAGGCCAGAATGTCACAACAAGTGGCACATCCTTGTGCACAGTACTGTCACATCTTCACAGTATACGTTAAGTATGCATGTCTCATGTCAATGCCCATACATATCATTCATGTCAATGCATACATCATTACAACACCTTAACCACACTTGAAATCTACCACATCCTTTCCAAAGATTGCCTCATGTCAACACCCATACATCTCATTCATGATATGCAACACCTTAACTTCCTTTCAAAGCATAGAAACATGATAAAACATTATTCAAAAAAAGTGTTGTGAAGGAAAAACAACACTTTGATTTCTCGGTTAAAAACTGGCTTAATCACCACGTAGAAAACACCAATTTTGACATAAAAAGTTTTGAAATCAAGAAATATTCAAAAGAATATGTTCAAGCATTGAAAAATTTTTTGGAAATTTTTAAAAAAAAACGATCAAAGTTGAAAAACAACTTGAAAAAGAATCGAACTTTGAAAATGATACTTTTTCGAAAAGGATGAGCTTGTTCTTTGTCAAGAACACGAAGAACACAAATAACATGAATAAAGAATAGAAAGAACGCAACAACATCAAGAGATGCTAGAATAAGAAATACAAGAGATTCACAAATCATCTTGAAAAACTTTTGAATTGAAATCAAAGATAACCAACTAAACTTTACCTCTAAGCGAGCTTGATCTTCACTAAACTTCTCTAAGTGATTTCTTCATTCTTCCTTCTACTTCACTTCACTTCTAATCTCAAGTTAACTCACAATTAAATGAGCTGGTGTAAGTTAAATGGCCGGACCCCCTATTTATAGGCAAACTCGGCTTGTAGCATTCCGACACGTGTCTGACTAGCTCCGATGACTCAAAAGGCTATTTGACCTGTGTTGACACCCAGCCACCCCAAGCTACTGCTGAGCATGCCTATGGCTGAAATTCACCCTATAGCCTTGGTGAGTTGCTGCCTAGGTCCACGGTGGTCGACACCTTAGAGCTACCTAGGTCCTAGCCTTTTTGGTCGTGCTTTCTAGCTTGATTCATCATGCTTCTAGCTTCGATTTTTCGTGCTATCTAGCCCTCATATGTGTCACTCTCTAGGGCAGCCAAATTTCCTTTGCTTAATGGCTAAGTTTTCTAATCGCTTCAAAATTCCAACGATGATCACAAACAACCTAATTGCTTCCATAATCAACCTACTTGCTTCCGAAAAATAAAAAGTCTCCAAATTTAAACCATAAACTCGTGGATAATCTCCCAACATATTAAAAGAATAAAAATCATGTGGTTCAATTTTCGAGACAAAAACGTCCTACTAGCTTAAAAAATTAAATTGATCCAATACGTGCTCCTCAACATCCTGAACAATAACTTAGTTACATGTGAACTCCAATTCTCACTTTATCATGTCCTAATCAAGGTTTTGAACTTAGTTCATCAAGTACTAATAATCTCACTTAGTCACTAAGTACCCCCTAATGCACTACTTATCACAAACAATATATCATAGACATATGTATGTTATCTTAAAAGCTTGGGGTATGACATCAAGAGATTAAAGAAGTTTCTCAAGTGACATCCAGACGATTTTAATAAAACCTACTTGTCAAGTGACATCCAACGGTTGTAAAAAAAAACCTACCTTTCAGAGTCCTATATATGAAAAACTTAAGGGTTCCCTCAAGAGTCTCATTTTGAGTGGTTGGAGGCCTTCCTAAACACCTAGAGAGATATTCTTGAGTTCCTAGAGCCTCCATTTATAGAGAAAAAACTTCGAGATTCAGAACCTCAATTGAACTAATTTTTCTCATATTCAATCACCTTTGTGAAGCCTTCAGAGTATTGAAGGCGTTGGAAAGAAGAAGGTTGTTCGTAAAATCCATAAGAAAAACCTCAGAGGTCTGAGGTGAATGCCGCATGGAGCGGGTCTAGGGACACTTAGATTATTACATCAGGTTGTCAGAGTCAAGCAACTGGGGTTGCCCATGTCTGAATCACTGTTTGTAAGGTTTTCTTCTTAGTGGATTTAGGTGGCTGCTAGCCCGGAGTGGTTTTTCCTTTTGAATGGTATTTCAAAGATTTTCCACTTCGTCACCAAATCCTTGTCTCTTTGTGTGATTGAAGTTTGTTTTAATTTTTTTATTTTTGTTGATTGAGTTGATTATTATGCATATCTAGGCTGAACAATTTTAGAACGTGTTTTAAAATTGTTATTTATTTTTAATTAGAGGGAAAACACATATTTACCCCTTCTAAGTGTTATTAGGGTCTAAATCGGAATTTTTCACCTGCCATCACCCCTTGCTATCTCTCTCTCCCTTGCTCTCTCTCTCTCTCTCCCCTCCATTTGTTCCCATTACTTTTAGCACATATGCTATGTTTGCTGTGACAGCGATATATGTTATTTTTTCAGTGTAAAAAATGTTGTGCAGTAGTCAAAGAATAGCAGTTTCCAAGATCATTGTATCTTATGGTGTCAATGATAATATTTAAACCTAATGTCATCTTTCTTTCGCCGTTTGTTTGTCACGGCATGCACGTGTATGTGGTTAGCAGATGCATGCTCAAGTGTTCGATTTTCCATGCTCAACAGTTTTGGGCGGTTGCTTGGCAATCTGTACCATACGTTGTAGCGTGGGTTTCTTGTGGTTTCTACTAGCTAAACGGCTAGAGTATTTCTTCTGGGATAGTTGTGGCTTTTCTGATTCTATTGAGTAGTTTTACTGTCAATCTTCTTCAAATTGGCTGAAACAGTTTATAAACTGGCAAGGGAACTGTTCTATGTCAAAGAAAGAAGATAACGTGTGGAAGAAACTAGCCCAATTGGGATATCAACTTGTGTGTATGGCTGCATTAAGCACAATGTAAAAGGGAATAGACTACAATGGTGATAAACATAGAAGAACCAACTACCCTAATTGGGATATCTTTACCCGGGCTCTTTACCTCCTCTGCCCAGGTTGCCGTTGCGTCGAATCCAGTGTAAGCAAAAAAGAGCACTTGAGACATGCATCTGCTAACCACATACACGTGCATGCCGTGACAAACAAACGGCGAAAGAAAGATGACATTAGGTTTAAATATTATCATTGACACCATAAGATACAATGATCTTGGAAACTGCTATTCTTTGACTACTGCACAACATTTTTTACACTGAAAAAATAACATATATCGCTGTCACAGCAAACATAGCATATGTGCTAAAAGTACAAATGGGAACAAATGTGAGGGGAGAGAGAGAGAAGAGCAAGGGAGAGAGAGATAGCAAGGTGATGCAGGTGAAAAATCCGTTTAGACCCTAATAACACTTAGAAGGGGTAAATATGTGTTTTCCCTCTAATTAACAAATCAATAACAATTTTAAAACGTTTCTAAAATTGTTCAGCCTAGATATGCATAATAATCAACTCAATCAACAAATAAGCAGCGGAAAATTAAAACAAACTTCAATCACACAAAGAGACAAGGATTTGGTGACGAAGTGGAAAACCTTTGAAATACCATTCAAAAAAAACCACTCCGGGCTAGCAGCCACCTAGAATCCACTAAGAAGAAAACCTTACAAACAGTGATTCAGACACGGGCAACCCCAGTTGCTTGACTCTGACAACCCTGATGTAATAATCTAAGCCTCCCTGCTTAGACCCGCTCCGTGCGGCATTCCCCTCAACCTCTGAGGTTTTTCTTATGGATTCTCTACGAACAACCTTGTTCTTCAATAATCCTTCAATACTCTGAAGGCTTCACAAAGGTGATTGAATATGAGAAAAAATAGTCAATTGAGGTTCTGAATCTCTGAAGTTTTTTCTCTATTAAATGGAGGCTCTAGGAACTCAAGAATATCCTCTCTAGGTGTTTAGGAAGGCCTCCAACCACTCAAAATGAGACTCTTAGGGAACCCTTAATTTTTCCATATATAGGACTCTGAAAGGTAGGTTTTTTTTTACAACCGTTGGATGTCACTTGACAAGTAGGTTTATTAAAATCTGGATGTCACTTGAGAAACTTCTTTAATCTTTTGATGTCATACCCCAAGCTTTTAACATAACATACATATGTCTATGATATATTGTTGTATAAGTAGTGCATTAGGGTACTTAGTGACTAGTAGATTATTATACTTGATGAACTAAGTCCAAAACCTTGATTAGGAAATGATAAATGAGAATTGGAGTTCAAGTTAAACTAGTTGTTGTTCAAGATGTTGAGGAGCACGTATTGGATCAATTTAATTTTTTAAGCTAGTACAGATGTTTTTGTCTCAAAAACCAAACCACATGATTTTATTCTTTTTATATGTGGGAGATTATCAACGAGTCTATGGTTCAAATTTGGAAATTTTTATTTTCGAAGCAAGTAGGTTGATTATGAAGCACGTAGGTTGTTTAGTGATCATCGTTGGAATTTTGAGTCGATTAGAGAAAGTTAGCCATTAAGCAAAGGAATTTTAGCTTCCCTAGAGAGTGACTCCTATGAGGGCTAGAAAGTACAAGGAATCAAACTAGAAGCATGAATCAAGCTAGAAAGCACGACAATAAAGGCCTACCTAGGTAGCAACGTGTCATAAACCGATGGATCAGGCAGCTACTCACCAAGGCTATAGGAGAATTCCAGCCATAGCATGCTCAGCAGTAGCTTGGGGCATTGCGGTGTCAACACGAGGTCTAAATAGCCTTTAAAGTCATCGAGCTAGTCAGAACATGTCGGAATGCTACAAGCCGAGTTTGCCTATAATAGGGGGTCCGCCATTAGAACTTACACCAGCTCATTTGATAATTGTGAGTTTTACTTGAGATTAGAAGTGAAGTGGAGTAAGAGGAAGAATGAAGAAAATCACTTAGTGAAGTTTATGAAGATCCAAGCTCTTTAGAGGTAAAGTTTAGTTGGTTATCTTGATTTCAATTCAAAAGTTTTAAAATGATTGTCGTGAATTCTTGTATCTCTTATATCTAGCACTCTTGATGTTGTTGCGTTCTTTCTATTCTTCCTAGTCTTCATGTTATTCATAGTTCTTCGTTTCTTGACGAAGAACAAGCTCATCTTTTCGAAAAAGTATCATTTTCAAAGTTCATTTTTTTCAATTGTTTTCAACTTTGATCCTTTCTTTTTTAAAATTTCCCAAAAAATATTTCAATGCTTGAACATATTCTTTTGAATATTTCCTTACGATTTCAAAACTCTTTAGTCAAAATTGGTGTTTTCTACGTGGTATTAAGCCAGTTTTTACCGAGAAAAAAAGTTGTTTTTTCCTTCACAATACTTTCTTTTAATAATGTTTTATCATGTTTCTTTTCCAAAGAAGGGTTAAGTGTTGCATATCATGAATGAGATGTTGGTACATGAACATGCAAACTTAATTTTACTTTGAAAGGATGTGTGAGTTTCAAGTGTGGTTAAGGTGATTGCATATCATGAAGATATGTATGGGCATTTGACATGAATGATATTATGGGCATTGACATAGACATCATATAACGTATACTATGAAGACGTGACAGTACTGTACACTAGAAGATGTGTTCCACTTATTGTGGCATCCTGCCTTCCTCATATGCGGAAAGATCCTTTTAGGATATCTTTACTTTGGGAGTGAGACCGATTTACTTTGGAGTACTACTGCCAAAGATACAGAGGTTACTTTATATCACTCTAGCTCAGTGATTTCACTTTGGAGTGCGAGGATGGGTGGCTTGAAAAAATAGAAAATATCATATTTTTAAGAATTGAGTATTTTCATTTATTTTCTTCTCCTGTTTTGAGATTTTTGATGATGGGTTTTCCTCAATATCTTATCATTGTATCTACTATTATGTAGTACTAACCGCTGGCTTTACTGAATCATTTGGACTCACCTTTGTTTCAAATTCTTTAGTAGATGTCTTAGGTTTATCTAGGTGAATTCACCAAGGCCATTAAACATGGTAGTATTATTCTGGAGTTAACTTTTTGCGTCTATGTCACCCGTGACTTAGATGTTCTGAAAGAAGGGCGAGGCCATAGGTCGATTACCCCACACTTTGATAATTATGTCAACATCTCAAACTGAGCGACTCAGACGACGAGGATTAGAGATCTTCGATTTTATGTTTCTTAGTTTTTCCGCTACAGTTTTCTTTTTTTACTTTAATATGTACGTTATAAGAAGTTAGTTCTCTTTGTAATACTTCGGTATTAATAAAAGTTCTACTTGTATTTTGCTTAGTGTCTTGTTGCTTTGTCGATCCTCCCATACCGTAACTCACTTTATAGCTATGTCTATTACTATAAGACATCGCTTGAGGTCTTAACTGTCTGAGTTATTACAGATGGTATCAAAGCAAGTTTAGGAAAGCAAGGATAGTTAGCAAAACCTAAGGAAAATGATAGGAAAAGCACCATCTTGTTCATAAGTGTAGTATGATCGTAGGAATAGTATGATATTGTATATTGTCTTGTCGTGATTTTGAAGATTATAACCTACCCTTGTGTATAGGAGATAACGGCAGTGAAGGAATAGAGATAAAGGAGGGAGAACTTGGATAAAGGAAGTTTGTTTGATAAATTTGCCAAGCACCATCCCCCTTGTTTAAAGGAAGTACGGAATCCTTAGTGGCTGAGAATTGGCTTTTAAATATAGAGAACTAATGCAGGCATTAGAGTGTATGATGATCAAATGATACGATTTGCCACGTATCAACTGAAAGGAGAAGCGAAGAGGTGGTGGCAAGCCAAGAAGGAACTCTTGGAGATTGAGTGGACTTGGGAGCAATTTAAAAAGGAATTTCTTGATCGATATTTTTCTAAGATGATCAGAGAAGCCAAAGCCCAAGAATTTACCACCTTAAGTCAGGGAGCAAGGTCAGTAGCTAAGTATGCTGCTAAGTTTATAGAATTATCTAGATTTTGCCTTATATTTGATTCCTGATGAGGGTAAGAAATCTCATAAGTTTGAGAGAGGATTACAGTCTCGTATTAAGGATAAGAGTCTGTTGCCATAAGTTTGAGAATTTTCAGCAAGTTAGTGAACGTACCTTACAGGAGAGTGCTATTATTAATGAGCAGAATAAGAAATGCTCTTTCCAAGAGAATCAATTCCCAAGGATAGTCATCAGAAAGAGAGGAGGAGGTAATTTTGGAAATAGAGGCAACAGACAAGGGGATAGAAGAAATGGTCCTAGTGCTGTAGGGATAGTTTGTTTTACTTGTGGAAAGTTAGGTCATTTTGCTAGAAATTGTACAGGAAGCAAGGATTCCCTCAGAATGTGCATAGTAATCAAGTTACTAACCCTAGTAATAATACAAGAGGAAACCCTGGTAATCAACAACAGAGGGGAATTGGACTAGCAAGAGTGTTTGCTTGAATATGGAGGAAGAGGAGCAAGATGAGAATGTGGTGACAGGTACTTTTTTCCTTTTTTATGGACTAGTAACTGTGTTGTTTGATACTGGTGCTAAGCATTCTTTTATTTCACATAATTGTGTAAATAGACTTGATTGTTATAGAACCCTTATTTGTTAGACTTGATGTGGTAACTCCATAAATAGTTTCCAATGGAAATAGAGGGATTGATAGATTTTGATGTGATCCTTGGCATGGATTGGTTATCTGGTTATCATGTAACATTAGATTGTCATGCAAAGGAAGTAAGTTTACTAGTGCCTGGACAAAAGAGAATTAAGTTCAGAAATGTCAAGAGAGTGATTTCCAGACCTAGCAAGGAATTTCTTCAGGTATGATTAATATCTGCATTGAAAGCTTGGAAAAGTGTGGTTAATGGAGCTCAGGCTTTTCTAGTTTCAATTGCTGGAATTCAAGAAGAAGAAAAGAAGTTAGAAACCATACCAGTGTCTGTGAGTATCAAGATGTCTTTCCAAAAGAACTACCCAGATTACCACTGGTAAGAGAAATTGAATTTGAAATTTCATTGGTACCAGATACTGCACCTTTGTCAAAAGCTCCATATAGGATGGCACCAGCTGAACTAAAGGAATTAAAGGAACAACTGCAAGATTTATTGCATAAAGGATATATTAGACCTAGTGTTTCACCTTAGGGAGCTCCAGTGTTATTTGTGAAAAAGAAGGACGGCACTATGAGAACGTGCATAGATTATCGGAGCTGAATAGGTTACTATTAGAATAGATATCCTTTACCATGATTGATGATTTGTTTGATCAATTGAAGGGTGTTGAAATATTTTCTAAGATTGATCTTAGGTCAGGATATCATCAACTGAGATTAAGGAGGAGGATATTCCAAAGACAGCTTTTCGTACCAGGTATGGCATTACGAATTTTTGGTAATGCCTTTTGGATTACAAATGCTCCTGCTGCATTATGGATATGATGAATAGAGTTTTTATGAGATTTTAGATCATTTGTTGTGGTCTTCATTGATGATATCCTAATATATTCTAAGGAGGAGCATGAGAATCATTTGAGGTTGGTTTTGCAAAGGTTGAGGGATGAACACTTATATGCTAAGTTCTCGAAATGCGATTTTTGGTTGAAGGAAGTAGCATTTCTAGGACATATTATTTCGAGTGAAGGTATTTAGTTGATCCAGGAAAAGTAGAGGCAGTTTATACTTGGCCAAGACCTACTACAGTTCATGACATTAGAAGTTTTTGGATTTGCTGGTTATTATCGTAGATTTGTAGAAGGATTTTCAAAATTATAATCACCTCTGACAACATTACAAAGAAGAATGCTAAGTTTATATGGACGGAGGATTGTGAGCAAAGTTTTCAGGAGTTAAAAAGAAGATTGATTACTGCACCTATTCTAGCTTTACCTAAGGAATCAGAAGGTATATATTATGATGCCTCTAGAATAGGTTTAGGAGGAGTATTGATGCAGGAAGGAAAGTTATTGCTATGCATCACGACAGCTTAAGGCACATGAGAAGAATTACCCCACTCATGATTTAGAATTGGCAGCTGTAGTGTTTGCACTAAAACTTTGGAGGCACTATCTGTATAGAGTTAAGTGTGAAATCTATACAATCATAAGAGTTTGAAATATTTCTTTACTCAGAAAGAGTTGAATATGAGACAAAGGAGATGGTTAGAGTTAATCAAGGACTATGATTGTACCATCAATTATCATCCAGGAAAGGCAAATGATTGGATCTAACCTAATCCCAATGACATGTGAAAAGGTAAAAGTGATCAAAGAAAGGTTGAAGGTAGCTCAGAGTAGTCAAAAGAGTTATGTTGATAATCGTAGATGACCGTTAGAATTTGAAGAAGGGGATAAAGTGTTCCTAAAGGTGATTCCTATGAAAGGAGTTAAGAGATTTGGAAAGAAAGGAAAGTTAAGTCTCTAATATGTTGGACCATTTGAGATATTACGTAAGGTAAGAGTAACAACTTATCAGTTAACCTTACCACCAGAATTGGAAGGAGTACATGATACTTTTCATATTTCTATGTTGAGAAAATATGTTCCGAATCCTTCTCATGTGATAGATTATATGCCTTTACAAATAGCAAAGAACTTAACCTATTAGGAGCAACCTGTGGCAATATTAGATAGAAAGAACAAGAGTTGCGTAAGAGGAAGATTCCTTAGTGAAAGTGGCAGAGTCACGATATCACAGAAGCATCATGGGAGTTAGAGGCAGACATGCATGACAAGTATCCTCAATTATTTGACTAACTAATATGTTCTTTGTATTATGTTTAAATTCCGAGGACGAAATTGATTTTAAGTGGGGGAGTATGTTATACCCCGAGCTTTAAACATAACATACATATTGTCTATGATATTTTGTTTGTGATTAGTAGTGCATTAGGGGTACTTAGTGACTAAGTGAGATTATTAGTATTTGATGAACTAAGTTCAAAACCTTTATTAGGACATGATTAAGTGAGAATTGGAGTTCATGTAACTAGTTATTGTTCAGGATATTGAGGAGCACGTATTGGATCAATTTAATTTTTTAAGCTAGTAGGGTTTTTTGTCTCGAAAACCGAACTACATGATTTTTATTCTTTTAATATGTTGGAAGATTATCCATGAGTCTATGATTCATAATTTGGAGATTTTTTATTTTTAGAAAGTAAGTAGAGTTTATGGAAGCAAGTAGGTTGTTCAGTGATCATCGTTGGAATTTTGAGAAATTATGAAACTTAGCCATTAAGCAAAGGAAATTTTGTCTGCCCTAGAGAATGACACTATGAGGGCTAGAAAGCACGAGGAATCAAAGCTAGAAGTACAATGAATCAAGCTAGAAAGCACGACGATAAAGGCTATAACCTAGGTAGCTCGAGGTGTCAACAACTGGTGGATCTAGGTGTCGACTCACCAAGGCTATAGGGAGAATTCTAGCCATAGCATGCTCAGCAGTAGCATGGGGGTGGCAAGGTGTCAACACCAGGTCAAAAATAGCCTTTTGAGTCATCGGAGCTAGACTGACACTTGTCGGAATGCTACAAGCCAAGTTTTCCTATATATAGGGGGTCTGACATTAGAACTTACACCAGCTCATTTGATAATTGTGAGTTTTACTTGAGATTGGAAGTGAAGTGAAGTAAGAGGAAGAATGAAGAAATCGCTTAGTGGAGTTTAGTTAAGATCCAAGCTCAATTAGAGCTAAAGTTTAGTTGGTTATCTTTGATTTCGATTCAAAAGTTTTCAAGATGATTTGTGTGAATCTCTTGTATTTCTTATTCTAGCATCTCTTGATGTTTTTCTATTCTTCGTATTCTTGATGAAGAACAAGCTCGTCTTTTCGAAAAAGTATCATTTTCAAAGTTCGATTCGCTTTCAAGTTGTTTTTCAACTTTGATTAGTTTCTTTTCAAAAAAATTTCCCAAAAGATGTTTTTCAAAGCTTGAACATATTCTTTTGAATATTTCCTTACGATTTCAAAACTCTTATGTCAAAATTGGTGTTTTCTACATTGTGATTAAGTCGGTTTTTAACCGAGAAATCAAGGTGTTGTTTTTTCCTTCACAACACTTTCTTTTGAATAATGTTTATCATGTTTCTATGCTTTCCAAAGGAAGGATTAAGGTGTTACATATCATGAATGATATGTACGGGCGTTGACATGAGACATGCATACTTAACATATACTTGAAATGTGACAGTATGTGCACTATAGGATGTGTTCCACTTGTTGTGGCATCCTAGCCTCTCTATCGTACGTGGAAAGATGATTGTCCTTTGTTAGGATACTGGGAGTGAGACCAAAAACGGAGGTTACTTGTATCACTCTGGCCAAGTGATTCACTCTGGGAGTGAGAGGAGTGGTGGTTGAAAAAATTAAAAAGATCATATTTTAAGAATTGAGTCTTTTCATTTATTTCTTCTTCTGTTTTGAGATTTTATTGATGAATGAGTTTTCTTCAATATCTTATCATTGTATCTATTATTATGTAGTATGTGGATTACCCTACACTCTGATAGCTATGTCAACATCTCAAACCTGAGCGACTCAGACGACGAGGATTAGAGATCTTCGGTTTTATGTTTTCTTAGTTTTCCGTTGTAGTTTTCTTTTTTTACTTTAGTATGTACATTATAAGAAGTTGGTTCTCTTTTGTAATATTTCGGTATTAATAAAAGGTTCTACTTGTGTTTTGCTTAGTATTTTGTTGCTTTGTCGATCCTCGCATAAGCCGTAACCTCAGCTTTAATAGCGGTTTCTATTACTATAAGGCAACGCTGAGGTCTTAATGGTCCAGGCAATTATACTTGAACACTTCAACCAAACAACCCTAACAAATTACAACTCAATAAGGACATATTTCGACATGAAAATTTGCCAATACAAAAAGACACTAACAATAGCCATGCCTTAAAACCTATAAACTGATAAATTTTGAAATCAATTCACTTTACACTTAATTGCACTCATATTTCTATTTTAAGGAGAGAATTGAGAGATGTACTATTAAATCTCTGAGCAAGGCCTCAAATAACAAGCACTAGAACATCGCGGAGGTGCCGGGACTGCACCATCAAGTCTACTTCATTCTCACTGTCCACTACAATTCTCAACCGATGCTGGTCATTTCGGAAAAGTTCCACCTGTACATAGAAACATAGATTTCCAGATACATTAATTATCAAAGGAAAAGAAAGCTGCAGAAGTAGACAGCACCGCCAGGGTGAATGTTAGCTAATGCTGGCTAATGTAAAATAGATTGAATCCTTGCAACTAAACTCCTTTAAGTCTTGATCATTCCACGTGTATCTTTTCTTCCTTTCTATCCTACTTTAATTCAAGATAACACTCCACACAACTTTGGTTGAACGTTTAAAGTCCTTGTTAGCGAACAAAAAAATAGAATAACAGAATTAAAGCAATACATCTCAGGCAATTGACAAAACACACCGTCTAAGAATTTTAGGCACCTGAAGGGAAAGACCCAAACTTACATGAAAAGGAGGTGCATAACTTCCACGAATTTCAGTTGTTAGAAAAGAAGTTCTAGCCCCTGGCTTCACAACCTTGATTCTTTTTCTATTAACTTTAAGGACTCTTCTCTCAAGACTCCCCATTGAAGATTCATGCACGATTCCAACAGACAGTTCATCTATTTACTATGTCAATCTTTGGAGCAGGATAGATCACTAGAGGAAATACCCGCTTCAGCCACGCAGAAAGTTGCGGAAGACATAATCCCGTGGGTAAAGCGCACCCTTCTTTGACTGCTCAGCGAAACTCGTCGAAGTAGAAGATTCACAGCTTGATCGCAAGTCAGCGTCGGCTTCCTGGTCGGCGAATGTCCAAATCGAAATTACTGTAGCGCTCATAAAATTTTAACTTCCAACTCCATGCTACATCGACGAACCATCCGTCGTGAGTGCTTGGTAACCTAGTCACCTTTCCTCCACCGCCTGGGTCCATCAAGAAAAATCCCAGAGCCGACGAAGGTGGTCGTCGCCAACGATTTTTTAGTGCGATATTTATGCCGACCACAATCTTCTTGCTTGTCAAGGATCTTTGGTGAAAAAATTAGGGGAAGTCGCAGCTCAGTCGAAATCTCAAAAACCTGGGATCACTCTGTCGAAGGTCTCTGTGATTTGGGTATAACTCGGTTGCTCCATCAGACAAAGATGAACTTTTTCAGGCAAGGATTTTTTTACTCTCTGTGATTTGGAAAATAGCTAACGATATATGTCTCTGTGATTTGGAAATAAGCTGACGATATATGTTCCCGAATTTGCAAGATTCTTGCCGTTCACAAATTCTGTTTGTCTCCTCTCCTAAATTAAGCAATTTAACGTGAAGTCCGGAGAGAAACTCTGTTCTTGTTCTGTTTCCTTTCCTACCAAAGGTATGTTTTTTGTCTAGGAGATGTTAAATTTGTATATGTCAACAATGGTTTTTAAGGTATGAAAGATGCCATAGGTGAATGAATCAAGTAAACATCTAAAGAATAAGCTGAAGAAAATTTGCTTCGTTATTTCAGAGAATGATTTTTGGATGGAAGACCTTCAAACTCGCTGACTGTTTGCAACTTTGAGTCAGTTTACTTGCTAATTTGGTATCTGTATTTTGTTGTAGTTCCTTTCCATGACTGGCTGCTAGGAAGAACGTGGGTTTCTTTTTATCCATTACTCAGATAGAAAGCTCTAGGGATTGAAGATTTTCGAAAAATTCCTAATGGTGTCAATGGTAACCATCAAAATTGGTAGTTAACTTTTATAAAATCATATAAAGTGCTCTGAGAAATTATCTGGGGCCAACTTATGCTATTCTAATTTTTAATTCTTCTCCATGTGATGATGGGAATCTATAGGTATCAAGGAGAGAATTCAATTGGTATGGGATATTATGGTGGTAAGCAACAATAGATTTCCTGCTTGTTTGCATATAAATAGCTCCATACAAAAACTGCCCTTGAAATGCTCCTTTTCTCTAACTCATTTGTTATGTAGGAATCTGGCCAAATTTCTTTCACTGATTATGTTCGGATAACAAGCATAGAATAATATACTGTTTCTCTGATTGTTTAGATAATGCAAGATCCCTTTGTAAGTTTTATTTGCGTTCTTAGATAAGAAATCTTAGATAGTGCCAGTAGTATGTCAAATTGAACTCACTATCTTCAATCTTTTAGTGCCAGAATCTTCAATATATATTAGAGAAAAGGAGCAATCTTCCCGAGTCTGATGCAGATAATAATCATACTCAACCCAAACTCAAGCTTGGAAATAACTGCAAAGTCCCCCACTCCAGATTAGATACAAATGTCTACGAGGGCAGGAAAGGAAAGGTAATCTTTGTGTATGATCTAGTTGATTTGCAAATAAACTATCACTTGCAGAATAAGTAACAACTCTAGTAAGAGAAAGATCTGCTATGACATAGAGATTCAATTCTTCTTTGCACCTCTAATTTGTAGACACATCAACATGTAATTTGGGTATCTGTATTTTGTGATCCATGATAAAGTACTCTTATCATGCAAGCAAGTTAGGCATCAGATATGAAAATTGAGCTCTGATTTCTCAAGTCTATAATTCAAGGCCCAAAGGAAACAGAGGCTACTATATATACAAGAGATTTGATTCGGACCATTACATGAACTACTATGCTAACTTATCTTTAGGTCTAATGAACAATTGTTTTTGGGGAAATTACACTTTGCACCCCTGAACTATGGGGTACCTAACACTTTGCTCCC
Organism: Morella rubra; assembly: GCA_003952965.2. Lineage (NCBI taxonomy): Eukaryota > Viridiplantae > Streptophyta > Magnoliopsida > Fagales > Myricaceae > Morella > Morella rubra. The sequence goes on along the minus strand of CM025850.1, from coordinate 20,450,310 downwards.
CCTTATCTTGATTTCTTGACATTTGGGCCCACAAACTTTTGATTTCCGTCGATTACCACCCTGGAGCCCATTTCTCCGTTAATACTAACTGTAATAAGCCCACGTGCAGTCCACGTGAGGCACTTAAATTTTTCCTTCCCATTTTGCCCTCCTTTATTCTCGAAGACTCAAATACACTTAGCCCATTCTTTATTCTTTTTTCCCTTCACTTCTATGCTGCTCGTTTCTTTTGCAACAACAAACTCAGATTTTTCTGTCGATCATAGACCAAGAACCAAAAGCCCTATCCCAGCTAAACATCCAACCTGTGAAAAAGAGATCTTCTTGGTTTTTTAGATTTAAATGATCAGATGGTGGAACCGAAGAAAACTCCAAAGAACAGGGGTTCAATGTGAGGATGACGCTCTTACACACAACAACAGAAATGGCAGACCTCAAGAAAGGAGTTTGTTTTACAGATACCACAAATTGGTCCTCTGGTTCTCCTGTCCCGCTATCTTCATCTCTTGCTTAATCCCCAACAATAACACACTTCATAAACCAACCTCTCTAACTAGAACCCATGCGTCTAACTTCGAAGCCACTCTGGCTTCTCGAGCTCTCTTTGAGTCCGCCAACGCCACTCTCCTCCAACAGCCTACAAGCAAAACAGGTTGATCTATTTCTCCTAACATTCTTGCTTAAGTTTTTGATTCATTTTGCCCATTTAATTTGAACTTTTTTCTTTCATATCTTTTCAACAGCACTCTTGAAGAACTTGAAGATTTTTGTCTATGATCTGCCGCCGAAGTACAACACGGACTGGCTATCCAACGAGCAGTGCAGCAACCATTTGTTTGCCGCAAAGGTCGCCATCCACCAAGCTTTGTTGAACAGCCATGTGAGGACCTTACTAAGTTTGTCATTGAATGGGCAGTGCTTCATTGTCAGTATAAATTGTGATTGGTATGTACACATGTAGCTTAAAGATAGTGTGGGAGTATATTCAAGCATTTGTACTTTGGCCTCGCACTATAGACATAAGGTCCTGCATTGTCTGTAGGCCTCTGTTTCGTGGAATTATCGAAGAAAAGTGTTTGGTTTTTGAGACTACTCGAAACTCAAAAGGTTTCCTGTTTCCACGCGTTTGTATTATCTGCTTTGCGTTTTTGACTCGTCCATTGCCCTTGCCATCTTCAACACATGGGAGGCGTTTTCTTAAATTCTTTTATAGTATAATGGGCATGGAAGTACCCTTTCACTGCTTAAAATAGAGAGCAAGGATTTTACACACACTTTTGAAGCCACATAACTCGCATCATGTGCTTCATTGCCAATGGAACAGAGCGGTGACTTCTCAAGAATATTAGAAGAAGCAACAAGAGTGTTGGAAAGAACTTTCGAGAGTTCCATGGTTGAAAGACTCGACGATCTTGCAAGAAACTCCATTGACTCTGTTCGAGTTTCAAGTAGAGCACAAGATACTGGCAGCCAACTCCCTGGAGCCCTTTCGTTTATGTTCTCCAGCCGACGTGACAAGAACTAGGAAACACACGAGCTCACTATCACAAACAATCACACAAAGTCAGTGCCCTAAATTTCTTATCGTAACGGAGTTCTTGATCATGGAAGGTTTATAGTTTCTCGCCGGAAAGTGTAGGGGCAACGACTGCTAGGCAAAAGAAACAAAATGCGAATTTGTTCTAACGGATAGAATGAGGGTAAAACAGGAAGAAAAAATTTTAAGTGGCTCATGTGGATGGCACATGAGTTTATTACCATCAGTATTAACAGCTAAATCGGTTTCGGGGTGGTAATTGACGAAAATCAAAAGTTCGTGGACCCAATGTCACGAAATCAAGACAATGGGGTACAAAGTGTAAGTTACCCATAGCTCAGGGGTGTAAAGTGTATCCCAAAAGAACAAAAGAAGGATGATATTTGGGCTTTGGGCGGGAAAGATCTGCCGCCTGTGGAAACAATACAAAAAGTTACTTTATGGCCAGTAGTAACTTTTGAAAGCTGGTATCACTTGAAAGCTATTTTTACAACTCTTACTCCTACACTTAGGGGTGCTCATTTTCACCTGTGGTGGCGGTTAAAAACCGCTACCGTAACCGGCAAGAGCGGTTATTGTACCTTAGCGGTGCGGTGGCAATGTCAAATATGTGATTCCGTCAATTTGCGGTGACGGTGACGGTTTTCCAAACTGTCACCTACACTACCGTTAACCTCCCTAGTTGAGACTTAAGATGATTATTAATTATGTGACATATTTTTGTTGGGCTTTTATTGGAATATGTTAGTTGGTTTATGTCACATTGTTTGACACTTTTATTGGACTTTAGTCATTATGTTTGAATATATATTATGTTGGACTTTTAGACAACTTATTATATTTATTATGATTATGATATTATTTTGAATAGGTTATGATATTTGTCCATTTGATATATTTATTGATTATGATATTATGTTGGAAATTTAAACAAGTTATGATATTTGAATGATTATATTTGTTGCTTATATATAGGCATCAAATGGTCTTAATGGTCCAAAAAAAATCCAAGGAAAACAAAAACAGTGAAAAAAAATGAAAACAAAAAAGGAAAAGCCACGTATAACGTTACAATACGTATACCGGCAAGGGCCACCTGCGGTGGTGGCAGTGTCAATTATGTGATTCCGTCAATTGCAGTGACGGTTTTCTCCAAACCGTCACCTACACTACTGTTAACCACCTCTACCTACACTCACTTCGCAGAGTCGTTAGCCATCATCTACAACTGGGGGGCTCAGTCTCTGCTATAGGAAAATTCACAGAAGTTGGGCTCTCTATTTCAGGAAATTCATAGAAGAAACCCTGTCGCCATTCCTTATTTTTGGTTGCAGAGAGGTCTCTTTTGTAAACAGATGCTCATTCCTTATCTTCGGTTTGTTGATATGCTTGTCTCGGTTAAGTTGTTAAATGCTATGCAATTGCAATACTTTAATTTTGCCAAAGCAGTTCAATGAACCTATTTCTGGGTATTCAACTATCCATTTTTTGTGTTTTTAGTTACTGTTTGTTTTGTAATTATTCGGTTTTTGTCGTTTGAATTATTATATTTTATCTTGCTTGTATAGAGGATATATTGTTAGTACTCTTCATCACACATATTTAAAAGTCATGTTACCTAGTTCTAAATTTCCTAATTTCCTTGAAGTGATTCATTGAACATCCTGGAATTATGCTTCAAAGGGGTTTGCTCAAGTGGGAGTAACATCCTAACTCTAAGCTGGAATTTCTAATATTGTGTGCTTGGCTTTTCTAACTATGAGGTAGTGAATGAGGTTGAAATTATATAGCACCTTTTGTAGGTTATGATACTCAGTATTTGCATCAGTAGCTAGTCACATACTTCTGTTACATTAGGATTGTCTATTCTTGATGCATTTAGACTTGAATTTTCTCTCTTTCCCCCTTTTTTCTTGAGAAATTGTGTGCCTTTAGAATAACATGGAGCTCATATGAAACATTTATCTTGTTGAGCAGATATGATGCTTATTAAGTAGCCTGGGATGTTTCACTTATCTCATTAATTCCTTGACTTAAAGGTTTTCCTGCAATCAAGTTTCCTTTGTTTGGCTAATGAGAACTTGCTTATCTCTGGAACTGGCAAAGATAAACAAAAATAATGTTGTGAAATAATTGTCGACAGGGGGATAAATTCCAACTTAGTAAATTTCAAATTGTCATTGTGGCTATTGAACTATATATCTGCATCTCTAGTTATGTGATTGTACCCTTGTTTCATCAATTCCAAAATAATGTTGAGATAAAAAATCCACTGCATTATCCCCAGTATTGAATGGCAGTTTTGTTGTTGACTTTTTTTGGCTCAAGAGATTAATTTTGGCTTCTCTGAGGAAATCATTGATTGTTGTGTCCAAAAAGATTGAGTCAGCTAAAAGGAGTACCATTGAGCTTTCCTGTGGCATGATTAGTATAGTCAACATATAAATGCACGTGTTGTCAACTAACATGCACAACTAATCAACTAAAAGCTTAATCAATTTCTTATATAACTCATCTTGGTGACACAGTAACACTACAAATATATAATGAGTTAATGCCTTGTGATTTATCTGTTTGTGGTATGGGGCTTATACATTCACTTGGAAATAGCAGTTAAATATTTTGTTGGATAATGTCCAGGAGGAGATGATGAGCCTATTCGTAGAGAGGGATCCCCTCAAGTCTAATTTGGAAGTGGCTGAAGAAGTGTTTCATGAAAGGGTTGGGTCATAAATCTGGAGGCCTAGGCCGATACTGTGGATGAATGAGGCATATGAAGAGCTTTTTAAAAGGTATGTGCAAGGACCTTTATCCTTAATTTCTGTATACTAGTAGCACACGTTTTTTTTTTTGGCAAAATTGCAACTTTTCTAATATACATGGAATTGATATCTGCAAAAGTTTCCATCACCTCTTTGGGAGCTTATATAAGCCATGGACTTCAACTAGTTTTAGCTCTCTGTTTTATAGCTTATTTTACTCTATTATTCAAATTTACTCAGAAAAAAGGAGGTAGCTATCATGTTGCAGTACACATTTAGACAACACTTTCCACCTACTCTTCCTCAAGCTACCATTTTTTGTTTTGGCATTTTTCTTCGAGTGCATGTATTTCAGAAGCATTCTTCCATGACAGTCAATGCCCACAAATTCATAGCTAATTATAAATTTACTTCCTGTTGGTATTTAAATTATCTGCAGGAAATACTACTACGGTTTTGGATATATGATCTGAGATGAACTCCCTGAATCAAGACAATATTTCTATGTGATGAGCCAACATAAGAAGGGGTTAGATAAGTAGAGCAATGTGAATTTTTGAACTGACATGGTTCAGATTACTCAAGGAGTTCTAGAATTACATGAGTTAAAAGATAGGGTCAATAGTTCTAGCCAAGGTGCGTAAGTTAAATTTTGCCTTCGTGACTTTTTTTTTTTGTAAATGTGAACAAACTTGTTTAGCAAGTAAAACATTACTGTGCAGAGGTGTCGTTGTTGGATATATTTGGGTGCCTTTTACTCGTAGACTATACTCCCGAAGTATGTTTTTTATTCATGTGGAAATATCAAGTGATTCTAACATGTGCTTGAGAAGAGCAAAGGACGTGTAACGATTCTAGAACAAAATTTCATATTGCAAAATTTTAGACGCTACAATATCGTTTAGTTTATCGTGACAAAACAATCTAGAAAAATTTGTCGAACTGAAATTATTTTGTATTTAACAATAGAGTACGAGGAATGATGCTTTTCAAATAAGTCATTGTCATACCTGTTTAATGTTCAAAGAAAGACATATTAATAAATAAACAGATTCATATATAGATTGTCTTCAGATCAATGAGATGCAATGAGTGCAGTTGTATTATAAGTACATTTTACTATATGTCCCGGTAGGATTTTAATTTAGGGTTCCAAGATTTCGTAGGAGTTCAAGAGCAGATTTCGAACGTGATGATCAGAGTTCACTTATTTCCTCTCTTTTAGTCATAGGATATTTTGACTCACTCTGATTGATAAATTGTCCAGGCAAACGAGTCTGAACTACCATTTACTATTAAGTTTGGTGATACTTTTAGGCACCATATCGGTTATTAAAGAGCGCACAATTTATATATCATTCTAGAAATATGTCTAGTCATAAGACATTTGAATAATATGAATTTTTGATTTGTTATTAGATTTAGGAAGTAACTAGTTGGCCGCTTAGTATCTTGCATTGAAATTCTTACTTTTCTTTTAGGCGTGTTTAGACTGCTCTCTGGATTCATCAAGTTGGGTTGAGAATATGTAACAATATGTGCTGAAAAGAACAAGACTCCGATCATGTAATTCTCTGACTTTTCCGGAATTACAATGACTCATCAATATTTCTACATTTCATCATGCTTAGGAAACTGTGAAATATGCTATGCTATTATGTTGTTCTATTAAAATGTTGGTCAGTTAATTCAAGTGAGATGTTCTTTGTATATGGACACTCTATTTCACCTGGAGAAAATATAACTAGGGCTAAGTTGGGGGAATTTCGCCATCTTTCACCTGTAAGTGTTTCTATTGTTCAGTATATCATTTTTTTCTTTGTTTCGTCTTGATTCTATGTCTTGTGCTACACCCCGCCTCCTCTATCTGCTTTTTGTATTGGTGGTAATATAATTCAGTCCGAAATGAGGAACATGCTGACGTTGGTAAAAGATTTCTAGGACTTGAAACCCTGTGAAAAGTTAAATGTAGACTCGGTCTGGCTTTAAAGGTGCTAATGTTTCTTCCTTTTTTGAGCTACGGGATGTTAACTGTTGATATATTCACTAGTAGAAATACCCATTTCAGCCACGCGGTAAGTTGCGGACGTGGGTAAAGCGCAGGCTTCTTCCACCACTCAGTCAAACTCGTCGAAGTTGAAGATTCACAGCTCGACCGCAAGTCAGTGTCGGCTTCCTGGTCGGCGAATGTCCAAATCGAAATTACTGTAGCGCTTATATAATTCTTTTTTCCAACTCCACACGACATCGACGAACCAGCCGTCGTGGGTGCCTTGGTAACCCAGTCACCTTTCCTCCACCACCTGGGTCCGTCAAGAAAAATCCCAGAGCCGACGAAGGTGGTCGTCGCCAACGATTTTTTAGTGCGATATTTATGCCGACCACAATCTTCTTGCTCGTCAAGGATCTCCGGTGAAAAAATTCGGTGAAGGTCCATTGTTCGACCTTTGCTGTTATGCTCGAAGAGGAAGCCCGACTCATTAACAAGTACCATCTTGCATCCACCGAATTTGGGTACATGCCAAGGAGCCATGAATTTGGAATAAGTTTTGCCCTCATTTTGCAGTTAGCGTGGAGTCCCTGTTCAGATTTAAAAAGTCTCCCAATTTGCAGTAACCGATCAGTCCCCCAAAAATTCACAGAGATGTGGGTATTCTGGCTTCCACACACCATGTGGGGATAACATCGCCGGGATAGTCATAACTTCCCTGCTTCTACCTTCACATGCGTTTCTGAAATCAAAGATTTTCCTCCTCAGTGAGCTTATTTCCATTCCTAACTCTGAGTTCTCTACATATTGTTAACTTTAAGAATGCTGCCTAGTAGTGGGGAGTTCGACTCCGATTTAGATGTTTAGGGTTGGAGTTGTCCTTGGCAGCGATGGTTTGGATCCTGCATATGACTCGTACTTTTTTCTTTCAACTGATGTGCATATTTAAAAATTAGCACATCTGGCTGTCAAATTCATTCCTTTGTTGTGCATATTGTAGGGATGGTATGCTGCAAATTTTGGTGTTCTGCTGGGCAAATTTTGCCTTTTTGTGGCATAACAGAGGAAGCTAAATTGGTACTTATGAATGTAAAATTTGTGATTGCTTGAATCAGCTGCAAGATACTCAAATTCAGTCCTTTGTTGTGCATATTACAGGTCTGGTATGCTGCAATTTAAAATTCGTGATTGTTTTGTCAAGTGTACATATTTGGTTTTGCCTTAAAGATACTTGTGTATTCTTTTTCATCTGTTTTGGTTTCCTTTGGTCTGTATTGAATTTCTGTCCACTAAGTGGAAATTATAGGTGTCCAGACTCTCTTCATTTGATTTTCTACAACAACAAGGAATGAGTGCCTAGCTTTTCAATTTGGCCGATTGTCTACAGCTACTCTTGAGTCATTACAGGTATATGTTTGTAGAATAGTCACTCCATGTGCACTTTGTGGTGGTAGAAAGGGGCTACAACACTTGTGGTGAATTAATTCTGAGTTTGATGCTTAATTGGATATTACCTTTTAAGATGATGAGGAATCCCTGGACATGGCAGGTGTAAAATATATGTCCAAAGTTTTGTTGTTGAAAGACCCAGCTAGCCAAGAGAGGAAGCTTGAGAGATGGAGAGAAATCAATGTATACTCAATGCTTTGGAGGCAGTCGCCAACATGAGAGCAGAATAGGTAGCTCTCTGAGAAGGTTTACGTCCATTATTGAAATATATCGTGTAGGCTTGGCGTCTTGGAGAATAATTATTTAGTATTTGTTAATGGAAGTTCTCCTGTTGTTGAGATTTTACTCCCAAGTGGAGTTCATCACTGTTAAAATATCCATACTTGTTCTGATGTTTAGAATTATTTCTGGCTTTTTAAATATCTAATGGGTTTCTGAGAAGCAAGAAAAGTTGAAGAGGTTTTGGATTCCTATGGCTACTGAGACTGCTATATCAAATCACACTTCTGCTATCAATAATTCAATATGTCCCAATTTTGTCCTTGAATTTCAATTAAATTGAGATGTTACTCAGGAGGATAGAATGTTGTTTCTGCTTTATTGTACCCTTATATACTCCATAAATTGTTCCATTTACACTTCCTGTTTCATATTTTTTGGTTTCGCTCATTTACTTGTTGCAGTAAGTTGAGAAGAAGGTGAATGCCTAGTTAGCTTTTAATTATGACATGTTATGCACGAAGTCATCCTTCAAAAGAATGGAGTCTGCATGTTAGACGGAGGTAATATTTGAGAAACTAAGTGAATGCTTAATGTTTATATGTCTGCGTGCATGCATGTTAGTGTGTAAATGCGTGTTTTGGTTCTAACTTTTCCTTGATCACTTGGTCCCTAACAAGATGTTTGTCCTTATGGAAATGGTATGTTGGCTCTCTTGTTTAGTGTCTCGGTGAATGAGGTATGAATATATCTAAGTGGAGATGAGTGCTTTGAATATATCTATGGAACTAATTATAGTTCGTTCTGATTCTCTTGGGGGCTATGTAAAACCTTTATGCAGCTTAGTTATGGTAAAGTTATGTCAGCCGTTTGTCAAGATTGGTTCTATAGGTATAGAACTGAACAGAAAATCATGTGTGGTTTGTGACTGGTTTATGACTTCAGCTTGTGATTTTAGTAGATATTCTAGAATATCTGATAGGTATTCTTGTAAAATAGTTGTGATAAAACTTGAAGGATGATGATAAATAGCAGTGGTACTATGGTTCTTGCTATTGATATGAATGTGGACTTGTCCACTTGACACCTTATCTCTATCTAGTTGTATGGCCACTTGATCGGTAATAAAATCCATCATGTTCTTTACATTCAAAAATGTTCTCAGCACAAGTTCTGCATCTTGTTGTCATGATCAACTATTCTTTGAACGGCAGTTACTGTTTTTCGATGTTGTATCTCATTTATCCTATCTAGCTATAAACAGAGCTGACCTGCACTCTCTACATGGGATCACTAAAGGAATATTGGTTGCATCTTCAAATTCTGAAAAAAACAAAAAAAACATTGGTTGCGAAATAGACAGATTTATTCTTGATTTTCTAGAGGTCCTTTCTTTCAAAACACAAGGTTTTCGCTTGACGATGTTGCTGAGAATAACAAGTTTCACAGTTTTTTGTTTGGACAAATTCAATATTTTTATCCAGAAGGATTTGTACGTTTGTTAGTAACATGAAGGGAAAATTTTGGTTTAGGCTAGTCTTAATATCACAACATGTCTTTTTCTTTCATTTGTCATGTATTAGATTTTTCTGTCTCCCTTGTACTTCGTTTGATTATATTCTGTTGTTGTTTTTATGCATCCTTACATTCCTTTTTCATACAAATTGAGATGAGTGGTTTATCTAAGAAGTATGAGTTTGGCTTTTCAGTGCCACTTCAACCAGTTTCACAAGCAGGTATTGCTCTATTGTAAGATCATTGAGTTTGACCAATTTTAATTATGTGACAGGAAATCCTCGTTTTGTGTAAAATTGGCTGGTACTTTTTTATAACAAGACTAGAGATGAAGAGGGCTGAACAGGTTGAGCAGCTTCTCTCCCTTGTAAAAACACGGTCATTGCTCGGGCTCACACCTGCTTGGTGAGATGAGAGTGCTTCACAACTGAGCTGTTTTAAATTTCTCTGTTATGTTGCAGCGGAGTGTTAACCATGTCGATATACATCTACAGGTTTTCTACTCACGCTGGATGTGACTCCATCGTGCCTCTCCTGCTAATCTCGCCATTTGTTACTTTGTCCCACCATCACCTCGCTGAACGTTCACTTGTTGCTACAAATATGTCTCTTGAATTTGATATGTTTTAATCAATGTAAAATCTGTAGAGTTTAACATTTTTCTGCGAACTTTTGAATGATAGCTACTGAAAAGTGTCAAAGAGTCGTTTCCCTTTGTGTAAACCATAATATCCTTGTTTTATTTTTACGGAGACTAAACAAATCTATCTTTTGCAAATCATAAAATCTGTTGTTGTTCATATTACGGATACTAAACTCCTATATATTTCTTTATGGAAACTAAACACGTCTATCTTGAACAAATCATAAAATATAATTGACATGGAAACTAAACACATCCATCTTGCTCAGATCAGTATAGCTTTCATTATGTATTTGTTATTCGGCTACTACACACTTGAATAATTTTTCAGGGAAACTATAGGCTTCTAAGCACCTATCAGTCTCGATTATAAATTACTTGAAAATCCAAAGTTGGATAAGGGATATAGCAAGGCACATGTATATATAAATCTAAAATCCATTACCTACTTTGAAGTTATGGCCCTCAATGTTGCTTTGTGCGGGAGAAATGTTCTATTAAACTAAATTGCTTTTTGAACGTTGAGTTGCCGCTTAGAATTTTTTGGCAACTGGGCGGGAAGTGCTAGCGCTAGGACTTAGAAAAAAAAATACTTTAACTAAACCAGAAGCACACATGTTTGAAAGAATTGGCTCACCGCTAGAGATTTTCGAAAGCAGAGAAAGGATTTATGTAAGCTACTGGAATGTTAACCTCAGCCGTGGTTCATCAAGAAAGTGCTCTGCTCTCTCTCTGTTTTGCTCCTCCCCTCTGTTCTTTTAATTTTACGATCAAGTTTGGGGATATTAATGAACACCTTGTACAGATATCAACAAGCACAGTGAAGGATGTTAAACCAATTACACCAGAAGACATCAAATAGTCTCCATCTAGTGTGTCAGCACCTCAGCTGCAATCCAACCTTGATCTCCAACTCAGCAGCACCAACAAATCGACAATGCAACATAGCAAATATCTAGTCTGTTCGTTGTTCTTTTGTATTCAGCATTTTATATTTGTATTGAGGAATCTTTATAAACACTTCTTAGTTTGCATCTCTGAGTTGTAGCAATGCACAACACATGTTTGTTCTTATGTCCATATGTAGTTACAAAAATCTGCGTATAAAAATGCTCTTTTGCATTCATTTGACAAACAGGAAATACAAATACAATTCCATTTTCCTTGTTCTTTTGCATTCAACAAAGAAAAATTAGAAATTTTGATAATTTTGTAAACAAAGCACGGAGAAATTAAACAAATCTAAATTAAGAAGCAGTCTCTCGTAACCATGAGCCTCTTGCTATAACAATTGTGGGTGGGCTGACCACAATTATCACCAACCTTTGCTCGTCGCTTAAAGGTGTTCCAAATTTCAGAAAGTGCGATTTCGATGGTAGAAATCATAGGGACTAGCTTTTCTCCATCGTCGAGAGAACTCCTTTGCTGGCAGTCAAAAATCGTCAAGGAAAACTCGGTTACTCCCGACGAGACAAAAATGGCGGACGGTTTTGAATGCTTTCTGCCATGACTGCTACTGTAGCTGATGGGCACTTTTCTTGTAGTGATTCTTGACGCCATGGGCATTCGTCGGTGCAGAGCTCTCTTGACGCCATGGGCATTCGTCGGTGAAAATCAACTTCGACTAGCCCGTCCAATTAACCGCAGCCTTTAGCGACGGATCTGGGTATCTTCCCCAACGAAATCAACGGTCGACGTTGCTGGACCAGTGCCGACAGAGAGTTTCTGTCGTCGAATCAGAGCTCTCGGCATGCGGCAGAGTCGACCACGCTTCGACGACCTCCTTCCGTGGCGGCAAAGCTTTTGTGACGATTTTTGGGGTTTCGGCTACGGAAGCCGCCGTCGTTGGAGCCGAGATTTCTTGTAGTGATTATCTCTACTTTTACATTGTTTGAAAAGGTGATATTGTTTGTTTAAAGCACAGAAGGTGACTTGAATGTATGAGTGTCCGCTTTAGAACTATCTTCGTGGTTAATATTGCTTTTTCCTTTTCTGTAGTGGTGCCGTACTCCTTTTTTTCTCTTGGTTTTCTCTTGTGTGTTTTTTCTGTTGCACACATACCTGGGATTCAAATATTCTGATTTTACTTCAAATGTACAAGGTGCTCTGCAGAGCTTGCTATGAAAACAGACCCACAAAATTCAGACTATGTTGTTGAGTCTGGTGCAACACGAAAGTTTGAACCTTGGCGTGAAGAGGATGAGGTAAAATTTCTTATATCTGTGTACAAAAAGCGTAACTTGTGATCTCATGTTCTTTTTCATTATTATTTGTATTCTTTTATCGTCATATGTTATGGCAAGATCAATGAATTTCATTTCATCAGGTAGCAGATACGGAGAACTATTTGTCTTTCATTCACGGGGACACGAAAATTATTGGCCGACCTTTCTTTTAGTTTCCGCAGTTTTGTGTGCTGTGATTTGGGTTGAACTGATTGGGAAATCACTTTGAAGCACTAAAAGGAAACTGATAATAGTAAACTGGCAAATTTGAAACAAACAACTGGCACAGGTTTAGCTAGACTTCATGTGGAATATGGAGCATTCCCTTTGAGCATTATTGAGTCTCTTCGGAGAGCAAAGCAACCTTATAACATTTCATTTACTGTTAAAGTTTCTGCTTGCGCGGCTCTTCTCATCTTATCAGTATTTTTAGATATATCGCTTATTTGTATTTTTCAGGCACAACTTAGTATTCAATGGCATATCTAATATGAATCTGCAATCTCTGACAGAAGGTGAAAGATGCTCTGGTACAAGAAAGGGACAGGCTTTTTACTGTTTGATATAGAAGCAGACATGACATGTATGTGGGGGTGTTTGTCCTTGACAGGAATTCGATTGTCTTGTTTATGTAGAATATAAAAAGAGAAGGAAAGATACAGAAAAGAAAATTGCTCCAAAGGCACAACAACGTTGCTCTCCTTAAACGATATTTGCCCCTACCAGTTTTTGCACAAGGTAAGTCAAATTCGTTTAGGATACAATAGAGCCTGGATTTTAGGGATCCACTCGTACAAAATGCGTAGCACAACTCACGAAACATGTACGTTCAACCTCTTGATAGTTTCAAATAGTTTACATTTAAACTAGAGGCAGTTACTTAACCAAACAACGTGATTATTCAGTTTAAATCCAAACAACGTGATTATAGCAGTTTTTAAACTGCTAATATCGTGGACACGATTTATCAAATCGTGATCACGTTGTAACCATGTTTTAATTTCCATGATTAGATAACGAACCATGCGGATTTAAACTATAAATAAAATCCACCGTTGGATTTTCATCAAAGCTAAAATAAATGCGATCTGACCGTCCGATCAAAAGACCAAAAATACATGGCTCAGATTCTCGCTCCAATGCTTCGTGCTAAGTGCCAAGTGTGCCTCATAAGTGCCACAAAAGCGCCCCTAGCGCCCTACAGCCCACGCCACGCCCACGCGTGTGCGTGTGGTGCACCATGGACTCCATGTCTTGCACTATATCAAATATAGCTAAAGCTCTCCAATAATAAATGCAATCCTAGAAAGTAGGTGTTCCCATGGGGGACACTTTAATAAACTCCCAATTCCAAAAAATAAAATATAATATATAAAAATTATTATTTTGAAAACACTTTGACAATCCCCCACCATTTTCAAAATACCAGAATAACAACTCTTATGCATAAATAAAGGTATCTTGTGGACTTGAACCTTTACTTAGTGAAAATACGTCAAAGCTGATTTGAAAAGTATGGTAGACAAGCTTTGAACCATCAATCCTATATAATCAACCGGATGTACCTCACACATAAGAGTTAAGACTATCAAGAGATTCAGAAAGCTAACTCGTGGATTGGCCGTGGGTCGTGTATCCTTTTCATGAGTGCTCTAGATATAAAACCGAATTCTTATAGAGGGCGGCACCACCCTCGACACTCATATAGGTAGACTTTTGAGTGTTCTGTAATAACACACTCCCTTGAACACATACAGTGTTCCAAGCCTATTAAGTGCTTAGAAGCACAACACTTGATGTTACATTACAGGTACCAAGCACTTGTCCTATTAGAGATGGTCAAAACTGTAAAGTGCTTGTCATCACCGTAGGATGTACTTTTGCTCATTGAACCCAAGAGCTTGATATTTCAAGTGTTGCGTTGAGTTTCCATCATTTAGTGATTTTGAATCATTAGTTTTAGCCCCATCCCTTTTGATGTTTTCCACACCAAATCCTTTGTAAGTCCTTTAGTCAACGGATCCGCAAGATTTTCAGAAGATCTTACAAAGCTTATAGTAATTATTCCATCAGTGAGTAATTGTCTCGCATAGCTTTGTCTCAGGCCAATATGTCTAGATTTGCCATTATAGACATTGTTATATGCTCGAGATAATGTAGCTTGGCTATCACAGTGGATTGAAATTGGCGCCATCGGTTTAGGCCAAATAGGAATTTCCAGTAATAAATTCCGTAACCATTCAGCCTCTTTCCCACATGAAGCCAAAGCAACAAATTCGGATTCCATGGTCGAATCTGTTATGATGCTTTGTTTCTTAGATCCCCATGATATTGCCCCACCACCAAGTGTGAATATCCAACCACTTGTGGATTTGTGATCCTCATTCTCATTGATCCAACTAGCATCAGTAAAGCTTTCTAACACAGAAGGATATCCGCTGTACTAGATACCATAATCCATGGTTCTTTTTAAATATTGAAGAACTCTACATACAACATTCCAATGAATATGCCCTGGGTTATTGGTGTATCTACTCAATTTCCCAACAACGAAGCCTATGTCAGGACGTGTACAAATCATGGCATACATTAAAGACCCTATAACTCTTGCATACTCCAGCTGATCTACAACTCTTCCAGTATTTGAAAAAAGTTTCACACTTCTATCAAAAGGTGTTGAAACCGGTTTACAATCCATATGATTAAACCATTTGAGAATTTTCTCAATATAATGTGACTGGGTCAGAGTGATACAATTAGTATTTCAACTAGTTCTAATTCCTAAAATCACATCAGCAACACCCAAATCTTTCATGTCAAATGTTGATGATAAAAACTTTTTGGTGTCTAACACAGATGTCATATCAGTTCCAAAAATTAACATATCATCCACATACAAACAAATAATGACACCTTGATTCCCATGAAACTTGCTATAAACACACTTATCGGATTCATGTACCCGATACCCATTAGTAATGACAACCTTTTCAAATTTCTCATGCCACTGCTTAGGAGCTTGTTTGAGACCATATAAAGATCTAATCAATTTGCATACCTTACATTCTTGTCCAGGCATCACAAATCCCTCAGGTTGATCCATATATATCTCTTCCACAAGTTTCCCATTCAAAAAAGCAATTTTGACATCCATTTGATGAATTTCAAAATGATAAATCGATGTTAATGCAATTAAAGTTCGAATAGAAGCAATTCGAACAACAAGAGCATATGTATCAAAATAATCCAGACCTTCCTTTTGCTTGAAACCCTTTGCTACTAATCGTGCCTTAAATTTGTCAATAGTTCCATGACTTTCATTTTCTTTTTGAAAATCCACTCACAGCCAATTGGTGTAGACCCCGGTGGAAGGTCTACCAACTTCCAAGTATTATTTCCCATTATAGAATCCATTTCATCATCTATAGCTTCCTTCCAGAAAGCAAAATCCTGAGACTTCATAGCCTCATTAAATGTCAAAGGATTAGGTTCTAAACCTGGAGTTATCAACATTTGATGACATTCACCATCCCGTGATCCTTCAACCAAGAACGTTATGAAATCTAGTCCAAAAGATTTTTCTTTCCTTATTCTTTTACTCCTTCTTATTTCAAGACTTTGACTAGTTTCACCAAATTCATAAGATCTATCAATAGGTTCAACCTCCTTATCTTTTAAGGATGAAATTGTAGTGAACCTATTTTCAAAGAATTCGGCATCTCTGGATTTTATAATGGTATTAACATCAACATAGCTATTTGGTTCAACAATTAAGAACCTATAACCTTTGCTATGTTGAGCGTAACCAAGAAAAATGCATTCAATAGCTTTTTGTCCCAATTTCCTGATTTTTGGTTCAGGTAATCGGACTATTGCTCTGCATCCCCATATCTTGAAATAATTCAGATTTGGTTTTCTTTTCTTCCATAATTCGTATGGAGTCACCTTGGAGTTCTTTTGTGGAATTCTATTTAATATATAACAAGTTGTAAGTAAAGCTTCACCCCAAAAAGAATTACTCAGACCTGAAACATTCATCATTGCATTAACCATTTCATCATTGCTATCATTGTCTCATGTATTATACCAATAGATTCACAATATGCTGGAAAATAAAATTCTCCACCTCTATCAGGACCTGAGACATTTGATTTTAGCATCACATTGGTTTTTGACCTCATTTTTGAATATTTTAAAATTTTCTAACACTTCATCCTTTGAATGCATTAAAGACACAGAGCAATATTTTGAAAAGTCATCTATAAACGTTACAAAATATTTTCAACCACCTCTAGTGGGTGTGCTATGTAAATCACATACATCACTATGGATGAGTTCTAACAGATACGAGGTTCGTTCACTTTTCTGAAACGGTTTTCTAGTAATTTTTGTTTTCATACAAACATGACATTTCTCAATCATATCATTTTCAATATTTGGAATTAGGTCTAAACCTATCATATCATGCATTTTTCTAACATTTATATGACCTAATCTGTAATGCCATAAAGAAAATGAGCCAAGCATGTAAACAGAAAATAACTTTTGCATTTCCCACAATGTTAAGCTTAAACATACCATCACACAAGTAACCCTTACCCACAAATGTCCCACCCTTAGTCAGAATAAACATATCTGACTCAAATACACTCTTAAAACCAAACTTGTTCAGAAGACCACTAGATACAAGATTTTTCCTAATCTGAGGAACATACAACACCTCAGATAAAGTTAAGACTTTTCCAGAGGTAAACTCCAAGTCTACTGTTCCGCTTCCTTTCACAGCAGCAGTGGATGAATTCCCCATATAGAGGACATGACCATTCTCCATTGCTTCGAAGTTCGTGAATTGACTCCTGTCATGACAAACATGCCTTGTTGCCCCAGAATCAGTCCACCACGAACCATTTCCTTCGATCAGATTGACCTCTGAGATAACAGCTTTGAATTTCTCCTTGCCCTTAGGATCATAATCCTTTGAGCCCTTAGAATCTGAGCTTTGATGCTGCAACCAATTCTTCTTCTTCTTTTTAGAAAGAAGACAGTCACGCTTATAGTGACTAGGCTTGCCACAATTGTAGCAATTCCCTTTCTTTTTTCTCTTGTTGTACTTCTCTTGTTTCTAATCTTCAGCCTTTATTTTCTTTGAATTCAAAGGACCAACTTCCTCTACCGTCAAAACTTTAATAGCTTGAACAGTGTCATCTTCCATAGCTTGATTACGTCTCAGTTCTTCCTCTACTTGAATATGCTGACCAAACTGAGCAAAGAGTAATATTTTCTTTCTTAGAGTAATATTTTCTTTCTTATACTTTAGCAATTTCCTGTACTCTTTCCAGGAAGGTGGTAATTTGTCTATAATGGAAGAGACAGAAATTTCCACATCCATTTTCATGTTAAATTTTGTGAACTGATCAAGGATATGCAAAATTTCGTTAAATTGCTCAGAAACAGGCCTAGCATCAACCATTTTGTAATCAAAAAATTTCGTAGCAACAAACTTCTTACTGGTTTCGTCCTCCAGCAAATACTTAGCCCCCAGTGCATCCCAGATCGCCTTGGTAGTAGCCTTGTTGATGTAGATGTCGAACAGTGAGTCAACCATAGTGTTATAGATATAGCCCTTGCAGAGATAATCATGTTGCTCCCATTTCAGCCTTTCACGAGTCTCTGCAATAGTCTTTTTGTCAGACAATGTAGGTTTGGGGGTAGTCAGAACATATGCCAGTTTCTGATTCGCCAACACAAAGTGCATCTTCTTCTGCCATCGCTTAAATTGGCTCCATCAAAACGCTCCAATTTCTTGAAATCCAAATTTCGTTCCTTCAATGTGAGTGCCATTGCAAAATATCATTTAAGATTGTAGAATATAGAAAGAGAAGGAAAGATACGGAAAAGAAAATTGCTCCAAAGGCACAACAGCGTTGCTTTCCTTAAACGATATTTGCCCCCACCAGTTTATGCACAAGGTAAGTCAAATTCGTTTAGGATACAATAGAGCCTGGATTTTAGGGATCCACTCGTACAAAATGCGTAGCACAACTCACGAAAATGTACGTTCAACCTCTTGATAGTTTCAAACAATTTACATTTAAACTAGGAGGCAGTTACTTAACCAAACAACGTGATTATTCAGTTTAAATCCAAACAACGTGATTATAGCAGTTTTTAAACTGCTAATATCGTGGACACGATTTATCAAATCGTGATCACGTTGTAACCATCTTTTAATTTCCATGATTAGATAACGAACCATGCGGATTTAAACTATAAATAAAATCCACCGTTGGATTTTCATCAAAGCTAAAATAAATGCGATCTGACCGTCCGATCAAAAGACCAAAAATACACGGCTCAGATCCTCACTCCGATGCTTCGTGCTAAGTGCGCCTCATAAGCGCCACAAAAGCACCCCTAGCGCCCTACAGCCCATGCCACGCGCGCGCGTGTGCGTGTGCGTGTGGTGCACCATAGACTCCATGTCTTGCACTATATCAAATATAGCTAAAGCTCTCCAATAATAAATGCAATCCTAGAAAGTAGGAGTTCCCATGTGGGACACTTTAAGAAACTCCCAATTCCAAAAAATAAAATATAATATATAAAAATTATTATTTTGAAAACACTTTAACAGTTTATTTGTCAAGATAGCAACACCATCTTCAAATTTAGGTTGTGCTAGGACAATTTTGTGTTCTTCATCACTTATGCATGTGATTAGGTTGCAAAAGAGCCTTGGATCATCTTCAAATCTAATGATCTTTCATGCATTACTGCTGGTGTGTTTAAATTGAATTCCCTTTCTTTTATTACTTGTTGATATCTCTTCTTAAAGGAACTATCTTGTATGCATTCATAGTGGTCTCTTCTTAAAGAAACTCTTTGTTCTTAGATATCTTTTGTAAGCCACACTACGGCACCTTGTTTGATCAATCTGTTTGACATATGCTGCAAAAAAGATTCGATCCCCATGTAGGCCCTTGTTCTTCAAGGGTTTGAAATCTCACTTAATCAGACAAAAGAATGCAAAACATTTTACAGCGAGACAAGCTGAGACGAAGGCCACACCATTGAGCATCTCGTAGCCAGATAAAGAAGTGAATTCGTGTATTTTTTTATTTTTTATTTTAATTTTTTGACAGTATTGACGTAAAATTGTACTGAATTTTTGTATGTTATTTGTAGTAATTCAATATTTTTTTCCATTATAGTTTTAATTTTAATTTTATTGTTTCAAATAAATAGCATCTATGTGGTCGTTTAATCATCAAATAAATTGTTCTATCGTCCTTAATAGTTGTTCTATCATCAAATAAATCATTCTATGGTCCACAATGGTTGTTCTATCATCAAATAAGCCAATCTATCGTCTACAAAATTGACATTGGATCTTTTATTTTTGCCATTTGATTGTCTATGAAATTGACATTCAATCATTTATTTTAACTGTTCGATCCTCTAACAATAGTCAATCGATCGGCTATTTAGTAACAAAATTTGTTGTCTCAAAAAGTTAACGTGACAGTCCACCATTGGTATGAGGTAGAGTCATTAATACAAGAGTCAATAATAATTAGATTTATTAATGGCTGATTAAAAGAAAAAAAATTCGTGGTTCACTTTACGCTTATAATGTAACACAATACATATAACGTAGTTGATACAACATCATTTAAAACAAGCCATTGGTTCCTGTATGCAACGTGGAAAGTCCTTCACGTACGGCTGGTATTGTCCCAATTCACTTTCAAGATAATATAGAGTAATAATGACGAATGGAGACCTACTAACAGTTTGAGACTTACTAATAGTGACTCAAGAGTGAAGAGAAGGCTCTCGCGATTTTAAGGGTATGTTTGGCTAATTCTCAAAAAGTGTTCTACGATTACTTTTTTATCAATTCCAATACTTTTTTATAAACTCCAATAACTTTTTACAAACTCCAACAGCTTAAAATCTGTCATCTAGTTGAAGTAAAGGAAAAAAAAAAAAAAACACCTCGTCAAGTCTGTCATCTAGTTAAAGTGATTATTGCTGCACTGAACTTATCATAAGATTATAAGTTTGCAATTATTGTCTATGTAAAGTTTCGGACAGTATGGATCCTACCTTAAGATTCAACTATTATGACTTTCTCTCTGAATTGCACCATGCGTAAAAGACCCAATCCAAAGGTCTATAATGTGGCACGTCATCTACTTCCAATAAATTCCAAAATGCCATCACCTTCTCTTCTTAATTAACAATAGTAACAATGCCCTTTTGGTCTCTCTCTCTTCCTTCTCACGTCTCATGTCAATCTCTGTCTCTTTTCCTCCCCTTTGCAATCTTGCTCATCATTGAAATTTGTTTCTTCCTCAACTCACTTTTCTTTGAAGTCCAATTTTGTAATAGTTTTTTTCTTTTCTTATCATGATCTGATAGCTTTAATTTGGTTTATGTTATTTTGTTACGTTTTTCGGAAATATCCAAGTTGGGTTTACTGGGTTCTATTTCATACTATTAATCTACTTTCGTTTGACAAAAAAAAAAAAAAAACCTTAGTATGAATCTAATCAAGTTGGGTTTCCTGAAAAATTATCCCTCTTTGCTTACGAATTTTGTGATGGGATTTCATAGCCTTAGCGTTTACTTTTACATGTAAAGTGCCTTATCAAAATTTTAGTTTGGTAGGTTTTTTTTTTTTTTAATTTTATGTCTATCTTTTTTCGAATTACATGTTATAATTAGGGTCGAAAATTGTAGAGAATTTTAGTCCTATGCTTTGGTACCTTTCACCTTTATGATGAGGAATGTAACACGTGGTTGAAAATGAAATGGTGTGCCCACAAAACGACATAAATGAAGCCAATATATTTTTGCATCTAAGCGTCATGGATTTAATTGCAAGTAAGTGGTAGTTGAATTAGCATCGTCAAGGATGACTTTGAAAGTTCTTGGTCTCCCCCACCAGCCCGTACTCCCCAAGAGTGCTTGATTATCATGCCAAGGGCCAAAAACAAAAAAAAGTAGAGTATTGTTCCCTTTAAGATAGTTGCAATAGTATCAACTATTACACAATACCATTCTATCTAAGCACTCTCTTCACCCATCCACTACAGAGAGTTTGATACATTCTATGCTAAACTAATAGCTTTGACACATTATACTCGCCTATTATGAATGTTAAAATTACATGAAAATTATTATTTTTAACCTGAAATGACTACTTTTCTATATGATTCTATTTCATATTATCCTTTGCGAGATATCAAACATTTCAAATTAATTATAATGTATGAATATTCTTCTTGTCATACTTTGTATTTTCTCAATAAGCATGAAAAGATGTTGATATATTCAACTTCATTAAATTAATTCAATGTCTACGATGAATACAGCGTATAGAATGCATTGGAATAGAATGTATCAGCATTACATTGTATTCAATACCAAAGAAGAGGAGTTACAACACCTGTATCTCGAGACGATCAAGGAAGAATAGACACGTGTTTGTGATTTATTTGCAAGCTACGAATTTCAGGTCAAAAATTTGTATTCTATCATTTCTGTTTATTTTACTTTAGGGGTAATTTCATTGTTCACTGCTCCCTAACTATGAACCAATTTCAAACTCGCTCCTACAACTATAAAAACAACAATTTACGTCCTCTAACTTTTAAAATTATCAATATACGCCCTTCGTCCAAATCAACTGCTAAGTCAGACAAAAACACATATAAAATGATCGAAATGCCCCTCCAATATAATTTTAAAAAATAAATAAATATTGGAAAAAAAATTAAAAATATATATAGATTACTAAAATAGAGTTTCAATAGTTTTATTTAAAAATATTAACTTTTTTAAATATCTTTTTTTTAATGAAGTTTTTTATTATATATTTTTAGTAATTTTGTCTTAGGGGCATTTTGGTCATTTGACATGTTTTCTGAAAGCTTAAATAACATCCCAAAAGGGGGTGGGTGAATTGGGTTTTAATAAATTTTCAATTCTTTTTAAAAATAACTTGAGCAGTATAACAAGGAAGCATAGAATACAAAGTGCAGTGATATCAGTGTGGAGAAAAAAAATAAGAGATAGAGTTAGAGAGATGACACCGTATTTTTAGGTGGTTCCACCAACTCTTGCCTACATCCACCCCCAAGGCTATTTACTTCCTTAGGCTTCCTTCACTATTCTTCAAATAGTAAATACACCTTAGCTTCCAGAGTGCTAAGAAACCTTTACAAAGAGTTTTGCGTGCTCACACCTCAAACTCTCACAAATCCCAAAACCCAAGGGATTTCTTCTACCCTCACGAGTAGGACAAGTATTTACCCAACACTCACGTGTTTACAAAGAATGGGTACAAAATGGAATATCAATGATTTGGCTCTTAAAGCCGTATGAAGCAAGTGGAAAGTACAAAGGTGCACACGAGGACAAGAGTATGTAGAAAGCTGAAGTTTAGCAGGGAAATAACAGGCTTTCTCAGTATAAGTAGTCTTCTCTCTTCTTCAAGGCACTTTCTTTCTCTAGAAGTTAGGTCGTAGAGTAATTTCAAATTTGAATCGCCGGAGAGAGCTCTTTCTTCTTTCCTTTTCTTCTTCTATTTATACTACTTTTGACTTCAATGGTCATTTGGGATTTTAAAAGAATCGTTGGAGGGGAGCTGTCAACATTCTAGGATTTCAGCAAAAAATCGTGGTATTTCTCTATCTAGAAGTTATGTCGTAGAGTAATTTCAAATTTGAATCGCCGAAGAGAGCTCTTTCTTCTTTCCTTTTCTTCTTCTATTTATACTACTTTTGACTTCAATGGTCATCTGGGATTTTAAAAGAGTCGTTGGAGGGGAGCTGTCAACATTCTAGGATTTTAGCAAAAAATCGCGGTATGTGTCGGCACATAATCAGCGTGAGGTGATCAAGAATAGCTCTCGAAAGTGCAATGTCCGATGTCTCTTCATTATCCCGAGGTCCCCCTTTACTAACCGAGGAAGACCGTAATGTGCATCGTATCATTATGCTGAGGCCCCCTTTGTTGACCGAGGTATCTATCTCGGTTTCACTTCACAAGCTCTGAGGTGTTCCCGATGTGCTCCGAGCTTTTCCCTTATGATTTTCGAGGACCACTCTAATTGTGACCATCTGGAGGTGCTCCCGAGATGTTTGCTTTTCTACTTTCATTTTCGAGGAGTTCCGAGCTTTTCCATTATAAATTCAGAAGTGCTCATTCCAAACATCCCGAGATCCATACATTTTCCCGACATTCCCACAACATCCCGATGTGTCCATACACTTTCCCGACCTTTACACAAACATTCCGAGATACTGATACAATATCCCGAAGTCCATTACTATCTCCGAGGTGTCTCAGTGCAATGTGTTAAGATTTGACAAGATTTGTTCTGTAGTCGATTCTCTCGAGAGACAGTGCAATGTGTCGATACTAGTCTTCAATGTGTCGACACTATAAGTGCTGGAGAGGTTTTTCAGCAACTTTGAAAATGTCGTTTTCACTCCAATTCATCTTTAAACACCTACAACATGAAAAATTGATTTTATCAACTTGTGTAATGGTATTCAAGTGCACTTAGAAATATTTTTGTGAGATAACCTCAATCCTTCAAAATATATCTTAGCAAATAGTGGATTGACAAGGTAAAATCTAAAAGTCTTCAAAACTTAGAATTTTTGTTATCATCAAAATCAATTATGGATTGTTTGCAAAACAACCTTGAGCTAACATTTTCGTTTGACTTAATGGCTAATTTGGACGGAGGGCATATATTGATGATTTTTGAAAGTTAGAGGATGTAAATCGTTGTTTTCATAGTTAGAAGAGCGAGATTGAATTGACCCATAGTTAAGGGGCAAACTATGATATTACCCCTTTACTTTATTATTAATTGTGGCAACAACTATAAATGTACAATGCAGAGGAGGAGTGCAATCAACCGAGAGAATAAGGCTACGCTGAAGATTATACATACATCAAGAGTGAGGTTCTTCTAACGTGCGAGAGCATTGTTAGTAAGTAATAAATCTACATTTTTTTTTTATAGATATTACTTAAATCTACATTTTTTTTTATATGTATGTTGGATATTTCTTTTGGTATAAAGAAAAGTATAGAAATTGATCAGATTAATCCTACATTGTTGTACAAAAAAACGCATACTAATAAGGATGCCGTGTGGACATCAGAAGATGCATAGAAAAATTTTGTAAGTTGTAACGTTAAATTTAATGATGCATTCGTTATATCTTATGTTTCATTTATTAACTTTACTTTGTTTTCTTAATTTGTAGGAAAAAAATAGAGGCATTCAATTGTAGCACGAGTTTGAGGGAAAGCCATACACAAAAGTGGGGATTTTCATTAAGGTTTTGGTGACGAAAGCGCGTTGCATGCATGGTTTAGGCCATTCAGTAACGGTCCATTGGTTTAGGCCGTTCCTTTGATTTGTCTCAGAGATTAGAGGAGGCCATATTATAGCTAGACGAGATGAGAGCTAGACAGATGAAATATAAAGTGCTACTTGTCAAGTGGACGAAAATGGAGCAGACGATGCGAGGGCATCAATAGTATTTGGAGGAGCAGCAGCAAAAGCAAGAAGAGAAGCAACAATAGAAGTTGCAATGAATGGAGAAAGAAATGTGTGAGCAGATGATGGAGCACATAAGACAACTCAGATCTCATTTGATGCCAAAACGGAGATTTGGGTAGATTATGTATTTTCACTAACTCACCATTTTCGATTATGTATTTTGTTTATTTATGACGATTAAATATTTGTAGGCATTTTATTATTATTATGACTATTGAATATAATGCTTTGAGTATTATCTGTAAATTATTTGTAAATTTAGACAAAATTGCACTCACGGCCCCTACCCATCCCTACGAACCACCTCCCACATTCTCCCCCAAAATCCAAAACTCAGTAGAATCCACACATGTCAACATTTACTGTTAATCGAGGGAGACAAAGGTAGATGGAGGGGCCTCTTTTTTCCGAAATCATACCTCCTAGAGCTAAATGGCTAATTTGTTACCTCAGGGTCCCAATTGCAACTTTCAAATACCTTAGGAGTCGTGGGTGGAATTTCGCCTTAAATTTATAATATATATGCAAAACAATCCAAACAGTTAAAACAATGTTTGCATGGTTGTACTGGGGAAAACATGTTCATGCGTACACGACCTTACGCAAGGCATTCTTTGGTTCACACAGTTCTATTTTAAATCATGTTCGCACGGGAAGTAACATCATGTGAACGTATTAATGGGTCACATATGTAAGTTAGTCCAAATTTCCTCCATTCCCATGGTTCAATTTATTAGGCGTCCGCATGTACTGGATGTTAGTTTGCACAATGAGTGGGGTGATAGAATTTCAATTTGTCAAAAAAGGAAACACCAAACTCATGTGGTTTGTCCATGTGCGCACGTAGGCTTGATGAGAAAAATATCTTCTCACATTGTACAAAACATTCTTACGTTTCATGCCAATGGACAGAAAGAACCGGGCTGTGATGGAATTAAAGTTTGTCAAGAAATCAGAAAATCGTGCAGACGGATTAATTTGACATCCGGATGGTTTTACTCAAGGAAACACGAAAATAATCATCTAAAGCCTTTGTTGAGGGGCTTTTGGTGACAAACCGAATGACAAAAAACTTGTGGTGACAAAATTAGCATTTTTGGGTGACAAATCTTTTTGACACGCAAAGCTATTTTTCTTGTAGTGGGCCATACTACTTTCAACAACTTGTAACTCGTTTCAATCAAGGAAAAGAAGAATGATTTTCCTTTTCCCAGCCCACTTGATGTTTCTATAGTAATTACAGATTCCAAGAAACTAACATATCCTCGATCAACAAATTTATATTGTGCATTATAGAAATATACGGATCGTAAGAATATTAAAGATATAAACAATTAGAGATTGTTTGGGAATAAAAGAAAACTATAGAATCCTCCAATTTTGAAGTTTTAAAAATGGCAGTAAAAATTCGTGATAAACTACACCTATTGCGTCAATTGAGTATCCACGGTAACATGTAGTGAAAGAGAAAATACAAATACTAAGGTCCCTAGACAATACTAGAACGGAATTTTTTTTCTTTATATATTATTGTTATTATTATTTTTTTTTTATTAATCAACCGGATAGTCGCAGTACAAAATAGAGGGAGTAGGCAGGGGTCAAGGGAGCCAAAATGACTTGGAAATATGTAGCAATAAAGTGGAGTGAACGCAAAAAAGTAGTTCGGCTCTACAAAATGACGGGGAAATATATAAAAACGTAAACCACGTCTTTTGTTGGGAATCTTTTGCTTTTCTAAGTTGTGAAATCATCAAGCAGACCGTGTTGGAAATATGCCCTCAAAACCAGTTGTTAGAATAATTATGAGATAATTTTTTATTTTTATCGTCAGATGTATTTATTATTTATTGGGTAAAATGTTGTAACATGAAGTGTTACACAGTTATGCTGTTAAGCAAAATTGTAGAAAGTCATTTCGATGATTAATGAATAAAAAACGGGGAGTATGACTTTTTGGTTCCGTGTTCACTTAACAGTTGTTCTAGACCGAGGTACATACTTATGTACAAATAGGTATACACTCATTGTGCCTCTATTAAATACGATGATGAACTCCGTCATTGAGGTTGTGGCCTTAAGCAGACGAGTGGGTGCACTGTAAGAATACATGGACATGATCATAATTTGTAGAAGCCCATAAATTCAGAATTAAGAATATAAGGTAGTTAAATGAAAAAGAGTTTTTTCATGATAATCCTTCGGCCGAGATTTGAGATCCCTAAAGATCCCACGCATAAGCATAGGAGAGGTTCTGAGTGAGCCATTATAAATCGCTCAGAATCTCGTTTAAGAGTGAAAAAG
Source organism: Morella rubra (assembly GCA_003952965.2). NCBI lineage: Eukaryota > Viridiplantae > Streptophyta > Magnoliopsida > Fagales > Myricaceae > Morella > Morella rubra. Next base: position 20,423,074 of record CM025850.1, on the reverse strand, counting down.
TCATGTTTCGCGAGAATAGTTCTCTCTCTAAAAACTCTCTTTACTTCTCTATCAAGAACTGTGCACGTGGATCTGAAGGAGACGGAACGCTTGGGCTGCTAGATTTCAACGATCAAGACTTTTTCCGCTGCACAAACTTACATTGTTATCAGAGTTCAGGCATAGCGAAATTTCACGACTCAGGTTAGTGTTCCTCTCTCTAATTCACGCATGTGTTCTTCACGATCAAATGAGAATTGTGTAAATCCTAGGATTAAGGCAACCCAAGAGGGGGTGAATTGGGTTTCAAAACTTTTTTGAAACTCACAATTTTATAAAGTGTTTGCTAGCTACAAGTTTCACAAAGAGGAACGATTGCAATAAAATATTAAACACAAGAATATATATTACAACTCAAATAGAGAAATAAAACTTAGAACAAGAAACTAGTAGCACAATGTAAGGAGATAGGGGAAGAGAAGCAAACACAAGATTTTTAGGTGGTTCGGCAAACTTGCCTACATCCACCCCTCAAGATCCTTTACCGAGCCTTGAGGTTTCTCCACTATGCTCCCTTCAGCCAAGGGAAATCTTTCCTTACACTTGAGCTTGGGAAACACCTCTACAAGCCACAAGAATGAGTTTGAGAACAAACCTCTCCAAACTCCTTCTTTTGATGAACAACCCTCACCAAAAGGAAACAAGAGAATCACTCTTTTAGAAGTGTATAGGGATGAACAAAAATGCCCACTAAAACTCCCTTGATGGAGTAGATGTTACAATGAGAAATTTCTATCTCTTAGGCTTCACACAATAATAAGGATGTGAAAGTGTTGATTATGTGTGAATGATGTTTGAACAAGGATTGAAAGGTTTATGATCACTCTTAGCCTTGACAAATGATTTTGGTCGTTCAGCACCTTTTAAAAGGCGTAGGAATAGCCATTGGAAGTCGAGCTGTTAAAAACTCACGATGAACCGGTCGACCACTACATGAGCCGGTCGACCGTTGCAAGTTTACGTTACCCAACGGTCATAATGTCAAAGGTCAGAACGGCTCTTTTCTTAACTTTTCAAACTAACCGGTCGACCGCTATACCAAGCGATTGAATACTGGTCGACCACTCACCAGCTGGTCAACCTCCTCAACTTAAGCACATGATCCAGTTGTTTTAAAAACAAAATTTTGACCAACTTAAAGTACGCAATTTTAAAGACTAACTTCCCATAAGTATATAAAAGGTTCTGGAGTTTAATTAAAGTCATTCAAAATATTTTTAAATCTTCAAAACAAGAGGTAAAACAGTTCATGCAAGTTTTGAAGAAATATGCAAGTGTGTGGTTCAAATCCTTGTTAAAGATGAAGTCTTAGAGTTACAAAGATTACCCTAGCATCTTGAGTCTTCACTTTAAGAGCACTTCCATTGAAGGGGATGTTGCTTGATCGCTTCATGCTCATTTTAGATCCGCTTTGCTTTACATCTCAATTATTTCTATTGTTATCATCAAAACATTGATTATGACTAAAAGTCAACATTCTCTCCCTTTTTGATGATGATAATAAATTAATTGATCTTCCTTTTGTTGATCTTGTCTTCTCCTAACTTTTGTACTTTGATATGGGGTTTTAGACATTTTAATACCTCAATAACAAAATGTTAGCATATAATATGAAAGGATTGCGTATGAATATTAAAGAGCTTTTATATCATTGAAGCAGTACATCAAAGTTTCAAAGGGGTGCAGAGATAGTAAAAGAGACTATTTTCTTCCCCTTTGTCATCATAAAAAGGAATAACATAAAGGAAGAAAAATACATAAGCAAAGAAAAGTACCAGAGCAAAGAAAAATGCATATGCTATGAATATCATGGAGGAGGAAAGTGGGCCATAAAAGTCCTCATATCTGTAAAGAACTGCCTCTACTCCTCTTACATAGAAGTAACACTCTCTTGAAGGACCTTCTTCCGTCCTTCATGCATAGCAATCATCCTCTTCTCGAAAGCAGTGAATCGAGTATCAAAGGAAAATGTAGGGTTAGGAACTCTAGTAGGTGAAGGAATAATGGGAAGATCATCAGTTAGATCAGCATCAATATGAAACTCCATGGCCTCAGCATCTACCTCCTCACACTCAGGCTCATCCTCAGCCTCAGGCACATCCACATCAACATTCTCATCAGTACCCTGACGCTTCGGCACCCAAGTATTTCTGAAAGTCCTTCTATAACCCATCCGGGTTAGGACCGAAGTGTCAAATTGTTCACAGTTGGTCAAAGTGTCTCACTCTTAAGAACTCAGTGTCTCCTCTCACATTTTAACTCAGTCTCACAAATCCTCACAACCTAGAGGATTTCTTCTATCCAACTAGTAGGAGAAGTGTTTTCCCAAACACTTAGATGTTTTTCAAGAATGGGTATAAAAGGAATCTTAATAAAGGCTCTTTAAGCCGAATAAACAAGTATGAAGCATTGAGGTGTGCAAAGAGACAAGATTCTCAAAGAAAGCAACAGTATTTGCAGGTGGGGGAACAAGCTTTCTTGGTTGGTGGAGCTTCTTTCTTCTTCAAAGCTTTTTCTCTCTCTAGAAATTAGGACAAGAGTTAATAGCACACACTTCTAAATTTTCTCTCTCCATCTTCTTCTATTTAAAGCTCCTAGGACACAAAGGGTCTTCTTCTATAGTTTGAGTGTCGTTGGAGGTCATTTGAGACCATTTGGAGACTTTTTGGATGAGTTGGCATCACTTCCAAGATATCTGCAAAATCGCGTAATGTGTCGACACATTGATGGTATGTGCTAACACATTAAAACTTGGCCTGGAAACATGCTATCGGGTTTTAGTTCAATGTGTCGACACTTATGCTCAATGTGTTGACACTTTAGAATGGCCTGGAAACATGCTCTCGGGTGTTGGTATGATGTGTCGACACTTCCAACACTTAGTCTAAAAAATTTGTTCTTTGACAGCAACTACTCCAATTCAACATATCTCAAAAACACCTACAATATAAAAATTGACCAATTAACTTGTGTAAAGGTGTTCAAGTATGCTTAGAGATATTTTCGAATAGAGAAACTGATGCAGGAGCATCCCTTGCACCTTGGCATACAACACTTGTATCTCAGGCCGAGGTGGTAACAAAGCATCTCTTGTATCTCGGGCCGAGGTATCAAAGCATCACTTGCATCTCGGGCAGATCTGCACCTAGGCTGGAATGATTTACAAAGAGTTAGTAAGCCTGTGATATATCCTTGGAAAGCTCTATATCTCTAGTTTCCAACGCACTTAACCTCATATCATTTGAAGATTCCTAGAGAAAGTTATAAAATTTTTACTACTGGACGTTGGGAATGGCAATAGTTAGCGAATTTCAAAGTGCATTTAATTTCTTTTGTGTTGGAATTGTCTAGAATTTATTATTCCGTTTTTGCTAGCTTGACCCTGATGTATGAACTCTATATATGAGTGATTATCCAAAATAAAAGAAGAACTTTTGATTCAAAGATATAATTTTTGCAAGTTTATCTCTTGCTTTGGAGTTGAGTGACATCCTCCTACCAATCAAGCGAGTGGCTTGGTCGCATAGAGTGGCATCCGCGATTAATAGCATTGAGTGGCTTTCGCTACCCCTGGTCGAGTGGCATCCCATGACTATCCCCTTCCCTTGGTGCAATCCTTTTCGGATTTTGCCAAGCCTTGCAGATCCCGATCTGCATTAGAAACCTTGATGCTTTAAAAATATATCATTTTCTTAAAAGAGATTTTCACTGTAAAATTTAAAAGTATTAAACGAGTTTGAAAACTTTGTTATCATCAAAATCAAAATGGATTGTTTGTAAAAACAACCTTGGGCTAACAATCTGGGTAAACATCAAGTCATATGGTAGATTCTTTTTAGACTCACATGCTACTTCCATATGTTTGAGCATAATATAAGGGAGGTTGAACTTTTTCTCTTTCAGAAGACGCTCAATCATGAAGACATCCATAAAAGTCACATCCTCTCGGTGTCTACCTCGAGGAATCAAGTTATGGGTGCAAATCAAATGAAGTAACCTCGAACGAACTGGTAATTTGTTGGCATGGATTTTCCTAGGTACATCTTCTGCCACACCATTACCTAAGAGGTAAACTAGGGCTTCTCCATAATCAAAGCCCTTACACACGGGCTAAGTTTTAAGCTCATAAGCCCAAATCCCGACATGTGGGACACCCAAAATATCACCAAGAATAACTTTATTTAAAATAATATCCCCCCCCCCCCCAACCATATTCTTCATAGTAAACAAACCCCCAGCTTCCCACCAAACAGTCATATTAGAAAGAAAAAACCTAACATGTTTGGGAAACACTTCGGTACCCATATCCAACAAATTCCTCCAACCCTACTTCACAAATGGATGCTCAATCTCAAAATCCGAAAGTGATTCTACATTCACTTTCTTCCCAACATGACTTTTCTCTTTGAAAAGTCATTGTAAAACTTCTCAGCACATTCAGGATTACGAAAAAAATAATCAGGCTCACCCGAATGATCCGCTGAAGAACGAGAGATCCAGCTCACTCATTTCCAACCATGGCAACATGCTTGTCCTTGGCATGATGATTGAGAGCAAAAATTAAAGAGGAAAATGGCTGAAATGTGGAAATCTAGGGTTAGGTTTCAAAGGGGGCCAAAATCCTAAAAAGTAAATGCTAGATGGATTTTGATATAAATCCACACAAAAATCGAGGGTTTTGGCCGAATTTGATGGTCTGAAATGATTGGGATGGATTATAGGATAGCTTATGGTGTTTTGGGAAGGATTTAAGAGGGTTTAGGTAGAGGAAAGAGAAGTGAGAGGAGAGGGACCGGTCGACCAAATGTGAACTGCAGTATATCTAGGCTTGACGAGGCAGTTGAACGCTTGGTGTAGTGGTTCATGACCATCGGCCGCTTGGTAGAACAAGTTCTACTAACCGGTCGACCGCTTCGTGTAGCGGTTCCACACGGTCGACCGCTATAGAGAACAGCCTTTGAAAAATGAGGTTTTAATGCCCAAAAATGAAATGGAATGATGCATTTGATGAATGTCAAACATGTAACAAGATATAGGGACATTCTAAACATGTTTAAAACATCAAAACAATGAAAATCCATGGAAATCAATAAAATAGCATGTCAAAGGGCGTTTGTATCTAAAAACCCAATATCTCGTATAAGATCACGAAATATGTCATTACTCAAGAGTTTTGTGAAAATATTAGCTAGTTGATGCTTAGTACTAATGAAATCAAGTGAGATGTCACCTTTTTGAATATGATCTCTTAGAAAATGATGTCTCACTTTAATGTGTTTAGTCCTTGAGTGTTGGATGAGATTCTTGGACAAGTTGATAGCACTAGTGTTATCACATTTGATGGGTATACTCTCAAACTCCAGTCCAAAATCTTTGAGAGTTTGTTTCATCCACAACACTTGAGCACAACAACTACCAACGCTATGTATTCCGCTTCGGTTGTTGATAAAGCAACCGAGTTTTGTTTCTTACTACTCCAAGAAACTAAAGATGATCCTAGGAAATGACAAGTACCACTAGTACTTTTTCTCTCGACTTTGCACCGGCAAAGTTGGCATCGGAATAACTTACTAGGTTCATTTGAGTGTCTCTAGGATACCAAAGTCCTAGGTCAATAGTACCCAAAAGATATCGAAAAATTCTTTTTACAGCACAAGATGAGATTCTTTAGGACATGCTTGGAATCTAGCACATAAACACACACTAAACATAATATCCAGCCTACTAGCCGTCAAATAGAGGAGAGCTCCAATCATACCTCTATATTTGGTGATGTCCACCTTTTTACCTTTTTCATCCACATCAAGCTTTAGTGATGTGCTCATTGGTGTTTCCGCCACTTTCAAGTTCTCCATTCCAAAGCATTTGAGTAGATCCTTTATATACTTGGCTTGGTTTATGAAGATTCATTCTTTTGATTGCTTGATTTGTAGTCCAAGGAAGAAGTTGAGCTCACCCATCATATTCATCTCAAACTCTTCATGCATAAATTTGAAAAATTCTTGACAAAGAGAGTCATTAGTAGCACCGAATATGATGTCATCCACATAAATTTGCACAATTATGATATCATTGTTTTTGGACTTGGTGAAAAGTGTTGTGTCAACTTTACCCATGGAAAAACCTTTTTCAACAAGGAAAGTTTTAAGTCTATCATACCAAGCTCTAGGAGCTTGTTTTAGTCCATACAAAGCCTTTTTTAATTTGAAAACAAAATTTGATAAGCTTCATTTTGAAAACCTTGTGGTTGTTCTACATAGACTTCTTCCATGATAAATCATTCAAGAAAGCACTTTTCACATCCATTTGATAAAGTATAAAATTTTTATAGCAAGCAAAGGCCAAAAGCATTCTAATGGATTCCAAACGTGCTACGGGTGCATATGTTTCATCATAATCAATCCCTTCTTCTTGATTATAGCCTTTAGCAACCAATCTAGCTTTGTTTCTAACAATAGTACCGTGCTCATCAACCTTGTTCCTAAAGACCCATTTTGTGCCAATAATGGTTTGATCCTTGGGTCTAGGGACAAGTTCCCAAACTTGATTTCTCTCAAATTGGTTTAACTCTTCTTGCATTGCCAAAATCCAACTTTCGTCATTTTTGGCTTCAAGAAAAGTCTTAGGTTCAATTTGAGACACAAATGCAAGATGATTACAAATATTTCTAAGTGAAGCTCTAGTTCTAGTTCCATGAGAGGGATCACCAATAATTAACTCTTGAGGGTGACTAGTAGCATACCTCCATTCTTTAGGGAGTTCTTGTGAAGTACCTTCTCCTTACAATGTTGAATAATTTCTTCACTTGGAGATTGAGCTTCCTTGTTTTGAGTGGGGTTATCCTTGATTCAAGTTTTTCCATCTCCCCCTCAATATCTTCAATATCTACACTTGCATTTTTCTCAAATGGACCATTAGTTTCATCAAAAGTGATATGCATTGATTCTTCAACACAAAGAGTCCTTTTGTTATAAACTCTATAAGCTTTACTCGAATTAGAGTATCCAAGGAAAATTCCAACATCGGTTTTAGAATCAAATTTTCAAGGTTGTCTTTGGTATTTAAAATGAAGCATTTACAACCAAAAACTTTGAAATAATGGATGTTGGGTTTTCTATCTTTCCAAAGCTCATAAGGAGTTTTCTTCAAAGTGGGTCTCATAGAACTCTATTCAAAACATAGCAAGAGGTGTTGACGGCCTCGGCCCAAAAATATTTTGGTAACTTATTTTCATTCAAAATAGTTCTTGCCATCTCTTGAATAGTTCTATTCTTTCTCTCAACAACCCCATTTTGTTGAGGAGTTCTAGGTGTTGAAAAATTATGCTCATAACCATTCATGCTACAAAAAGATTCAAACTTCTCATTTACGAATTCACCACCATGGTCACTTCTAATGGCCACAATGGTGTATCCTTTTGCATTTTGCACCCTTTTTGAGAATTTAATGAACTCATGAATGGCTTCATCTTTTGAAGCTAAAAATAAAATCCAAGTGAACCTAGAGTAGTCATCCACAATTACAAAGGCATAGGACTTTCCACCAAGACTTTGAATTCTTGATGGACCAAATAAATCCAAATGAAGTAATTGTAGAGGTCTACTAGTTGAAATGAAGTTTTTGGATTTAAAAGAGGTTTTCACTTGTTTTCCCATTTGACAAGCTTCACAAACTTGGTCTTTTTCAAAATTCAATTAGGTAGCCCATTCACAAGATCATGCTTAGAGATTTTCAAAATTTGATGCATGCTTGCATGACCCAATCTTCTATGCCATAGCCAACTATCATTTACATTGACCACAAGACAATTATCCACACAAGCATTTTGATCAATGTCAATCTTGTACACATTTGAGTTCCTATGGCCAATAAACAATAATTTTCCATCTATGACATTTTCAATAAGGCATCGAGAAGATTCAAATACAACTCTATAACCTTTATCACAAAGTTGACTAATACTAAGCAAGTTATGCTTCAATTTATCAACCAATAGGACATTTTCAATTAAAGGAAGAGAGTTACCACCAATATTACCTATACCAATGATTTTCCCTTTGGAGTTGTTGCCAAATGTTACATTTCCACCTTTGATGGTTGATAGGCTTGAGAATCTTGATGGGTCACCGGTCATGTGTCTTGAACAACCACTATCCAAGAACCAACTATTGCATTTCTTTTTCTTGAATCCTACAAAACAAATTCAATATGAAGCTTTTGGTACCCAAACCTTTTTGGGTCCATTTGGGTTAGCAATAGTTCCCTTTGGAACCCATATCTTTCTAAGAGCTTTGCACCCAAGTTTCTTGAGAGGACAATCAAATATTAGATGTCCATTCTTGTTGCAAAAGTTACAAGTATGAAGAGATTCATTTGAGGATTTAGCTTTGACAAAGAAATTTTTGAAATACTTTTAATTTTTATGAGGCTTGTAGCCTAAACCACTTTTGTCAAAAACACATCTTTGATTGTTTAGAATGTTCTCCAAAGCTTTGCTTCCTTGAGTGAATTTTTCAAGAATAGTGTTTTGACGAGTAACCTTATCTTTGAAAGCTTTGTTCTCAATTTCTAAAGTTGAAACTTTTAGTTTCAATTCCTCATTCTCTAGCTTCAAATTTCCTTGTTCATCATTTAAGGAATCAAGGTCACTTGTAGCTAGTGAATGCTTCTTTTTCAAAACATTGTATTTGAGTTTAAGCTTTTCAAACGTAATGTATAACTCATCAAAAGCATTTTCTAATTCATCATATGAAGGTTTTGAATCTTCAAGATCCGAGAGATATACCTCATCATCTTCTAGAGCCATGAAGCACATGTTTGCGATTTCTCCCTCATCTTCTTCATCGGAGGAGCTTGAATCCTATCTTCCAAGTAGCTTTCATAGCTTTCTTTTTGTATTTGAGAAGTGGACAATCCGCCTTAATGTGACCAGGTTTCTTGCACTTGTAGCAAGTGATGTGGTCCTTCTTGTTGTCCATCTTTGGGTATTCCTTCTTTGGCTCTTCTCTCTTGAAATCTTTGAAGTTCTTCCTTCCTTGCTTTCTCTTGAGGAAGTTTCTAAAATTCCTTGTCATGAGAGCAATATCCTCATCTCCACTATCATCATTATCTTCTTCAATCTCAACTACGGAGGATTTCAAGGCTATGCTTCTCCTTTTTGAACTTTCCTCCTCATGTCCCTTCATGGTGATTTCGTGAGTCATAAGGGATCCAACAAGCTCTTCCAAAGGCAATTTGGTGAGGTCCTTTGCTTCTTGAATAGCGGTGACTTGGCTTCCCAAGTCTTTGGTAGTGACTAAGAACTTTTCTCACCAAATCGGAGTTAGTGTACACTTTTCCAAGAGCATTTAAATCATTTACAATATTAGTAAATCTAGTAAGCATGTCACCAATGTTTTCTTCCGGTTTCATCTTAAACAATTCATAGCTATGAACTAGCATGCTTATCTTAGATTCTTTCACTTGGTTTGTACCTTCATGAGTGATTTCTAAAGAATGCCAAATTTCTTTTGCACTAACACAAGTAGATATTCTAAAGACATGTTCATAGCTCTAGCATTTATAGAAATTTTCTTCTTGTCTCATCGTATACTCATTCGGGCTTAGAGACAATTGTCTCACCTACGGCTTTCATAGGGTAGTGAGGTCCATTTAAAATACAAAGCCATAGATCAAAGTCAATGGATTGAAAATAAATTTTCATCCTTGCTTTCCAATAGGAGTAATCACTTCCATTGAAGGAAGGAGGTCTAGATGTTGAGAGTCCCTCAACATGAGAGTTGTTGCTTGAAGTTGCCATTCTAACTCAAGATTGTTAAATCTTGCTAAAGAGAGCACCAAGCTCTGATACCAATTGTAAATCCTAGGATTAAGGCAACCCAAGAGGGGGTGAATTGGGTTTCAAAACTTTTTCAAAACTCACCCTTTAGAAAGTGTTTGCTAGCTACAAGTCTCACAAAGAGAACGATTGCAATAAAAGATTAAACAAGAATATATATTGCAACTCAAATAGAGAAATAAAACTTAGAACAAGAAACTAGTAGCACAATGTAAGGAGATAAGGGAAGAGAAGCAAACACAAGATTTTTAGGTGGTTCGGCAAACCGCCTACATCCACCCCTCAAGCTCCTTTACCGAGCCTTGAGGTTTCTCCACTATGCTCCCTTCAACCAAGGGAAAGTTTCCTTACACTTGAGCTTGAGAAACACCTCTTCAAGCCTCAAGAACGAGTTTGAGAACAAACCTCTCTAAACTCCTTCTTTTGATGAACAACCCTCACCAAAAGGAAACAAGAGAATCACTCTCTTAAAATGTATAAGGATGAACGAAAATGCTCACTAAAACTCCCTTGATGGAGTAGATGTTACAATGAGAAATTTCTATCTCTTAGGCTTCACACAATAACAAGGATGTGAAAGTGTTGATTATGTGTGAATGATGTTTGAACAAGGATTGAAAGGTTTTGATCACTCTTAGCCTTAGCAAAATGATTTTGGTTGTTCAGCAACTTTTAAAAGGCTAGGAATGGCTTTATATAGGCCTCATAAGAAAAATAGCCGTTGGGAGTCGAGCTGTTAAAAACTCACGATGAACCGGTCGACCGCTACATGAACCGGTGACAGGTTACGTTACCAACGGTCATAATGTCAGAAGTCAGAACGGCTCTTTTTTAACTTTTCAAACTAAACGGTCGACCGCTATACCAAGCTCCCGGTCGACCTCCTCAACTTAAGCACATGATCCGGTTGTTTTAAAAACACGATTTTGACCAACTTAAAATACCCAATTTTAAAGACTAACTTCCCATAAGTATATAAAAGGTTTGGGAGTTTAATTGGGATATTTTAAAGCCATTAAAACATTTTTAATCTTCAAAACAAGAGGTAAAACAGTTTCATGCAAGTTTTGAAGAAATATGCAAGTGTGTGGTTCAAATCCTTGTTAAAGATGAAGTCTTAGAGTTACAAAGATTACCCTAGCATCTTGAGTCTTCACTTTAAGAGCACTTCCATTGAAGGGGATGTTGCTTGATCGCTTCGTGCTCATTTTGGATCCGCTTTGCTTCACATCTCAATTACCTCTATTGTTATCACCAAAACATTGATTGTGACTAAAAGCCAACAATTTGTTGCGAAAGAAAAATATTTTCATTATTTTATAGTCAATCCGCGTATAATAGAATATGATTTTTGGCTTGTATTTGGATTTTCTTCAGAGAAAAGGATTAGGCACGTTTTTCGAATTCTGCCGGTACGCTTGAAAGGAAGCAGGAACAAAGGTTGTTTAGTCATTTTGAGAAATCGAGTTGCATGTTTTATTTACTAAGAGACAAAGAGGCATTTCTTGACTGTTTGCCCGTAAGAGAGAAGAATTGTTCTTGCTCTCCACGGTCATTTTTCTTTCTCTCCAAGAAAGATAGATATTGGAGTTGCTGTGTGTTTTTTCTTTGATGATTCATTTATTTTCTATGAGAAAGACTTGGATCTAAGAGATTGCATGTTGTTCTTGGTGAGACTAGAACAATCGTGCGTTTTCTTTTTCTTTTTTTAGTTTTTATTTCCTTTTGATTGCTACGTGTTTGACAGAAGGAGGATGTCATCCGGTTGAAAACAAGAAATGAGTTTCTTGTTTGAAAAATCTTCTATGCCCGTGTTTTTTCTCATGTATAAAGATTTTTGAATCTATTTAATAGATTTGAAAAATACACATTTTTTTTGCTTGTGGAAAATTGGATTTTGGCGCAAGAGGTGTTCGGCAAGAAGAAAGAAGAGTTCTTGTTTATGCCCCTTCTTATCTCTATTTGCGAAAGAAGAAAAGAGGAAAATGCAGACTTGTGTTTTTCCATTGATGCGATTGTGAATCTGTTAGAAGCAATATAAGATTTAATCTGTCTCTTGCATATTGTTTTGTGAAACATTTTTGGGAGACAAGCTTATGAATATGTTTTTCCTTTGCCCCCGAATAGAAGGATTTGTTTTCTTTCTCTGTTGTTGCCGTTTGAGTTTTTTCTTTGATTCATTTGGTTTCTGCTATAACTCATGAATCTGTTATGTGATTGTGAATCTTTGGCTATGTATCCTTTTTGTTTGAGAAACAAAAATGTAAAGAAGCAGGAAAATCATACAGAGAAGGGGAGGAGATCTCCCTCGGTCTCAACTTCCCACCGTGGTTGGAGGTGGTGTGGCTCGGCCATGGGCCACACCAGGTGGGACCGTTGTGGCCCTAAGCGGCAACAACAGTGGCGCCACGTGGCCTGGTGGCCACGAGCAGCCGCTGCAACCATGTACCCATTTGGGTACATGGGATGGCAGTTTTAGCCACCCACAACCACCATAGGCTGTAGGGTGGCCGGCCTGGGGTTGGCTGGGAGCTGCTAGCAGTAGCCGGCAGGCGCACTGGGCATAGGCCCTCCTAAGTGCCTCAAGCAACGCCCACGGATAAGATCCCCGGGTCGCCCGCTTGGGCCAACCGCGTAGGGCATCGCACGCCCTACCCGGACCTCTTTACATTTGATTTGGGTTGTTCTTTTTAAAAAAATTATGGGCTGGATTTTATGGTTTAAAAACAAAGCCAGGCCGTTTTGTATTTTTTAAACTGTCTAGGTTGTTTTTATATTTTTAGGCCAAAGTTTTTTTTTTAAAGTGGGCCTTTTTGTTCTATTTTTTAAAACGATTTGGACCGGCCTTATTCCTTTTTAATTAGAGACCTGGGCTGGCCCAAAACAAGCCAAAATGTCCTTTTTTTAAAAAAAAAAAATGGGGCAAGATGGTTGCAAGGGTCGAACGGGCCTAGCCCAAAAGGCTAGCCCGTGACCCTATAGGCAACCCATGGCCAAAGTGGATTTGGGCCATGGGTGTGACCCAATTGGGTCTGGCCCTTAAGGGGCAGCTGGACCGAGTTGGATTCGAATCTAGTGCCTGACACGTTAAGGTTAGGGATCTAGATTGGACCTAGACCCATGTGTAAACGATTGTTTGATTTGAATCGGGTAATATTTTGACCTAATTCGGATTTGTCTTTGAACAAATTGAAAATCAAAAATCCATTTTAAAAACGGAGTCGAATTTTACATTTCTTTACCAATCTCAGAAGCAAGGTGAATACCAATGATTGTTAATTTTGACCAACTTTGATATAAAAGGCGAGTTTCATGCAAGTGAAATTTGTACTGAGTTAAAAGATGAGACTTTAAGAGCACTTCCATTGAAATCTATTTTAGAACAGTTATCACCAAAACATTGATTACTAAAAGCAACAATTTGTTGCGAAAGAAAAATATGTCAATCTATAATAGCTTGTATTTGGATTTTCTTCAGAGAAAAGGATTAGGCACGTTTTTCGAATTCTGTACGCTTGTTGTTGTCAGAGAAATAAGTGAGACAAAGAGGCAACAATAATATTATTGGAGTTGCTGTGTGTTTTTTCTTTGATGATTCATTTATTTTCTATGAGAAAGACTTGGATCTAAGAGATTGCATGTTGTTCTTGGTGAGACTAGAACAATCGGCGTTGCCTTTTGATTGCTACGTGTTTGACAGAAGGAGGATGTCATCCGGTTGAAAACAAGAAATGAGTTTCTTGTTTGAAAAATCTTCTATGCCCGTGTTTTTTCTCATGTATAAAGATTTTTGAATCTATTTAATAGATTTGAAAAATACACATTTTTTTTGCTTGTGGAAAATTGGATTTTGGCGCAAGAGGTGTTCGGCAAGAAGAAAGAAGAGTTCTTGTTTATGCCCCTTCTTATCTCTATTTGCGAAAGAAGAAAAGAGGAAAATGCAGACTTGTGTTTTTCCATTGATGCGATTGTGAATCTGTTAGAAGCAATATAAGATTTAATCTGTCTCTTGCATATTGTTTTGTGAAACATTTTTGGGAGACAAGCTTATGAATATGTTTTTCCTTTGCCCCCGAATAGAAGGATTTGTTTTCTTTCTCTGTTGTTGCCGTTTGAGTTTTTTCTTTGATTCATTTGGTTTCTGCTATAACTCATGAATCTGTTATGTGATTGTGAATCTTTGGCTATGTATCCTTTTTGTTTGAGAAACAAAAATGTAAAGAAGCAGGAAAATCATACAGAGAAGGGGAGGAGATCTCCCTCGGTCTCAACTTCCCACCGTGGTTGGAGGTGGTGTGGCTCGGCCATGGGCCACACCAGGTGGGACCGTTGTGGCCCTAAGCGGCAACAACAGTGGCGCCACGTGGCCTGGTGGCCACGAGCAGCCGCTGCAACCATGTACCCATTTGGGTACATGGGATGGCAGTTTTAGCCACCCACAACCACCATAGGCTGTAGGGTGGCCGGCCTGGGGTTGGCTGGGAGCTGCTAGCAGTAGCCGGCAGGCGCACTGGGCATAGGCCCTCCTAAGTGCCTCAAGCAACGCCCACGGATAAGATCCCCGGGTCGCCCGCTTGGGCCAACCGCGTAGGGCATCGCACGCCCTACCCGGACCTCTTTACATTTGATTTGGGTTGTTCTTTTTAAAAAAATTATGGGCTGGATTTTATGGTTTAAAAACAAAGCCAGGCCGTTTTGTATTTTTTAAACTGTCTAGGTTGTTTTTATATTTTTAGGCCAAAGTTTTTTTTTTAAAGTGGGCCTTTTTGTTCTATTTTTTAAAACGATTTGGACCGGCCTTATTCCTTTTTAATTAGAGACCTGGGCTGGCCCAAAACAAGCCAAAATGTCCTTTTTTTAAAAAAAAAAAATGGGCAAGATGGTTCATCGAACGGGCCTAGCCCAAAAGGCTAGCCCGTGACCCTATAGGCAACCCATGGCCAAAGTGGATTTGGGCCATGGGTGTGACCCAATTGGGTCTGGCCCTTAAGGGGCAGCTGGACCGAGTTGGATTCGAATCTAGTGCCTGACACGTTAAGGTTAGGGATCTAGATTGGACCTAGACCCATGTGTAAACGACAACCCGGTTTGATCGGGCATAATTGTTTGACCAACTCGGTTTGACTTTTAAAAAAAATCCCTAAAAAATAAAAAATAAAACTTTTTTTCTTACCAATTTAATATAAGTGTTAAATGAATTATTTTACAAGATACAATCAATGCTTCCATTGTTGGTATTGGGAATTTTATTTGATTGATGTTAGTTGAAACTAAAATAGTCAGATCTTATAATTTACCATGTACTTCTTGAAGATAAGTGAGCATGTATGAGTGGTGGGGGTGTTGAATAAAATTGCAATGCAACTCATTACAAAATTATGTCATTAGACGATGGTTGCACTTAACAAATAAACACCCACTAAAATAGCCAAAAGAAAATCAAGTGTCACGAATATGTATACACATAGTATGTGACATGAGATGGATTTATGATGAACACTTTTACAAGTTGTTGCATTGTTACTAAAATAGGATCATGTTTGCATAAGGGAAAGTTTTTGATATCCACTGCAAACACTGAAAATAATGTTATATTCTGCATTTTCTTTGGTTGCTATGATTAGTGGAGGTACCATTAGTTATTTAAAACCCTATACTAATGTAATTTTATACATGTGATTTTCTTTCTTGATATGTGCAGATTTATTATGTCAACCCCATTGTTTAGAATTTTGAATGAGAATAAGTTAACTAGGCAAACTTCCTTGATTGGAAGAGTAATCTCATGATAGTACTCACGGTTGAAAATGTTGCTCATGTATTAAAGGATGAGATCCCTCATCTTACTTTAGCTGATGCCACACAAGAGCAAAGAGTTGCATATCATAAGTGGCACGAGGCAGACGAACAGCTCAATGTTATATTTTGGCCTCGATGACCAATCTATTACAAAAGCAGTGTGAAGGCCTAGCTATTGCAAAAGACATGCTTTCGTATCTCCAAGAATTATTTGGAGAGCAAAGTCGATCTGCACGCTAGTAAGTTATGTAACTGCTGATGACCACCAAAATGGTGGAGGGTGCTCCAGTTCGAGATCATGTGCTAAAATGATTTTTTCATCACTGAACTAGAAACACTAGGTGCAGAGATAGACATTGAGACAAAGGTTGAAGCAATATTGGCATCTTGGCCTGAATCGTTCAACCAGTTCATATTAAATTATGATATGAATAAGTCGTCAGTGACTTTGTCAGAGCTGCTCAATATGTTGCAAGCAGCTGAGGAACTTGTCAAACAAGAGAAGGTTCTCTAATGATAATGGACAAGCCAACTAGTCATGAACTTAAGCTCAAAGGGAAGAAGTTCAAAAAGAAGAAAGCATCTCAATCTAAGAAAGAGGACATGAGCAGCTCAGAGAAGAAAGATAATGGAAATTGTTTCCACTATGACAAACCAGGTCACTGAAAAGAAATAGCCCAACATATCTAGCTTTACTAAAGAAAAATGATCCTTCTGAAGGTATGCTTATCAATTAAAATTAATTTGATGGAGTGTCCCTTGAATTTCAAATGTGTCAATTTTGGCACAGCTTCTCACTTACGCAATGTGATTGTAGGAGTTTAAGGAAACCCAGAAACAAAGTGATGAGGAAACTGATGGAGACGAATGCAAGTGTTGCAGCAACCTCTATTAGACCTTTTTCATTTGAGTCCATGAAAGTTGAAGTTGAAAATTTTAAAAGACTATCTTTATGTTTCAGAACTTTTGGAAATTTCATTTCCTGTTTTCAAAACTTGTTTTTGTTTTGATACTTTTATTTAAAAGAGTGTCTTTCTACTAACTCTGGTATTATTGATAGTCTCAGTTTTGAAAAAATGAATCTTGGACTCTATGAATGGTTATAACAAAAACTGAACTTTAAATGATATTGTTCAGTGGGAGATAAGCATAGATGTATTACCTGTATACTTTTGGGTTTTTCGCTTGGAGGCAGCTGTTTATATTCTAAATAGGATACCTAGAAATTCTTATGAATCATAGACTGAGACTAAGTCTAAATCATTTGAGAGTATGGTGATATCTAGCCCGCATCAAAGAGTTTGATGTGAAGAAGCTGGAATCAAATAGTGTTTGTAGATTACCCAAAAATGGTTTGTTGGGTATTTTTATAAATCCCAAGTGAACAGAAAGTGATTATTAGAAGGAAATTATATTTTAAAATGAGTACGGTCTAAGTGAAGGCGAAAGCATGACAGTTCGAGATGACACAGTCACCTGAGCCAATACTTAAAGCAAATGAGATTAATAGAAAAGAGTTTTTATTGAACCTACTAGTAATGTTTAGAACTCAAGAGCATTAGCTGAAATCCATTTAGATAAGATGATCAAATCATTTGATTTCTCAAGAAACATGGATGAGCCTTGTATTGACAAGAAGTCAGTGGAGTTTAGTAGTGTTTCTAATTCTTTATGTCAGTAATATTCTACTTATGGAAATGACATCGGGGCGATGTCATCAATGAAAAAGATGGTTTACGAACATAATTTTCAAGTCAAAGACCTTGGAAGTGTTCCGGGTTCTTGGAACCAAATTGTTTGGAAACCGAGAGAAGAGATTTTTGGGGATTACATTGACAAATATTGGCAATGATTTATAGAATAAAAGAAAGATTTTACCTTTTAGGTATAGTATCTTTCCAAAAGGAGAGATAAGGCCAAATATTAGTCATGCAGTCAGCATTGTAAGTAGATATTAATTGACATGGGCTCTGTAGCTGGACAGCGATCAAGCATATTCTCAAATACTTGAGAAGTATTAAACACTATTTTTGGTGTTCAGAGTTGAGAATTTGTGGACTGTCTAGAGATGCACAAGTTCAGTTGATAATTGATCAATTTTGAGTTGTATACATTGCATGGAGTTGCAAGAGTTGTAAGCAGAATATCACTGCTGACTCTAGCACTGAAGCCAAAGCACATAGAAAGAAGATACATGATATGGTGAATCAGAGAGAGATGTCCTAATGGCTGGTGTATTGTCCACCTAGTACATTGCGGATGTGTTTTCACCGAATTGCTGGCTCAAAAATATTTGCGACACATTTAGAGTCTATATAGGTATGAGATACCTAGAGAAATGGTTTTAAGTGCAAATGGGAGATGTTTGAAATATGCCCTCAACACTAGTTATTAGAATAATTATGAGATAATTATTTATTTTTATCGTCACATGTATTTATTATTTATTGGGTATAATGTTGTAAGATGAGATGTTACACATTATATTGTCAAGCGAAATTGTTTAAAGTCATGTCGATGATTAATGAATGAAAAGGGGGGAGTATGACTTTTTGGTTCCTTATTCACTTAACAGTTGTTCTAGACCGAGGTACATACTTATGTACAAATAGGTCTACACTAGTTGTGCCTCTATTAAATAGGATGATGGACTCTGTCATTGAGGTGTGACCTTAAGCAGACGAGTGGGTGCAATGTAAGAGTACATGCACTGAACGAGATCAAATATGAATACTTTTGGAAGTGATCATAATGTTGAGAAGGTATTCAGCACAATTAGTTTATTGTATCCTTAGACTTGAGAGGTTTATACAGGTTTATTTGTCGTGTACTTGTGCTTGACCGAGTCATTTGGTGATGATCTTTCTAGGTCAAATATTTCAGACAACGTTGGTCTTGTATATTATAAATGAGCTTGTGTATAAATGCTCAACAAGGAATCCACTAGTCTCTTTGTGAGATAGTATATTTAGTATATCTGTATAGAGTTGGACTCAAAAGAAATCACTACCTATTGGACTTTGCGAAAATATTTTTTGAAATTAATATATATATATATATATTTATATATTTATTTGTGAAATTTTAGAAACATTTTAAGAGTCCAACGAGTTACAAATTGCCAATTAGGATTATATGATCTAGGGACTTAATCAGTGATATTATTCCGGTCCTATTAACTCATGTGGAATATAGTATAATGAAAGGATAAATAAACAAATAATTGTTAGTAAAAGGGATTTCACAAAAAGTAGTCTCACTATCTCAGGTCAATTGTGATATGTTAATGGACATGATCACAATTTGTAGAAGCCTATAAATTCGGAAATACAGAATATAAGGGAGTTAATGAAAAAGAGCTTTTTCATGATAATCTCTACAGCCTAGATTTGAGATCCCTAAAGATCCCAGGCATAAGCACAAGAGAGGTTCTAAGTAAGCCATTATAAATAGCTCAGAATTTCATTTAAGAGTGAAGAAATCATTTCGCGAGAATAGTTCTCTCTCTAAAACTCTTTTTACTTCTCTCTCAAGAACTGTGCACGTGGATCTGAAGGAGGCAGAACGCTTAGGCTGCTAGATTTCAACGATCAAGATTTTTTCCGCTGCACAAACTTACAGACCAATTGTACAGGCCATCAATTTGATGCAGCTGTACGTGCTGACTTTTCCATGGCTGCAGTTGTTTGTGTAATCGTCGAACAGACCAAATCATTGCTGCTCAAACACAGATGTTGCGGAACCATTGCTAGCTGAAGCGAATGCAGCTTTGTTAGCAGCCTCCATGGCGAATAGTTTGAGCCACAATAAGATTATTCTAGCAGGAGATTCCAGCATAGTCACAGCTGCCCTTCTCACGGAGAAAAGGGATGTTAGATGGCGGATCCTTAATCTCTCATAACCAATTCCATTTCTCTACTCTCATGTATTCCAAGTTGGACTGCTAGAAGATATCACGCCAAGAAAACTCTACGGTGCATCAATTACCGCAATGGGCCGTGGCAAGATCGTTCTCTGGCCACATTCCCAATTGTCTTTTTTCTGCTATTTGGACCTAGAACTGAATCTCCTTAACTCTGTTTTTTTACTTACCTATATTCATAATTAATATATAAACAATTGAGAAGAAAAAAAAAAGTTGAGTAAACTTTACCTTTTGCGGTAATTGCTACTTTTGTCCGTTCACTTATTGTCATTTCTGTTTTTGCTTTGAAAAAACTTTGGGGTCACATCCACAAGTTATGTGCATATCGAAATTTCCTGATTCTAATTAACTCACGTTTCCAAACTAAACTGAACTGAACGCTAAAATTCTCTCCATTTCAAAACTTTTATTTTACTAACTTAAAATTTTGATTAAAAAATTATAATATTAAAAAAATTCAAAATTATCTCAATCGAAATCCAATAAAACTTTAATCTACCTCAATTTTTTTCCTTAACATTCAAAAAATTTCTTTTGTTTGCAATACCTTATTCCTTCTCCGAGAGGTATGAAAAGTGGGACCCAGTGGTCGGAGTGGGGTCATGGCTGTGATGCATTTGTACACAAGTTTAAATGAAAGATGCAAAAGGCGAATTGTTTAGATAATGATCCTGAGCTATTGATGTGAACCTCGTCAAGAATCACAAGACCAACAACAATAGGGAAACCCAAGATCGTTCTAGGACAGATTCGAATAGAAACCTCGACCCGTTGTTTGTAAAAATAACCTCGGTACAAGAAAGACGCCGCAAACAGTAGTGGAACTCCGTTTGATAAGTCGAGATGAACCCACGGAAATCCCGATAAGTTCGAGCAGTTCTTAAAAGAACCAAAGAGAATCACAAGACCTCTCAAATAATATTAATCTCTAAGTTCTCATTCTTCACGCCCAAAAGGCCCTATAAATATACTTGGAACATCCCTCCAAGAATAGGAAACTAACTCAAATTTGAAAGAAAATCAAATGCTCTAGAAATCCAAGTTTTGAAAGGAAATAAACATTCCTAAAATAATCCAGCTAAGAAAAAGGAGAAGCCAGCATTTGAAAAAGGAAATTCAAATGCTCCTGAAAATCCGAACTTCGCCAGATACGTCCCGCCTTTGTTCCAACCAAAATGTAAATGCCCGAGCCGCAAGTGTGACACCGAGGTGCAAGTACTTCGGCCAGAGATGCAAGTACCCGAGGTGCAGGTTACCCGGATAGTTACCCTGAGGTGCAAATACTCCTTATTCTTCACTTACCCGGATGACATGGACTAAGCCTTGATTATTATTGGCACCCATCTTGGTCTTGGTAGTATCAACCCGACTCTCTTAGATTAGTCCATTGAGTGCTTCCTTGAAATGTTTGGCTTTAAGTCTTGTAATTGGGCCACTAGGAAGTGACAAAAGATCTTGGGTGTGCTCAGCATCATCTCGGTTGTCCCGGATGTGCTCAGCATCATCTCAGTTTGCATCAGCTCGTGCCCTTGTAACTGGCCCAATTGAGACTTGAACGAGATCCGTCGAAGCAGTGCCTTGATTTCCATCATTCCCCTCCTCTTGAAAAGGATTTGCCCTCAAATCATCACCTACATCAAAAGGACTCAAATCAAGGCACCGCTTCGACACAGCCCTATAGCCCTATAGCAGCGGTTATAGAGACCGCTGGTGAATACGTCGCCTCTATCGTGGCGATCACATAGCGGCGGTCGAACCACTGCTTTAGAGCCAACCGCGTTTAGGGTTTTTCTGCAGACGTGCTATAGCACGGTCGGCTATATAGTTATAGCGGCAGTTACATGACCGCTGCTATAACCCTATCTGTTGGTTTCACCTATAACGACAGTCAGTGACCGCCGCTATAGGTTTCGTTTTTTTTTTCGATATTTTTTTTTTTTTGGTTATATTTTCCTGCCGTACAAATTTTGTTATAGATTTTAATTGATTAATGCAAACAAAGAAAAGTGCAATAAAACAAAATATATTTCATTATAAGCATGTCTTACAAGTTTTGCATCAAACAAAAATAAGTGAAGGGCATTTTCTCAATAGACTAAAAACTAACAAGTCATGACATTTAACTACAAATAACTATAAATTTAATCCTCTCCACTTCAGCACCATCTGCTCCTGCACTTTCTGCGTCATCGCATGTCTGCTATTACAATATTGTAAAATTAACAAACAGTAATGACATGAACAAAGAAAAAAGAGCTTAGTACATACTTAAAATTAAATTAATGGCAGTATTCATTTATGTTTGTATCTTACCAACACTCGTTTTCCGACTTGCATGAGATGATCTATGAATTGCTGGTGAAACGTGATTGTTATTGTAACATCTTGGTATTGACGTTGCTCCTACAACAATTAAACAAACATTAATTAACTATGAAATATACATAAATAGAATCAATAGTAATACTTGAGGATAAGTAAATAAAACTTTTACCCAAGCTTGTGCCATCATTTGTATTGTAGATTTGAGAGATGCTACTTCAGACTCCAACATCTGAACTCTATTTTCCATAAATACCGCTCTCTCGTTACTAGAGGATGTAGGCTGACTAGATCTTACGTTGGTGTTGGCAGGATGAGATGAAGGAGTTGGTCCTAATCCAATGCCGCGAATGCGACCATGTCGTTCTGGACCAATCACTTGTTAGCTCTGCCCTCCGTCTTCCAATAAAATCCACAAACTCTAATCTCTAAAAAAAAAAGGAAAAAAGAACAAACAATAGTAATTGACGAAGAGATTCAAAATACCACTGACCTGTGAAAGAGTAATATGTTATCGGCAAGTCACCTAGTGTCCCTCAATCACAGTTACGAAAACCACTGTAGTTGAGACTATTGAGTTCAACTGTCAAAGAAATTTGAAAATAGATTTTTAATAAAATACATGGTCCAAAAAAAATAGTAAAAACAGCGGACTTTTGGACATCAATAAATTCATACATTCCAATTCATATTTTTCAGCAATTCATATATTTTCATTCATATTCATACATTCATACATTTTTCAGCAACAATTCATACAAATTTTTCAGCAACAATTCATACAATACATTTTCAGCAATCAATTCATACATATATTTTCAGCAACCAATTCATACATTCCAATTTATCAGCAACCAATTCATACCAATTCATATATTTTCATAGTAGTAGTATAATACAACAAGTCAACAACAATTCATAAGCCAACACTCCAACAAAACCAATCTCCAACAAAATCAATCTCCAACACAACAGAACCCAATAATCCAATTCGTAAGCCCTGACCTCCAATCTCCATATAATTAATTTCATTCATATTTTATAAAATACGAAAATACATTGAGTCTAAGTCACTGACCTGAACAGCAATGCAAAACCAACACAGTTGAATTATTTCGTGAAGTCGAATGGGGGGAGCTGAAATTCGCGAAATTAAAAGGGGGAGGAGATTTGAAGTTCGAATTGGAGGTGGTGGGCACTGAAATTCGCGGAGGGGGCGGGGGCTGAAATTCGCAGAGGGGCGGGAGGGAGCTGAAACTCGCAGAGGGGGCGGGGGGGAGCTGAAACTCGCGGAGGGCGCGCCGGGGGGGGGGAGGGGGGCTGAAACTCACGTAGGGGGGGGGGGCTGACACTCACTGAAGGGGCACGGGGGGGGGGGGGGCTGAAAATCGTGGAGGGGGGGGGGGGAGCTGAAATTCATGGAGGGGGCCGGGAGGGCTGAAATTCGCGAAGTGGGGGGAAGGGAGGTGAAATCGCGAGGGGGGGGAGGGGGAGGTGAAATCGCTAAAGGGGGGAGGGGATTTGCAGTTTGATTTTGGGGGGTTGTTGAAATCTCGAGGGGGGAGGGGATTTGCAGATTGATTTGGGGGGCTGTTGAAATCGCGAGAGGGGAGGGGGTCTGAAATCGCGAAGGGGGGAAGAAGGGGGGCGGGGATGGGGAAAAAAAAAAAAACCAAAACGCACGTTTCAGTAAGCTCTATAGCGACGGTCACTGACCGCCGCTATAGAGTGACTTAGCTGCGGTTTTCATAAAACCGCCACTACATGTCATCTATAGCGGCGATCAGACCGCCACTATAGTGACCGCCACCATATGTTGTATATAGCGGCAGCCAGTGACCACCCTTATATCAACCGCTGCTATCTTGTCTTTATAGCGGCGGTCATAAACCGCCGCTATAGGGGTATTTTTGGTCGCGTTTGAAATAAACCGCCGGGATATAGGGTATATAGCGGCGGTTTTGATGACCGCTGCAAAAAAGACCGCCGCTGTAAACCTGTTTTTTTGTAGTGACACCTATTTGGAAGGTCTAGCACATTGTGTCCTACAGTCGAATTTTTAGTCAATTTCGCTTGAAAATTTGTTGATAGTATGTAATTTGCCAAACTTTCAAATTTTAAAGGTGTAATGTCTCAAAATTTAAAGCATGGATGCAATAGATCACCCAAAGTTCAATGTCGAAAAGTGTACTTAAAAAAAAAAAAAAAACCAATGAAGGTGTTGTGACCAATTAAGAGGAAGAATGAAATTGCTCTATCGCTTATACAGATGTAGGAGGCCATTCAAGGCTGTTTCCACAACACATAAGAAAGACTAAAATATATCCAGAAGTACTCACCGAAAAGCCAAGGCGCCATGGCTTTGCTTGGCATGCTTTCCCAACTATCGCTCCTAATTGGGGCCATTATTGTAGCCGCATCTGCAGTGTCTCATTCTAATTCGAGATGCAACCGCAATGTGGATCTCTGGGGATCCCTCATCCATTTGGAACAAGTGAGGACTGCTACCTCGATGAATATTTTCTCATCACTTGTGACCTCTCGTACGAGCCCCCAAGACCATTTCTGCGCCATAGTGATTTAGATGTCCTCAACATCTCATTGGATGGTGAGATAACAATCTCAGCTCCCGTTGCCCGTGATTGCTACAGCCAGTCGGGGCAAAGTGATGACAATCGCACACTCTTTTATAATTTAAAGTTCCGTATCTCATCCTAGAGGAACAAGATCACTGCAGTCGGTTGCGACACTTACTCCTACATTCAGTTTTCCAACGAAGAGCAGTACAACACAACTGGATGCTTATCACTCTGTGACCCCATTAACAGTGTGAAAAACGGGTCCTGCACTGGCATCGGTTGTTGCCAGACTTCCATCCCAGAAGCAGCAAGTGATTATTTCTTGAGACTAGGGAGCTTGAAGAATCATTCCACATCTTACAACTATAGCCCATGTGGCTTCCGTTTTATAGTGGATGAAAAAGCATATAAATTTTCTTTCACTGATCTTAAAGGTCTCGAGAATAGAACAAGTTTGCCCATGGTGCTTGATTGGAATGTTGGAAATAAGACATGCAGAAATGCTAAGAAAAACAGCACAAGCTTTGCATGTAAGGCAAGTATGAGTACATGTCACGATTCCACCAGTGATTCTCGATATATTTGCAAATTCAAGAAGGGTTTTCAAGGGAACCCATACCGCCGTAATGGTTGCGAAGGTAATGAATATAAGTTACTTATTTGCTACAAACCGTATATATACACCATTCTAGTGCTTCATTCTTTGTCAATTCTTATTTGGTTTATTCCCTACCCCGTGATGCTTCAGATATTAATGAGTGCAAAACTTCAAATCCTTGCAATAAGACTTGCGTGAACACGCCTGGGAGTTACAAATGTTATTGTCACAAGGGGTTTGAAGGCGATGGGTTGAGAAATGGAACAGGTTGCAGTCGGAAAGATGTCAAATATATGAATACGATTATCAGTATTACACTGGGTAAGTCTGTCTATTACGTACGTAATATTTTTTTTAAAGCGGGAGAGGACACCTCCCACGCAAACACAAGGTTCCTAATACAAAATGCTCAAATTGAGCCATAACTAACTACAAACCTAAAGATTGAACCGTCACTGTAGCCACATGAAGGTCCATCTCGACTTGATGCAGCCGGGCTGTGGGGGTTCGATCCTGAGACGTACAGTCCTTAACTGTTCGTACGACTAACCTCAAGACCAATTGAGTCACAAATTTTGGTGGTGCTTGATAAAATGCTAATTATAAGATGGTGTTTGCTTTCCCAGCTCCTCTCCCCTGATTTCCCTAGTAAAAAAGGCAGAAAGAGATCCCTGTTTGTTGGGATCATAGTTTTGTCATCGGTCTAAAGCCACTGGACTCTAAGACCAGGTTCCACCAAGAATACATGTTGAGCCAAATGTAACTCCGGCTAGATCATCATCAGCTAGGACGTACATTCACTTGTCGACTGGTAAGTGTGGAAGACATCCACCAAGCTTCTCAATGACTGACAAACAAAAAATTAGTCGAAAAGGCTAAAGACTAAAAGACTTAGCATACGTTCACGTCCTGTTTGTTTTATTCCTTAGATCTATACATAAGATCATTTACCCCAGACAACAATAGAAAGTTGACAAGTTAAATATTTTTCCTCTGTTTTTTGCAAATTTCGTAGAAATCTACTGGCATATAGCTATCCCTTGTTGATCCTAGAAAAGAAAAATTTATATTACGTAATCAATTTGCATTCTTACTTTTGATATTATATACGAACCATTATTTGAAAACATCTGTGTTAGGCCTAATTATGCCCTAATTATTTTCTTAGAAAATGCTGGCATTCGATCCACTTTGTAAAAGTGCATATTTTTGACGTCTGCAGGTGTCACTACAAGCCTCTTAGAGTTGCTCTTGGGAACTTTTTGGGTGTATTGGGTACTGAAAAACAGAAAGCTTATCAAGCCGAAAGAGAAATTCTTCCAACAAAATGGCAGCTTAATGTTACAAAAGCAACTCTCGAATCAAAAAAGGTCAAAGGAGACGGCCAAAATATTTAGTGCAAAAGAGCTGGAAAAGGCCACCAACAATTATGATGAGAGTAGAGTTCTCGGTCGAGGGGGTCATGGAACTGTTTACAGGGGAATATTACCAGATAACAAAGTGGTTGCCATTAAGAAGTCCAAAATTTGTGATCAAAGCCAAATTGAGCAATTCATATGCGAGGTGATTGTGCTTATCCAAATTAACCATAGGAATGTAGTTAAGCTATTGGGTTGTTGTTTAGAGAAAAAAAGTGCCCTTATTAGTTTATGAATTCATTACAAACGGGACTTTATATGACCATATCCACGATCAAAGCACGTCATCCGCACTTTCATGGGGCAACCGTTTGAAAATAGCTGCAGAAACTGCAGGGGCCCTTGCATACTTACACTATGAAACTTCAACGCCAATTATCCATAGAGATGTGAAAACAGCAAACAAACTTCTGCATGGCACCCTTACCACAAAAGTGTTGGATTTTGGAGCTTCAAGACTTGTTCCTGTTGATCACAAACAAGTGACAACTTTGGTGTAGGGAACTATGGGGTATTTAGATCCGGAATACTTCCATACTAGTATATTAACAGATAAAAGTGATGTCTACAGCTTTGGGGTTGTGTTGGTAGAGTTACTAACGGGTAAGAAAGCACTTTCTTTCAATAGGCCTGAAAACGAGAAAGCAAATTATTTTGTTTCTTTAGCGAAAGAGGATCAGCTGTTTCTAATTCTTTAGAATGACATTCTCGAGGAAGAAAATATTGAGGATGTAAAGCAAGTTGCTGATATTGCAAAAAGGTGTTCAAGTGTAAGAGGCGAGGATAGACCTACCATGAAGGAGGTAGCAATGGAACTGGAGGGATTGAAATCAATGAATCTCAAACATTTGTAGAGAAAGGCTGACCTCGATATGGAGAAGACTGAGTACTTGCTCAGCTCAACTACATCCTCCATGACCATTGACGTAGCCACTGAGTGTTCTTCGACTAGTACTACTATCTGATGTGATAGCATGGAAAGTCAAGTACAGAAACCAGCAAATGATGGGAGATAATTTGTCAGTCCTGAATATCAGCGTAGCTTCCTTCTAGCAGTCATAACCACTTATTTGGATTTGCCAGTACCCATTTATTTGGACTTGCCAGTACCCACTTATTTGGTTCTCCATTGTTTGTTAAGTTCAAGTGTATTAATGTGTGCTCTCTTTTGTATGAACTTGGCTAGTATATATCTAGTGTTTAAGTACTTTATTTTGAGAAGTCATGTTTGTCTAAAATACTTGAGCTTTTGTGTCTGTATTAATAGTTAATATGTTGTAAACTAATCCATTTTCACATGCCCTGAATACAACCTCTTCTTTCCTCTCACTTTCTAGTGTCCAATTTCAGCATGGTTTGCCTACTCATGAAAGATGTAGAAAGAGAGCTTCCATATTCTAGACGTCAGTACTCGTTGCATGCATATTACACTTTATTGATTCATGTTTTAAATTTGTTTGATTTGGCCTCTTGTGCATCCGTTATGTCATACCTCGAGCTTTTAGCATAACATGCATGTTGTTTGCTTTTGTTTAGTAGTGCATTAGGGGGTATTTAGTGACTAAGTGAGATTATTAGTACTTGATGAATTAAGTTCAAAACTTTGATTAGGACATGATTTAGTTGGTGCAACTAGGTTATTGTTTAGGATGTTGAGGAGCACGTATTGGATCAATTTAATTTTTTAAGCTAGTAGGAGTTTTTGTCTCGAAAATTGAACCACATGATTTTTATTCTTTTAATATGTTTAAATTTTGGAAACTTTTTATTTTTTGAAAGCAAGTAGGTCGATTAATATGAAGCAATTAGGTTGATTTGCGATTATCGAAGATTAGTGAACGATTAGCAAAACTTAGCCATTAAACATGAGAAATTTGGCTGCCTAGAGAGTGACACATATGAGGCTAGATAGCACGAAAAATCGAAGCTAGAAACATGACGAGCTAGAAACCACGACCAAAAGGGCTAGGACCTAGGCAGCTCTAGTGTCGACCACCGATGAACCTAGGTAGCAACTCACCTGAGCCAATTTCAGCCATAGGATGCTCAACAGTTGCTTGGGGTGGTTGGGTGTCGTCGCCGATGTAGCCTTGAGTAGCCTAGACACGTGTCGATATGACGAACCAAGCTTGCCTATAAATAGAAGATAATTGTGAGTTAAATGTGAGATTAGTAGTAAGTGAAGTAGAAGGAAGAAAGAAGAATCGATTAAGAGAAGTTTAGAAAAGATCAAGCTCGCTTAAAGGTAAAGTTTAGTTGGTTATCTTTGATTTCGATTCAAGTTTTCAAGATGATTTGTGAATCTCTTGTCTTTCTTATTCTAGCATCTCTTGATGTTGTTTCTTATTCATATTTTGATGTTCTTCGTGTTCTTGACAAGAACAAGCTCGTCCTTTTAAAAAGTATCATTTTCAAAGTTCGATTCGTTTTCAAGTTGTTTTTCAACTTTGATCCATTTCTTTTCAAAATTTCTTCCAAAAGTTGTTTTTCAAAGCTTGAACATATTTCTTTCCTTTTGATTTCAATACTTTTCATGTCAAAATTAGTATTTTCTACGTGGTGATTAAGCCAGTTTTTAACCGAGAAATCAAAGTGTTGTTTTTTCTTCACAACACTTTCCTTTGAGAAATGTTTTATAATGTTGTGATGATGGAAATGAGTTAAGGTGTTGCATATCATAAATGAGATGTATGGGCGTTGATATGAGACATGCATACTTAACTTGTACGTTGATATTCAAGTATGGTTAAGTTGTTGCATATCATGAATGATATGTATGGGCGTTGACATGAGACATGCATACTTAACGCATACTGTGAAGATGTGACAGTACTGTGCACAAGAGGATGTGTTCACTTGTTGTGACATTTTGGCCTCTCCGTCATACGCGGAAAGATCCTGAGGATACCATATTCTACTCTGGGAGTAATGCCGCAAAATACATGTTCTACTTTGGGAGTAATGCCAAAACATTTACTTGTAACCCATCACTCTGGCCAGTGATTCACTCTGGGAGTGAGAGGAGTGGTGATTGAGAAATGGAAAAGATCATTTTAAAGAAACTGAGTCTTTTCATTTACTTTCTTATTTTGTTGAGATTTTATTGTTGAACGGTTTCTTCAATATCTTTTATTGTATCTGCTATTCTGTTGTACTAACCGCTGGCTTTACTGAGTCATTTGGACTCATTGTTGTTTGTTAAATATTTTCTTTAGCAGATGTCTGAGGTTTATTTGGGAGAGTTCACCAAGGCCATTCAACATGGCTTTGTCACTCTGAATTGACTTTTCTGTTTATGTCACACGTGACCTAGATGTCCTGATAGAGGGACGAGGACATAGGTGGATCACTCCGCACTCAGATAATTATGTCAACATCTCGACTTGGATAACACTGATGATGAAGATTAGAGATCTTCAATTTTATGTTTCTTAGTTTTTTTGCTGTAGTTTTCTTTTTAGTATGTACATTATAGAAAGTTGGTCCTCTTTTGTAATACCTCGGTATTAATAAAAGGTCCTTCGTGTGTTTTGCTTAGTATCTTGTTGCTTTGTCGATCTTCCCATAGGCTGTAACCTCAGCTTTATTAGCTGTGTCCATTACTATAAGACAACGCTTGAGGTCTTCACGGTCCGGGCTATTACAGATGGTATCAGAGTGTGTTTTTAAGAAAGCAAGGATAGTTAGCAGAACCTAAAGAAATGAGAGTGTTAGGAAAAGCACTATCTCGTTAGAAAGCTTAGTATGATCATAGGAATAGTACGATATTGTCATTTATCTTGTGGTGATTTTGGAGTTTATAACCTACCTTGTGTTTCAGGAGATAATGGCAGCTAGAAGGAATAGAGATAGAGGAGGGGAAGAACATGAAGGAGTTCATTTGATAAATTTGCCAAGCACCATCCCCCTAGTTATGAAGGAGGTACGGAACCCTTAGTGGCTGAAAATTGGCTTATGAATATTGAGGAATTAATGCAAGTGTTAGAGTGCACTGATGATCAAATGATATGATATGCCACGTATCAACTGAAAGGAGAAGCCAAAAGGTGGTGGCAAGCCAAGAAGGAACTCTTGGAGATTGAGTGGACTTGGGAGCAATTTAAGAAGGAATTTCTAGATCGATATTTTCCTGAGATGATCAGAGAAGCCAAAGCCCAAGAATTTACCACCTTAAGTCAGGGAGCAAGGTCAGTAGCTGAGTATGCTGCTAAGTTTATAGAATTATCTAGATTTGCTTTATATATGATTCCTGATGAGGGTAATAAATCTTGTAAGTTTGAGAGAGGATTACAGTCCGTATTAAGGAAAGAGTCTGTTGCCATAAGTTTGAGAATTTTCAGCAGTTAGTTGATAGAGCCTCGATTGTAGAACGTACCTTACAGGAGAGTGCTATTGTTAATGAGCAGAATAAGAAACTCTCTTTCCAAGAGACTCAATTCCAAGGACAGTCATCGGAAAGAGAGGAGGAGGTAATTATGGAAATAGAGGCAACGGAAAGGGATAGAAGGAATGGTCCTAGTGCTGTAGGAATAGTTTGTTTTACATGTGGAAAGCTAGGTCATTTTGCTTGAGATTGTAAAGTGAAGCAAGGATTCCCTCAGAATGTGCGTGGGAATCAAGTTACTAACCCCGGTAACAATCAGAGAGGAAATCCTGGTAATAATCCAGGAAATCAACAGAGGGGAACTGGACCAGCAAGAGTGTTTGCTTTGAATGTGGAGGAAGCAGAGCAAGATGAGAATGTGGTGACAAGTACTTTTTCCCTTTCTTGTGGATTAGTAACTGTGTTGTTTGATACTGGTGCTACGCATTCTTTTATTTCACAGAATTGTGTAAATAGACTTGGATTGTTGGTAGAACCTTTATTTGTTAGACTTGATGTGGTAACTCGTTGGGGATAAATAGTATGTGTACTAAGAAGATCAAGAAGTTTCCAATGGAAATAGCAGGATGGAGATTGCCTATATATGGATAACTTTGATGTGATTCTTGGCATGGATTGGTTATCTGGTTATCATGTAACATTAGATTGTCATGCAAAGGAAGTAAGTTTACTTGTGCCTGGACAAAGAATTCAGTTCAGAAATGCCAAGAAAGTGATTCCCAAACCAGCAAGGAATTTCCTCAGGTACGATTAATATCTGCATTGAAAGCTTGGAAAAGTGTGATTAATGGAGCTCAGGCTTTTCTAGTTTCAATTGCTGGAATTCAGAAGAGGAAAAGAAGTTAGAAACCATACCAGTTATCTGTGAGTATCAAGATGTCTTTCCAGAAGAACTACCCGGATTACCACCAGTAAGAGAAATTGAATTTGAAATTTCATTGGTACCAGATATTGCACCTTTGTCAAAAGCTCCATATAGGATGGCCCCAGCTGAACTAAAGGAATTAAAGGAACAACTGCAAGATTTATTGCAGAAAGGATATATTAGACCTAGTGTTTCACCTGGGGAGCTCCAGTGTTATTTGTGAAAAAGAAGGACGGCACTATGAGAATGTGCATAGACTATCGAGAGCTGAATAAGGTTACTATTAGAATAAGTATCCTTTACCTAGGATTGATGATTTGTTTGATCAATTGAATGGTGCTGAAATATTTTCTAAGATTGATCTTAGGTCAGGATATCATCAATTGAGAATCAGGAAGGAGGATATTCCAAAGACAGCTTTTCGTACCAGGTATGGCCATTACGAATTTCTGGTAATGCCTTTTGGATTAACAAATGCTCCTGCTGCATTTATGGATTTGATGCAAAGGGTATTTAGAGATTTTCTTGGATCATTTTGTGGTAGTATTCATTGATGATATATTGATATACTCTAGGAGTAAGGAAGAGCATGAGAATCATTTGAGGTTGGTTTTGCAAAGGTTGAGGGATGAACAGTTATATGCTAAGTTCTCGAAATGTGATTTTTGGTTGAAGGAAGTAGCATTTCTAGGACATATTATTTCGAGTGAAGGTATATCAGTTGATCCAGGAAAAGTAGAGGCAGTTTATACTTGGCCAAGACCTACTACAGTTCATGATATTAGAAGTTTTCTTGGATTTGCTGGATATTATCGTAGATTTGTAGAAGGATTCTCAAAATTGGCATCACCTCTGACAGCATTGACAAAGAAGAATGCTAAGTTTATATGGATGAAGGATTGTGAGCAAAGTTTTCAGGAGTTAAAAAGAAATTGATTACTACACCATTTTGGCCCTACCTAAGTATTGATGCAAGAAGGAAAGTTATTGCATATGCATCATGACAGCTTAAGACACATGAGAAGAATTACCCCACTCATGATTTAGAATTGGCAGCTGTAGTGTTTGCACTGAAACTTTGGAGACATTATCTGTATGGAGTTAAGTGTGAAATCTATACAGATCATAAGAGTTTGAAATATTTCTTTACTCAGAAGGAGTTGAATATGAGACAAAAAGATGGTTGGAGTTAATCAAGGACTATGATTGTACCATCAATTATCATCCTAGAAAGGCAAATGTTGTGGCAGATGCCTTGAGTAGGAAGTTTATGGAAGGAAAGGAAAGGATTTAGAAGTTGTCACCCGGATTGGAAAAGGATATGGAAAGAAATGAGATTGAATTATTTTTGGATGAGGAAGTGAAACAATTAAATGCATTGACAATTCAATCTTCATTAAAGGATCGGATTAAGGATGGACAGGCTCAAGACCCAATAGTTAAAGAACTTGTGGACTCGAAATTAGAGGTAGTGATTAGGAATGATGGACTGGCATACTTTAGAGAAAGGATAGTGGTTCCAGACAATAAGGAGATTAAGGAACTAATACTGCAGGAAGCTCATAGGTCAAAGTATTCAATGCATCCAGGTTCCACAAGGATGTACCAAGATTTGAAAGCTAAGTTTTGGTGGCCTGGGATGAAAAGAGAGATAGCAGAGTTTGTTAGTAGATGTTTGATTTGTCAACAAGTGAAAGCTGAACATCAGAAACCTGTAGGATTGTTACAACCTTTATAGATCCCAGTATGGAAATGGGATGATATTGCTATGGATTTTGTAGTTGGGTTACCAAGAGCATTGACTAGACAAGATGCTATCTGGTCTATTATAGACCTCTTGACAAAATCAGCTCATTTCATTCCTATTAAGGTTAGTTATACTTCTAAGAAGTTGGCAAGTTATACATTAAGGAAATTGTATGACTCCAAGGTATACCTAGTTCTATAGTATCTGATCAAGATACGAATTTACCTTGAGAATTTGGAATGGATTCCAAAAAGCATTAGGTTCACAGTTGAAGTTTAGTACCGCATTTCATCCTCAAACTGATGGTCAATCAGAAAGAGTCATTCAGATCTTAGAGGATATGTTGAGAGCTTGTTTTTTGAATTCAAGGGATCTTGGATTCAATATTTACCACTTGTAGAATTTGCTTATAACAAGACATATGAGACCAGTATTCAAATGGCACCATACGAAGCTCTTTACGGATAGAAATGCAGAACACCTTTGTTTTGGGATGAAGTAGGAGAAAGGCAAATGATTGGATCTGACCTAATCCAAAGGACATGTGAAAAGGTAGAACTGATCAAGGAAAGATTGAAGGTAGCTTAAAGTAGACAAAAGAGTTATGCTGATAATTAGACAACCGTTAGAATTTGAAGAAGGGATAAAGCATTCTTAAAGGTGATTCCTATAAAAGAGTTAAGAGATTTGGAAAGAAAGGAAAGTTGAGTCCCCGATATGTTGAACCATTTGAGATATACGTAAGGTAGGAGTAACAACTTATCAGTTAGCCTTACCACCAGAATTGGAAGGAGTACATGATACTTTTCATAAATCTATGTTGAAAAGATATGTTCCAAATCCTTCTCATGTGATAGATTATATGCCTTTACAAATAGCAAAGAACTTAACCTATCAGGAGCAACCTGTGGCAATATTAGATAGAAAGGATCAAGAGCTACGTAATAGGAAGATTCCTTTAGTGAAAGTGTTATGGTAGAGTCACGATATCACGGAAGCATCATGGGAGTTAGAGGCAGACATGCATGACAAGTATCCTCACTTTTTGATTAACTGGTACGTTCTTGTTATGTTAAATTCTAAGAACATAATTGATTTAAGTGGGGGAGTATGTCATACCCCGAGCTTTTACCATAACATGCATGTTGTTGTTTGCTTTTGTTTAGTAGTGCATTAGGGTACTTAGTGACTAAGTGAGATTATTAGTACTTGATGAATTAAGTTCAAAACCTTGATTAGGACATGATTTAGAGAGATTTGGAGTTTGCATGCAACTAGGTAACTGTTCAGGATGTTGAGGAGCGCGTATTGGATCAATTTAATTTTTTATGCTAGTAGGACATTTTCTCTCGAAACTGAACCACATGATTTTTATTCTTTTAATATGTTGGGAGACTATCTACAAGTTTATGGTTTAAATTTGGAGAATTTTTATTTTTCAGAAGCAATGGAGAATTTTTATTTTTCGGAAGCAAGTAGGTCGATTAATCAGAAGCAATTAGGTTGATTTGCAATCATCAGCAGATTAGTAAAGTGATTAGCAAAACTTAGCCATTAAACACGAGAAATTCAGCTACCCTAGAGAGTGACACATATGAGGGCTTGATAGCACGACAAATCGAAATTAGAAGCACGACGAATCGAGCTAGAAAGCACGACCAAAAAGGTTAGGACCAAGGCAAGTCGAGGTGTCGACCACCGTTGAACCAAGGAGGCGACTCACCTAAGCTATAGGATGAATTTTGGCCATAGGCATGCTCAGCAGCTGCTTGGCGTGGTTGGGTGTCGTCGCATGGTTTATGTAGCCTTTTGAGTCACCAAAGCTAGCCTAGACACGTGTCGCGATGTGACGAACCAAGCTTGCCTATAAATAGGGGGTCCGACCATTTACACTTACACCAGCTCCTTTGATAATTGTGAGTTAAACGTGAGATTAGTAGTGAAGTGAAGTAGAAGGAAGAAGGAAGAAGGAAGAAATCGCTTAAGAGCAGTTTAGCGAAGATCAAGCTTGCTTAGAGGTAAAGTTTAGTTGGTTATCTTTGATTTCAATTCTTAAAGTCTTCAAGATGATTTGTGAATCTCTTGTATTTCTTATTCTAGCATCAAGTGATGTTGTTTAGGTTATTTATAATTTTGATATTCTTTGTGTTCTTAACGAAGAACAAGCTCGTCCTTTCGAAAAGTATCATTTTCAAAGTTCGATTCGTTTTCAAGTTGTTTTTCAACTTTGATCCGTTTCTTTTCAAAATTTCTTCCAAAATTTATTTTTCAAAGCTTGAACATATTTCTTTTCTTCTGATTTCAATACTTTTTATCTCAAAATTGGTATTTTTTACGTGGTGATTAAGCCGTTTTTAACTGAGAAATCAAAGTGTTGTTTTTTCCTTCACAACACTTTCCTTTGAGAAATGTTTTATAATATTCCGATAATGGAAATGGGTTAAGGTGTTGCATATCATGAATGATATGTATGGGCGTTGACATGAGACATGCATACTTAACATAATACTGTGAAGATGTGACAATACTATGCACAAGAAGGTGTGTTCACTTGTTGTGACATTTTGGCCTTCCGTTGTATGCGAAAAGATCCTCTATGAGGATACCATATTCTACTTTGGCAGTAATGTTGCAAAATACGGACCATGTTCTACTCTGGGAGTAATGCCGCAAAACATGGATGGTACTTGTAAACCATCACCTTGGCTCAGTGATTCCCTCCGAGGAGTGAGAGGAGTAGTGATTAAGAAATGGAAAAGATTAAAATATTAGGAATTGAATATTTTCATTTAGTTTCTTATTCTGTTGAGATTTTATTATTGAACGGGTTTCTTTAATATCTTCTATTGTATCTGCTATTCTGTTGTACTAACCGTTGGCTTTACTGAGTCATTTAGACTCACTATTGTTTGTTAAATATTTTCTTTAGCAAATGTCTGAGGTTTATTTGGGAGAGTTCACCAAGGCTATTCAACATGGCTTTGTCACTCTAGAGCTGACCTTTCGTGTCTATGTCACACGTGACCTAGATGTTCTGATAGAGGGACGAGGACATAGGTGGATCACTCCGCACTCAGATAACTATGTCAATATCTCTGACTTGGAGGACACTGACGACGAAGATTAGAGATCTTCGTTTTATGTTTTCTAAGTTTTCTGCTGTAGTTTTCTTTTTGTACTGTTGTATGTACATTATAAGAAATGGGTTATGTTTTGTAATACTTAGGTATTAATAAAAGGTTCTACTTGTGTTTTGTCTATTATCTTGTTGCTTTGTCCATTGTCCCATAGGCCGTAACCTTAGTTTCAATAGCTGTGTCCATTACTATAAGATAATGTTTGAGGTCTTCACGGTCTAGGCCATTACACTGAGTGTTGTGTAAGCTCCTTCCAACGCAACGTCTCTCTCAGTAGATCGGATGTAGCATTTGCAATCATCAAAATCTATCAGTATATGCATGGATAGTGCTGCTAAATTTCTCCCTTATTTAAAGAACATAATGCATATGGGCGATAGTATTGCGGTGAGATAATATTCTAGCAACATAAGTCAGTGTGAATCTATTTACCATGCTCGTATAATGCATATAGAGATTAATATCCATTTTGTTAATGACAGTTGCAGCTTTTGACTTTTGCAACAAATAAAATCTTGCGCTCCTAATCTTCCTTTTCAAAATGCACTATTTATATACCAATATTTTTATAATTAGGATAGAAAATCTCGAAGGTGATAAACATAACTTATTATTTATATAACATAACATGGTCAAGTAAAAGGCTAAATTATCCTTCACTTTACTTTTAAGTGGAACAAGTGACTACAATTCCTACTTCCACGCTTCTAACATTTACAATTAAAATGTGAAACATTTCACTGAGAAACTATGTTTATTCTTGCAATTAAAACACATAAGCAAATAATAAGCGTCAAAGAAAGACATGTAAGAGAACATCTTATTTGAAACTAGAGTATAACCAGACCGTTATAATGAATCAAATACATACACGACTAGCTATCATCATCACCGTCAAATATGTCTAAGAAAGCATAATATATCTACTAACATAAATGGTTTGACAACCTTTTGATGGTATCAAGAACAGAAAAATAACATCGGTACATAAGGTCCTCAATCACACTGAAGCATTGTTGTTCCTAATAAGAATTAATATATAGAAGACGAACTACAGTCACAAAGAAAATAAAGCAAGATACTGAAAAGCTTGTAAAGAAGACTAGAGGATCAACTTCATACCATTTCTCATCACTTGCATTTGAAAATTTTGTTGGTGTTGATATGACCCATTTACTCTGCTGCAGATTTTGTCCGGTGGTTGTCCACAAAGAAATGGATTTCCTTCATAGCTACTATTGTCAAATGTCCCAAACTGAAATTTCATGTCCAGAAGTCTATCTGATAAGTTGTTGTGAGCCACACTGAATACTGCTAGAAAGTTCAGATTGACCAGTGTAGTAGGGATTTCTCCAGTCAAATTATTGTGAGAAAGATCCAAGCTTTCCAACATACTCATGTCTAAGAATGTTACAAGAATAGAACCTATCAACAGATTATAAGATAAGTTTAGTGAACGAATCCAATGTAGTTATCCCAATTCTTACGGGAGTTTGCCTGTTAGCTTATTGCATGACAAATACAAATGAGGCATATATCCAAGGATTCGACTCTTAAACAAATCAAACCTATGTTTTGTTTTAAACTCAATCTGTATAGGTACATCTTCAATTTGATAACTATCACTTATTCCAATGTTCTCCATCACAAAATTGTTATATGAGAAATCATTACCACTACCAGAATACTCATCGGTATCTTCAACAGAGTTTTGCTTCCCAAAAGAGATATTGTGAAAGCAGCTCGGTATTTTCCATAAAAAGAGTTCATGGAAAGATCCATTATGCTTATCGTTTGTAATTGACATAGTTGATTCAGAATCACACCCCTGAAATGGTTACCCCTCAACAAAAGTATCCTCAATTTTTCTAGTGTCCCACTTTCATCAGGGGTGGTATCATAAAAACCGTTTTCTCTTATGTCCAAAGTCATCAATTTTGATAAATTGAGACGAACTTTTAGTATAGAACATATAAAGCTTTTTCCCTCGTAAAAGTACATGCACAATACTCCCTAAAATTATGCAAGCAGGCAAAGTTCTAGAGAGAGAGTTATGAGAAAGGTCTATTAACCTCAAGTTCCCTAGCTCACAAAAAATTTGACTGTGGAAAAAATTGTTGCAAATGGAAAAAATTGTTAACTCCGACATGTTTTTTATCCAACAAGAGATTGTACCTGACATGTTGTTCTTGCTAATATTCAAATGGCCTAGATTCTGGCAAAGAATCAAAACTTCGGGTAGAGTACCCGTGAGCTGATTATCATTCAGTTCCAGAGCGTATAAGTGAAGTAACTAGAAGTTCTTTGAAAAAATTTCACCATGAAATCCATTCTTTGATAATCTTAAAAGTGACAAGGAGGTGCAATTGGCAATCAACTCCTTTGCTACCTCCCCAGAGAAATTGTTAAGGCACAAATCCAATGCATCCAAATAACTCCAGCTACCAACAGAGGATGGGACGTTACCTTCAAAATTATTATTGGAAAGATTTAGATATTTTAGGAATGGACTTATCATTCTGATATTCTCTGGAAGTTGCCCATCTAAGCAATTCTTCAAGACATCAATCTAAGAAATTTTGTCCACGTATTGATCTGGTGGCAAACCGAATCGTCCAGTAAAACAATTGTTTTGAAGACTTAGAATTTGTAGTCTTTCATTGTTTTCAAGCAACCGAAGAGGGAAATCTCCTTTCAATCTATTGTCAAAATGATTAACTTCTTCCAATTCATGCTGCTCAAAGAGAAACCTTGGAATATCGTGAGTGTGCATGTTCAAATTACATTTATATAGTATAAGGACCTTCAACTGAAATAAAGGCTTCCAACCCACATGATGCTTAGTTTCTATCTCAAGTTTGTTATTTCCTCTCTTAAGTAGAAACACCCCGAGCTTTGAGTGATTAGCAAATGAACTGAATGAGAATAAACCCTAAAAAAGATTACCACTAAGATCAATGTGCTCCAAAGATGTTTGACCGGTTAACAGAGAAAAATTTCCACTGAACCGGTTCCAGATACCTCCAACACTTTAAGGGATGTCATATTTTTTAGGCATCGAGGAAGGATCCCTTCCAATTGATTCCCAGAAAGATCCAACTTTTCAAGCTTCATTAGCCTGTACAACTCTATTGATCGAAAGGACAAACATTAACACTGACCATCCTTGATTATAGTAGTAGTATTCCTACCTAAGAATTAGCATGACATTCCTAGCCAAATTGTTCTCACGTTAAGAAAAAGAGTAAATGATCAATTAATCTGTGCTTCCCATAGCAAACATTGAGAACAAGTCTAGAATGGAAGTTAATTTTCACTAATTGTTCTCATAGGCCTAACTAAATTGTAGATAATTTCAATTGGTAACAGTAGCAAATAACTGTAAATGCTTCATTTTGTATGTAGTCCATTTCTTACCTGTAGGTAATGTGCCATTCAGAAAATTGTCGTGAGAGAGCTTTAATAGAGTGTAGTTTAACCCAATAGACGGGGGAATACTTCCTGTGAAGCTATTATAGCTCATATTAAAATCTCCAAGGTAATTAAATTCACCAAATCTGTCAAGAGATTTAAGAGGGAGTCAGGAAAATCTATACAAGGTTAAATCGACTGACATAAAGTTGAAGGGATATTATCATAAATAAAGCATGTTCAATACTATCATAACTAAAGCATGTTCAATACTATCAGACAAAGAAAATAAATGATCATAACTACAAATACGATATTCTTGACAAGAGAAGAAAATTATGCATGCATAATTCATCTATACGAGGTTTGAATGAAGAAAAAAAGTAAAATACTCGTACCACTGATGGGATCAAGATGCCCTCCCATTAGATTCCATCCCAGATTCAGAGACTTGAGGGCCGAGAGGGCACCCAAGCATCTTAAACTAGTGCTATCAATTGATTACCGTATAAATCTAAATGTGTTAGCTTCCTCAATTTAGAAAGAGCCCTGCATGATCCTGAAAATTACAAATAAAAACACGTGGAATAATCAAATATTAATCATTCGTAGC
The DNA here is from genome assembly GCA_003952965.2 of Morella rubra. Lineage (NCBI taxonomy): Eukaryota > Viridiplantae > Streptophyta > Magnoliopsida > Fagales > Myricaceae > Morella > Morella rubra. Next base: position 20,382,399 of record CM025850.1, on the reverse strand, counting down.
ACAAAATTATCGTGGTAAGATTAATGTGCTTTAATCTAATCAACTACTCAAATCTACTGCCCCACGCGTGCATTCATTATTTGTTCAAACTTTTTGTGCGAATTTAAATTGTTTATCCTAGGCATATTATTGTTTACTTTAAAGCAATGCCCCCGGCCCCTTTTTTGCCTCGTGTCAAAAATAAACAAAATCTATCTTGGCCCCCAAAAGTTTGAAAAATCCACTCTCAAATAAATTTGAAATTTACCTTTTTATCTTGATATTTATTATTTATAATTTTTATATTAATAAAGTGATCTGAAAACAATTTTTAAAAAACAAAGATTCAATTCAAATCTTTAAAAAAGATTTCTTAAAAAAAATTGTAATATTTAATCGTAAAAAGTTCTGAAAACTAAAACATATTTGTGCGAGAAAAAACTTTTCTACTGTCTTTGAATGTCTTCAAACCTTCTCTTTTTTATGTACCTCCTATATATTATCTGCCTAAGAATCTTCTTACCATACTTGATATTTTTTATTTTTAATCAAAACCTCGTTTTATTCCAAAACAACCTCAAAAAATAACAATGCACTAAAGAGGCTCAGTGCCAACATAGATCCAAAGAAAAATGCTCACTACAATTGGGATTGTTAACTGAGCAGTACTCAGCAGCAGCCCAACGAGATAGGTAGTGCACCATCTCATTAGCACGTTTAATCGCCTTCACTACCGATTCAGAATCACCTTCTAAGATCACCTCCCAAAAGCCACCGGTAACAGCGAGTTCATGACCCAGTTTAGCTACCTCTGGTTCTCCTTCCAATGGTCCAGCAGTTTTAATTGGCTTGGTCACGGCCCCTTGAATCTTCCCTTGAGAGTCACGGGCTACAGCTGCAATGACCGCAAAGGTATCTCTTATAGCAACATCCACATTGACTTTGATTTTTTCCACTAGAGTGGCACCCAAGTCTGAAATTTATTCGGGCTCATCTTCTTCAGCCAGGCAACACGATGTTCCCAACTCAAGCTCCGTACCCGTCGACTAAGCTCCCTCGGATCACTCGCCTTAGCTACATGCACAACCTCATTTATTGCTGCCCAAATCAAATCTATTGCATTAACTGCAAATATTTGAAATAAGTGTTGATCCTCCAACGAGATGCCAATCGAGTTGTGAGGATGAAGAATAATTCGAACCCATTCCTCAGCAGTCCCTTCTCCAAACATTACAATATTGAGCTGCCATGGGGATTCACTCCAAATCGATCTACTGTATGGGCAGATGAATAACAGCTGGTGAAGTGATTCGAGATGTTCCCCACAAAGCGCGCACAACAGATCCCCCTCCAACTGCTTCCGGCCTCCAATGCGATTAGCCATCTTCAGCTTGGTCGGAAACACATCCCACGTCACTTTCCACAAAGGTAATTTCAACCAATCATGGAGTTTGCGGTGCCACAAATCTTTCCACTGAGAAAAGTGATGCATAGAGTATGCAACGTTCCTATGCTTCACAAGGGTCCTATGAGCTGATTTCACACTGAATTTACCAGACTCCTCCAAAATCCAAAACAAGGAATCGGTTTCCCCAACTTAAGCTATTCTCAGCGCTAAAATTGTATCTGCAGTTTCCTCAGTGAAAATATTTTGAATTAATCCTGAATTCCAGCCGGGGCCTTCCTCCAACATCAATTCATGTACAGTCACTAAACCCTCCAGATCTGCCCCCTCCCTAGCGATAGGCGTGAACCCAGTCAACGTAGGAATCCAAGGGTCCCTCCAAATAGAGATTTTGTATCCCAACCCCACATGGTAACACATCCCCTCTTTCAACAGTGACCGGGACTTCACAATGCTTTTCCAAATCCACGACGCCTACCCTCCAACCACCACATGCCAAAAATTCCTACCTTTAACATACTTCCCAAGCATAACTCATACCCTTAGGCAATTCGTGTCCGTGATCATTTTCCACGCCAGCTTAGAAACAAGGGATTTATTAATCTCCAAAAACAAACGAATCCCTAAGCCTCCATCACATTTCATTAGACAAATGGATTTCCACGCCTTCAAAGATAGTTGGCGCTGTTGCTCCTCCTTATAACCCCACCAAAATTTTTTTGACACTCGATCAAGATCTTTACACCACGCTTGCGGCATACTATAGAAACCCATGAGATATGACGGGATTTCACTTGCATCAACTTTAATCAACATCGGGCGATCGGCTTGGGAAAGAACCTTGGCTTTCCACCCAGATATTTTTTGAAAAATTTTCTCTTTAACGTCCTCCATCACCTTTACTCCAAAGTGAGGTAAAAGCAAGGGGAGACCAAGATGTTTCACCTTGAGAAGTAATTTTTTTAAATGCAAGAGATTTAAAATGCTCGGAATAGCCTGACCATGAAAATTCTTGGTAAAATATACCAAGGACTTTTCCTTTTTCACCTTTTGGCTAGACCAAGCCATGAACTTATCCATACACCCATTTAAAGAAGTAGCCTCAAGGAGATTAGCCTTAGTAAAGAGAAGAAGATCATCAACAAAAAGTAAATGGCTCATACTAGGGGCATTTCATCCCATCTGAATACCTTTAAGAGACCCACGTCTTTCCTAACGTAGCAAAAGACGGGAAAACACTTCAGAGCATAAGATAAATAAATAGGGTGAGAGAGGATCACCTTGGCCAAGGCCTCGAGAAGGATGAAATCTCCCAAAAGGACTTCCATTTATAAGAATAGAGAATGATGAAGTAGAAATACACTGATTCACCTAGTTCATCCAAGCTGAACTAAAGCCAAGCCATTCCAGAATTTTCAACACAAAGTTCCACTCCACTCTATCATAAGCTTTCTCCATATCCCCCTTAATAGCCATCCATCCTTCTCACCCTTTTTTGTGGTTCGTGCCATGAAAAATCTCCATGGCAACAATATAGTTATCTTGTATCATACACCCCGGAACAAAAGCAAGTTGAAAGGTGAAATAAGCTTGGGGAGAATCACCTTTAATTCAGACATTCCGTCATAATTTTCGAAATGAGCTTATAAATGACATTACAAAGACTAATGGATCTGAATTGACTCACCTTTGAAGGATTATCCACCTTTGGAATCAATGTAATATTTGTAGCATTCAAATCTTGCAGCATCTCTCCATGTTCAAAAAATTCTTGCACGGCCTTAATTACATCTAGCCCAACCACATCTCAAAAATGCTTAAAAAAGAAAACAGTCATACCATCGGGCCTGGTGCCTACTTTAAGCTCATCCTTCTAAGAGTAGAAAAAATCTCCTCAGCATCCGAAATTTTTGTCAACATCTCGTTCTCCACTTCCAGTACCACAGACTCCAACAGCATTTCCAAATCATTTGGGATAATGAAGTTACTTGTAGTAAATAAATGGTGATAAAAATCCACCAAATCCTTGCCTATCGCATCTCTCCTTGATATCTACCTAGATCTCTCAGATTTCAACTTCAAAATTTGGTTGCGACATCTTCGAATCGTCGTCGAAGCATGATAGAACTTTGTATTCAGGTAGGTAGACACTAGCCTCGTCTCTCGAGACTTTTGGCGTGATAAGATTCCTCATGTCGCAACTGTTCATCCAATTCCACAAAAAGTTGAGTAGCCAATTGAAAATTAGATGCTATATGGGGGCGCCTGTTGACAATAGTCGAGCTGTTCCTTTGCATGCAAGATTGCAATCTGAATATGGCAAAACTTTCTTTATTCCATTTTCTCAAAGCATAATGAGTGGCACGAATTTTGATGAACAACGCATGAGCATAATTAGACCCTCCAATCGAAGGCCAGGCCTTTGCCACCACACCCACACATGAGTCATCCCTCGTCCAAAAGCCTTCAAACTTAAAGGATTTCGAAGCAGATTCAATGGACCCGAAAAAAGACAATCACCTAAACTCATGGATAAACTCCCGATCTATTAGTAGAATGAAAATCATGTATAACTGTTTTTGACGAGAACCTGTCCTACTAACTTACAAAATTAAATTGACTCAAAACATTAACCTCGATATCCTGAATAAAATATTGGTCATATGTGAACTCCAAATCTTACTAAATCATACCCTAATCAAGGTTTTAAAAATAATACATCAAGTACTATTTTATTTCCAAATCACCACAAAATCAATACACTTGTGCTCTAAAGCACTGCTAAACCCAAACTTGTTTTTCACAGACAAATGCATGTTATATTAAACAAAAGCTCGGGATATGAAAAAAGGTTGAAATAAAGAGTCTTGATAATGTTTATTATATAGAATCTAGTTGCTTTAATGATCCTCCCACTAGCCGTAACCTTAGTTTAATAGTAGCATTTATTACTACAAGGCAATGCTAAACATCTTCGCGGTTCGGGCTATTACAAATTTTTTGTTTTTGTTTATTTTGGGGTGTTAGCTGTTAGTTAATGACTTAATGGGTGACTAATTAACGTGTAAGCTTTTTTTCTCGAGCTTAACGTGCACGTTGGTGAGGGACAACAAGTGTCAATGGGATCTTTTTTTTTTGTTGCTTTAACTAATTTCCTTCTTTGAAATCTTTGTCATCCACGCTGTCAATGGTGTCAACTGACAAACAAATACCAGTTGGAAACATGGGAATTGATGGTGTGAAAACTCTCTGTAGACTAAAAAAAAGATGCAAATAAAATTCGGCAAAAAATTTACTATAAAATTATCTAATAAAGATCGGTACTTCAAGTGTCTAGAAATGATCCAAGGTAGGGCTATACGTAGTGCGCCCCTACCCATACCTGATCGAACAGTATGGGGTTATATACGAGCTCGAGCATAGGTGGGCCCAAACCACTGTGAGCCCACATATATTCGGTCGGGCCTCAATATAGGGAAGCTTGCCCCACCCCACCTGAATCATTACGACATTATTGCCTCCTTGAGTTCTCCTTCTCCTTCTCCTCCAGCCGGTAGCCCTTGCACCAACCCAATCAGAAACCAACCTCGAAAGCCCACCGCAAGTTTCAACCATAGCACCTAATTCTTTGGCTGAGGCAGAGTCTTCCTCACTATCGATCCTCAATGTCGCAGGCTTTAAACCCAGTACCAATCCTCCCAGGAATCTCAAGTTGAGCAATAGAGAGCTTATTCTTTCGTTTGGAAGCTCTAGTGATGTGTTTGGCTTGCATATAATGTTTCTTTATTTCATTCTATTTATGTTGGGTGTATACATTGTGGGAGTAAAAGATTTGACCAGAGGAGAAGTAGGGGAATCATTTTGGGTGAAAGTTTGTCTGCAGAAAATTAACTTACCACTTCTCTTTATTGATCCTGATAATTCTTGAATAATCTTCAGGTTCTTGTCGATCTCACAATCTTCACAATAGTAGCCCAAATGTTCTGCCTCCTTCCTCTCCACGCTCACAATTGTGTAGGATTTTCTGAGTCATGATGGCCAACTCTCAAACTAACAATTAGTCCATTATGGTAGACTATCTCATAGCTATCCTTATATATGAAACCCTAGCCGTGATAGTGCGTGGGATCGTTAGGGATCTCAGATCTCAATAGGATCACATGGAAAAACCTTTTTTCCATTAACTCTCTTATATTCTTTTATTCCAAATTTTGGGCTTCTACTAATTGTAATCATGTCCATCAACATATTACAATTCATCCTCGAGAACTTAAGATTGATTTGTAAAATCCCTTTTGCTAACAATTATTCGTTTATTTATCCTTCCACCATAATATATTCCACATGAGTTAATAGGACCGGAATCATATCACCGATTAAGTCTTTAACTCATATAATTCTCAATTCATAATCTGTAACTCGTTGGACAATCAATTGTTTCAAAATAATTTCACAAATAAATATAATATATATTAATTTTGAAAAAACATTTCACAAAATACCATTGGCCAATGGATTCTTTTCTACTCAAACCTTATACAGATATCTTGAATAAACTGCCTCATCAAGAAACTGGTGGATTCTTTATTGAGCATTTATACAAACCTACTTATTATGTACAAGACCCAATGTTATCTGAAATATTTAATTTAGAAAGATCATTACCAAATGACTCAGTCAAAGCACAAGTACAGAACAATTAGATCTATATAAACCTCTCAGATCTAAGGATACAATAAACTCAATTGTGTTGAATACCTTCTCAACATCAATGATCAATTCTTTGATCTCGTTTAGTACATGTACTCTTACATTACACCCACTCGTTTGCTTAAGGTCACCACTTCAATGACGAAGTCCATCATCCTATTAAATAGAGGCACAACAAGTGTAGACCTATTGTACATCAATATATATCTCGATCTAGAACAAAACATAAGTGAACAAGGAACTTACAAGTCATACTTCCCGCCTTTGATTCATTAATCATTGGCATGACTTTTTTATAATATCACTTAATAATAACTATGTAACATCTTATGTCACATCATATTACCCAATAAATAAATATAAATATGTGACATCTAAATAACTATTATTTAGACATGTTTTTTAGGGCATATTTCTTACGACGGGTCCATCTTGGGCTCCTCTTCCGTGTATCCTTTTTGAGTGATCCACGTTTCTGCCTCTGTTGCACTGCCAGGTTGGGTTTTAAATATTGCAATTTGGTTAATGTGTGTTTCTGCCTCTGTTGCACGGCCAAGTTCGATTTTAAATATTGCAATTTGCTTATTGTGTGTGAAAATTTGCCGGAAAGGAGAAGTTTTTGTTTGAGTTGCTTTGACGTTTGATGTATATTCTGTTCTGTTTTACCTCTAATGTGTGCGAAAATTTGTAAGGAAATGGTGGATTATTGCTATAGAGGTTGTCGTGGTCTAATATTCCACCATTGGAAGTGTGTTCAAAGCCTCTTGGGCTCCTCTAATGTGTGCGAAAATTTCTGTGTGTTTTGGTTCATTGGTTCAGGAGTTACATAGAGATGGTGAAGTGTGCTTTTGTTTATCTTTGTCTGATTCCTCTGGTTTTGTAGCAGTTTTTTTGTATAGACCTTTGAATTGATCCTACAACAGTACTGGGTAATTAATTTGTAATTCAAGGACTTGCGTCAATTTTGTCTGTTACATACACTTCTAAGTGGATGCTCTGTTGGTGTGCGCGCCGTCTGTCTGCGCATGAAAACGCCTTTACTTCGAACACTCTTCAGCTTGGCTGTCTGTGGCCGCGGGGAAATTGGTCCGTTGGCGCCCTCCTGGCGCGGTTTATCGAAGATGAATTTTGATGTCGCCATTCGGTCTGATTTCTCCTTGGCAGCTGTGGTCATTAGAAACTCTTCGGGTGCTATCCTTTTCGTTGGTACTAAGAGGTTCCCTCCAGGTACTTCCCATGTGGGAGAAGCCAGACAGCCCTTTTCGCTGTTCAGGAGGCGGTTCTGCTTGATCTTCCTCTCTTCCTCTTTGAGGGGGATAATCTCTCTGTCTGTAATGCCATTAACGGCATTGGTCCGGTGGGTGGATTCATCGAGCCTATTATTTCGGATATTGTTGACCTTCTGCGTCCTCGCTCCAACTGGTCTGTTTCTCATGTTCATCGTTCGGCCAATAGGTTGGTTCATGGCGTGGCTGCGTGGGCTGCTGGTGCTGGGCTCTTTGTCAATATTCCTTCTACGTGTATCCCCCACGAGATTCTGTCTTGTGATGATCCCCACTTTCCCCCTTGACTTCGCTTTTTTTCTCTTTGTTTTATTTGTATTCTGCTTTATTTATATTTGCCAAGGAAAAAAAGAAAAGAAAGTGGATGCTCTGTTACTTAAAACTTTCTCTCGGACCCTCTTCTCTCTTGTGTGAGCTTGGAAATGGTCCTGTTTAATTTATATTGTTGTCTAGGCTGATGCCTTTGCCAAGAAGCTTGGTTATGCCTCTGCACTTCGAGCTGGTCTTGTGAAACTGCAGGTGACATGTCTTTGGCTTCCCTCCCTCATTTTCCTTATTTTTCCTTCTAAATAATGAGGATCTAACCTATGTTCATAACTTGCATTTCCATAATTAATTTATGGCTTTTCCAAAGAATACTCTGCACCTAGCCCTTTTATGGCCAGAGAATTAAATGGCTTAATTCGTGTTATTTGCTAAAAATGGTGGAGTTAAATGGCTTAATTCGTGTGGGACTCTTAGTATTATATGTTACCGTAAGCCTCGTATTTCCTTTTCAACATTTAAAAATGTTCTTGTACTGCCAACTCTAGTTCTGTGCTAATGAACTTTGTCTGCTGGGAAACAGAATTCAGGGATCCAGTTGTGAACTCTTCCATTAAAGTACTTGATCTTTTATCGACAGCTGGGCAGGCATTCAAACAAAGGCTTGTTGTTGGGGTTGCGACTCTGATTCCAGTAGTCCGTTATGTAGCCGAAGTTCTTTTTCATCCTGCTCAAAATCAGACTCTGAAGCTCATAAGGAACTATATTTCTGATTGCCCAGGAATATTTCTGATTCTGATATCCAAGCATTGAAACTTGCAGAGTCCCTGATTTCATCATCGTGGTTCAGTTTTTCATTTGGATGTCTAGGCTTGTATCCTACAGAAAAAAAATGAAATGCAGTGTGTATTTGATGCTTAGTTCCCTTGTGGATGTTATTTTGGGCAATGATGCCGGGAAACCCATTAGAGATGCTGCTTTTATATCTGCCAGCTGATCGCATGGATTTATTGTTTTTACTTAGCTCTCATAATTTGGAGAAGTACGGCCTGAACCCAATGGTGTCGCGTTCAAATATCAGTTATTATCGGGTCGGTTTGCTCCAACTGAACATGCGCTCGCGCTGATCCGACCCGACCCGACAATTGCACACCCCTTCCGCGGTGCTACAATAATGGCATGCTTTCGCAACTATCGCTCCTAATTGGGGCCATTATTGTAGCAGCGTCTCATCCTAAATCGAGATGCAACCGCACATGTGGATCTCTGGAGATCCCTTATCCATTTGGAACAAGTGAGGGCTGCTACCTTGATGAATCTTTTCTCATCACTTGTGACCTCTCGTACGAGCCCCCAAGACCGTTTCTGCGCCATAGTGATTGTGATGTCCTCAGCATCTCAGTGGATGGTGAGATAACAATCTCATCTCTCGTTGCCCGTAACTGCTACAGCCACTCGGGGCAAAGTGATGACAATGGCACACTCTTTTACGTACAATGGCCCCCGAGGGATCTGGTTATCAAAGTTCCGTATCTCATCTAAGAGGAACAAGATCACTGCAGTCGGTTGTGACACTTGCTCCTACATCAGATTTTACAACGAAGACAAGTACTACACAACTGGATGCTTATCGCTCTGTGACCCTTATGTGGGAAGAGTTTACATCAAAATTTTAAACTCTACTAATGCTCGTACACAAAGCATTAACTTCCTTGATGTGTTTTTCTGAAACTCCAAGCATCAATCTAAGTAACTAAAACTTGTCTCTAGGAAGAGCTTTTATGAATATATCTACAAGCTGATCTTTAGAATGACAGAATTTTAGCTCAATTTCACCACTTGCTTCCACTTTACGTTGAAAAATGATATTTGATTGGTATCATTAAAATTGTGTATACGCTATCTTTCGGGTGCTAGAGAACCTTACAAGGGTTTTCATGGGGGTAACCAACCTTGAGCCTGATACCCTCTATGAAACGAACTCAACTCTTTTTAATGAACAACCTCACTAAAGGAATAACCTCTTTTGAATAAGAAGATATAAGTATTTAACTTTCTCAAAAAGTGGATAAGAAAATAGAAAGCTCTATCTCTTTTGATTCACACAATGACAAGGATATGAAGTGTAATTTGTTTGAATGATATGAGAGATATAAATAAGAAGGTTTTAGATTTTTCTCAAGCTATAGAAATGAAAAATGGTTGTTCTCTCTTGTTTGAGACCTTAAGAAGGTCTTTATATAGGCCACATATTACAACTAGCCGTTTCTAGCCATGGAGGTCGATTTGATAATTTTACCTTTGTACTGGTCGATAGCTTTCATGAATCGGTTGACCGCTTCAAATAGACATTGCCCGACGATCATAAAATTTGAATACAATCAAATTTTTGTCCTATGCACCCGATCGACCACTTTATGTAAAGGGTGATCGCTACAGATCATTACATAGATTGTCATAACATTGTTCATCATCTGCTATAATTAAAAAGCCCGTTTTTTACATTTTTAAAATCCCAATTTCAAAAACCAACTATTCAAAAGTATAACTAAAGCTTAGGAGTTTAAATGAGGATTATTTTAAAAGACTTAAAGCGCATTTTAGTTGTCAAACTTGTGATAATAACATTATGCACGGTTTGAAAGATATGCAAGTGTGTGATTCAAATCTTTGTCAAAAGTGAAACTAAGAGTTACAAGGTTATACCCTATGATTTTGATTCTTCAATTTTGAGCTCTTTGCATCTTATTGATCTTCAATCTTATTGTCAAACTCTTTGATAAAAATGACTTTGTCTTTGAAGATGTTCATTTTGTAAACTGAATCCATTTATTGAAATCATCAAAATATCGATTGTGAACAAAAGTCAAACAGATTTTTCCCTTGAAGGACTTTGCACCTAATCTCTTATTTTCTTAGGCGAAGCTTTATCTATGCAAGAAGGATCAAGTACCTATTTGGTCCTTGCGTTATGACCCCTTCTAACCTTGTACTTGGGTTTTCAAATTAATCATAGAGGTTCTTGGGTTTGTAATTTTCCATTAAGCTTTCATCCTCAGCCCTCATGACAAGTTGACACATGTCACCCAAAACTATATAAACTTGCAATCTCAGTTAAAAACCAAGCATATCTTCTGTTCAAATTTTGTCTTTCTCATGGATATCCTCATCAACTCAATAATCATAATATTGTAACATGTAGATTCAGATCCTACTCTTTATTTGAGTGTTGTGTAGGCTTCCTTCAACACAATGTCTCTATTAGTAGATCGAAGGTAGCATTCGCAATCATTGAAATCTATCAGTATATGCACGGATAGTGCTGCTAAATGTCTCCTTTATTTAAAGAACACAATGCATATGGGTGATAGTATTGTGATGAGATAATATTGCAGCAACGTATATCAGTGTGAATATATATTCCATGCTCGTATAAAGCATATAGAGATTGATATCCATTATGTTAATGACAGTTGCTGCTTTTGACTTTTGCAACAAATAAAATCTTGTGCTTCTAATCCTTCCTTTCAAAATGCACTATTTATATACCAATATTTTTATAATTAGGAAAAAAAATCTCAAAGGTGATAAACATAACTTATTATATATACAACATAACATGGTCGAGTAAAATTCTAAATTATCCATCACTTTACATTTAAGTAGAACAAGTGACTACAATTCCTACTTCTAGGCTTCTAACATTTACAATTAAAATGTGAAACATTTGACTGAGAAACTATGTTTATTCTTCCAATTAAAAGACATTAGCTGATAATAAGTGTCAAAGAAAGATGTGTAAAAGAACATATTATTTGAAACTGGAGCACAACCACACCATTATAACGAATCAAATACATACACGACTAGCTATCATCATCACCATCAAATATGTCTATGAAAGTAGAATATATCTACTGACATAAACGGTTTGACAACCTTTTGATGGTATCAAGAACAGAAAAATAACATCGGTACATAAGGTCCTCGAAGCATCGTTGTTCCCAATAAGGATTAATATAGAGAAGACTAACTATAGTCACAAAGAAAATAATGCAAGATACTGAAAAGCTTGTAAAGAAGACTAGAGGATCAACTTCATACCATTTCACATCACTTGCATTTGAAAATTTTGTTGGTGTTGAATATGACCCATTTACTCTGTTGCATATTTTGTCATGCAGTTGTCCACAAAGAAATGGATTTCCTTCATAGCTACTATTGTCAAATGTCCCAAACTGAAATTTCATGTCCAAAAGTCTATCGGATAAGTTGTTGTGAGCCACACTGAATACAGCTAGAAAGTTTAGATCGACCAATGCAAAAGGGATTTCTCTGGTCAAATTATTGTGAGAAAGATCCAAGCTTTCCAACATACTCATGTCTGAGAATGTCACAGGAATAGAACCTGTCAACTGATTATAAGATAAGTTTAGTGCACAAATCCAATGTAGTTGTTGCGGTTCGTACGGAGTTTGCCTATTAGCTTATAGCTTAACAAATCCAATCCAAACATATATCCAAGGATTCGACTCTTGAACGAATCAAAGCTATGTTTTGTTGTAAACTCAATCTGTACAGGTACATTGTCAATTTGATAACTCTCACATATTCCAATATTGTCCATCACAAATTGTTATATGAGAAATCATTACCACTACCAGAGTACTCATCAGTTGCTTCAAAAGAGTTTTGCTTCCCAAAAGAGATATTTTAAAAGCAGCTCGGTATTTTCCCATAAAAAGTGTTCATGGAAAGATCCATTATGCTTATCATTTGTAATTGATACGGAATCACACAAATGAAATGGTTACCCCTCAACAAAAGTATCCTCAAGTTGTCTAGTGTCCCAATTTCATCAGGGATGGTATTAGAAAAACCATTATCTCTTATGTCCAAAGTCATCAATTTTGATAAATTGAGATGAACTTTTGTATAGGACCTATAAGTTTGTTCCCTCGTAAAAGTATATGCACAATACTCCTTAAAATCAAGCAACCAGGCAAAGTTCTAGAGAGAGAGTTATGAGAAAGATATATTAACCTCAAGTTCCCTAGCTCATCACATGGAATTTGACTGTGGAAAAAATTGTTGCAAATGGAAAAGATTGTTAACTCCGACATGTTTCTTATCCAACGAGGAATTGCACTTGACATGTTGTTGTTGCTAATATCCAAATGTCCTAGACTCTAGCAAGGAATCGATACTTTGGGTAGAGTACCTGTGAGCTGATTATCATTCAGTTTCAGAACGTATAAGTGAAGTAACTTGAAGTTCTTTGAAAAACTTTTACCATGAAATCCATTATTTGATAATCTTAAAAGTGACAAGGAGGTGCAATCGGCAATCAACTCCTTTGGTACCTCGTCAGAGAAATTTTTAAGAGAGAAATCCAATGCATCCAAATAACTCCTGCTACCAACAGAGGATGGGACATTACCTTCAAAATTATTATTGGAAAGATTTAGATAAATTAGGAGTGGACTTATCGTTCCAATATTCTCTTGTAGTTGCCCATCTAAGTAGTTCTCGAGACATCAATCAAGAAATTTTATCCATGTACTGATCTGGTGGCAAACTGAATCGACCAGTAAAACAATTGTTTCGAAGACTTAGAATTTGTAGTCTTTCATTGTTTTCAAGCAACCGAAGAGGGAAATCTCCTTTCAATCTATTGTCAGAAAGATTAACTTCTTCCAATTCATGCTACTCAAAGAGAAACCTTGGAATATCGTGAGTGTGCTTGTTCAGATTACATCTATATAGTATAAGAGCCTTCAATTGAAATCAAGGCTTCCAACCCACAGGATGCTTAGTTTCTATCTCAAATTTTTATTTCCACTCTTGAGTAGAAACACCTCGAGCTTTGAGTGATTAGCAAGTGAACTGAATGAGAATAAACCCTCAAAAAGATTACCACTAAGATCAATGTACTCAAGAGATGTTTGGCCAGTTAACGGAGAGAAATTGCCATTGAACTGGTTCTCAGATACATCCAACACTTCAAGAGATGTCATATTTTTTAGGCATCGAGGAAGGATCCCTTTCAATTGATTCCCAAAAAGATCCAACCTTTCAAACTTTGTTAGCCTGCACAACTCTGCTGATCAAAAGGACAAACATTAACAATGACCATCCTTGATTATAGTAGTAGTAATCCTACCAAAGAATTAGCATGACATTCCTAACCAAATTGTTCTCACATTAAGAAAAAGAGCAAATGATCAATTAATTTGTGCTTCCCACAGCAAACACTGAGAACAAATCTAAAATAAAAATTATCTTTCACTAATTGTTCTCATAGGCCTAACTAAATTGTAGATCATTTCAATTAGTAACACTAACAAATATTGTAAATGCTTTATTTTGTATGTAGTCCATTTCTTACCTGTAGGTAATGTGCCATTCAGAAAATTATAGTGAGAGAGCTTTAAGAGAGTGTAGTTTAACCCAATAGATGGGGGAATACTTCCTGTGAAGCTATTATAGCTCATATCTAAAATCTCCAAGGTACTTAAATTTGCCAAATCTTCCAAGAGATTTAAGAGAAAGAGAGTCAGGAAAATCTATACAAGGTTAAATCGACTGACATAAAGTTGAAGGGATATTATCATAATTAAAGCATGTTCGATACTATCAGATGAAGAAAATAAATGATCATAACTACAAATAGGATATTCTTGACAAGAGAAGAAAATTATGCACGCATAATTCATCTATACAAGGTTTGAACGAAGAAACAAAGTAAAATACTCGTACCACCGATAGGATCAAGATGCCCTCCCATTAAATTCCATCCCAGATTTAGAGACTTGAGGGTCGGAAGGGCACCCAAGCATCTTAAACTAGTGTTAACAAATTGATTGCCATATAAATCTAAGTGTGTTAACTTCCTCAGTTTAGAAAGAGCCCAGCATGAACCTGAAGATTACAAATAAAAACACATGGAATAATCAAATATTAATCATTCGTAGAACAAAATTATCGTGGTTAGATTAATGTACTTTATGTCTGATCAGCTTCTCAAGTCAACTGCCCTGCACGAGCGTTAATTATTTGTTCAAGTCTTTTGTGCATATTTAAATTGTTTTTCCTGGACATATCTTTCTTTACTTAAAAGCAGTGCCCCCGGCCCCCATCCCCTTTTTTGCCTCGTGTCAAAAATAAACAAAATCTATCTTGGCCCCCAAAAGTTTGAAAAATCCACTCTCAAATAAATTTGAAATACACCTTTTTATCTATAATTGTTATATTAATAAAGTGATCTGAAAACACATTTAAATAGGAATTAAAAAAAAAATAAGATCAATTCAAATCTTTTAAAAAGATTTTTTTAAAAAATTGTAATATTTAATCGTAAAAAGTTCTGAAAACTAAAACATATTTGTTCAAGAAAATAAAAAATACGAAGTTTTCTACTCTCTTTGAATGTCTTCAAACCTTTTCTCTTTTTTATGTACCTCCTATATATTTGAAAAGAAATATAATCAATACTTTTAATTAAGGATTTTTAACTAATATAAACATGGACAATGTATTCTTAAGCCAACAAAAGTTATGTTAAGAGATCTTACTATTTAAATAAATAAAAATATGACACGTGTCACAAGTTTAATAGTTAAATTGTAACATGAGGCATAAAACCAAGTGCAATATATCAAGCTCGGTAATTTAAGGTGTAAATTGTAAATTTTGCTCAATATAAAAATAAAAAAAATAAAAAAATTATAATATTCATTTGGCCTCCGTAAAATAAATTCTTTGCTCCGCCCCTACTTTAAAGCGTGAACCAACCGGTGCACAAGTGATGATAAAATTATGATGTATGGTTGTATATATGTGAACCAACCAATTCACGGTTCGGGCTATTACATATTCTTTGTTTATTTTTGGGTGTTAGCTGTTAGTTAATGACTTAATGGATGACTAATTAACGTGTAAGCTTTTTCTCTCCAGCTTAACGTGTACGTTGGTGAGTGCAACGAAAGTATTGGTGGAAACTTTTTTCTCTACCTTACTGTGTACGTTGGTGAGGGACAACAAGTGGCGGTGGAACTTTTTTTTTTGTGTTTCTTTAAATAATTTCCTTCTTTGAAATCTTTGTCATTGTGATATCCCTTCCCTAAATTTTCCGATTTCTCTAATTTCCTTGAATTCTCGTATTTAGCCAATTAATGAGTTATGATCGTGATCGTCTCTATTTTATCTGTTTCTATGCATTCAAAATTCTCCCATTCTCTTGTTAATATCTTAGTATTCCTATTGCTTGATTTAAACACATGATATTTATTTATTTATTTCCTAAGTATACTTCATTAAGCTCATATTTAACATTTTCTAAGCATTAGATTTGATTTCTTGACACATGATCTATTTCGGTTCTAATTGCCCTAAGGGATTTCGGTATGTTTAATCTCTTTCCCTTTTTATTCTCTTGTTTACATCTAAATTTTTACCTAGTGTCAATCTTGATTATTCTATCACTAATCTCGGTTAATTACTTGACTAATTACCTATTTCTTTTCTCTAACATATGCATTGATTAACTTTACAACTTAGCTAATCATTTTGCTAACCTAAGTCTACTTTGATGTCATGTGGGTCCCACTCTCTCTCTCCTCCCTAGGTCACACGGCACACAGGAAATCTTTGTTTTGTCTTGTTCTCTTGTCCTTTTCCCTTGTCCATGTTCTTGGCTTGTGATGCATGAATAGTAAGATTCAAAAATGGACCAACCGGCCATGCTTGCTTGTAATCACATTTGATTTGATTTTGAAGTGATTTTAGCTTTGTAAGTTCCTTAATCATCACCTACCATTTGGCTCCTCTTGTTTTGCTTGTGTTTTTTATTTTGGTTCTTTTGTTGCAGCCCAAGATGCAAACCATGTTAGACCAATGGCCATTAAAGGAGCCAAGATGGCAAGATGTTGCCATGCATTTCTCATTGAGTTTGAGAGAGAGGAGTGAGTGCTGAGAGCAGTCGGCCAAGAGGGAGAGGAAGGAGAAAGAGGAGAAGAGAAGAGAAGGAAGGTGGAAACTTCCATGCCTAGGAGAGCACCAAGAGCTAACCGAGATCACCAAAGTAAGGGTTTAGGTTCTTGAGTTTTTTTGAGAATGGATAACATGTTATTTTGTGTTGAATGATCATACATATTTTTGTGCATAGAGCTGTGATTCAATGATGAACATGTTAGGGTTATGTTGGTTTCAAGGTTTTGCAAAAAGAAAGGTTCATCAT
The DNA here is from genome assembly GCA_003952965.2 of Morella rubra. NCBI lineage: Eukaryota > Viridiplantae > Streptophyta > Magnoliopsida > Fagales > Myricaceae > Morella > Morella rubra. The sequence continues at coordinate 20,365,520 of CM025850.1, read as the reverse complement.
AGGTGCCATGAAGTATAATCTAATTTAGACACCTTGCATGTTAAGACTTAATGAATATTTCTTATAACATGTGTATAAGATTGCTTGCTGAGTTGGTTTGATTATTCAAAAGAGATCTGGACATGTTTTATGAGCTATGGTAGTGGTGATAAGCCTAAGCTTGAAGCCTTATAGGCCACGGGTTGGTCAAGAAAAATGGCTTATGGTGTTGCATGTTGCACTACATGATTTTATGATTCAATGCCATGCATATGTGATATGAAATGTGGAGCAATAATGAGAATGATGATGGCCAAGAGGCTTTAAAGTATCCCTGATCAAGAGAAGGCCAAATGGGGCCAAAGAAAGGAGCCATGGGCTCAAGAAAGAGGTTATGAAGTTGAAAGCATGAAAAAGATGCATTATGCATGTTCCTTGATGATATTGCAAATGATCTTTGTTTGCCTTTAAGTTTCTTGAAGAATCCATATGTCATGTGCTATATGATTTCCTTTATGTTGATAGATTAAAATTATTTTTAGCCTAAATTTTCGAAAAGCATAGATCAATCAAAGGCATGAACACCTATCTAGGGCATTTAGGCAAACATAGGTGCTGCCCAAATCGACCCTAAGCTAAAGGTTGTATTTTTGCATGAAACTTTCTAGATAGCATCCTTGTCTAATATTAGGATCCCTGTAAAAAGTTCAGCCCAAAATGATGAAGGAAAAGGTCAAAAATGCCCCTGGAGGTCTCTGAGGGCAGATTCGACATTTTGCCTAATTCGTTAGGGAAAAAGGGTCCAAAATGAGAAAATGATTACATGGTTGGATAGAGCACAAAAAATTAATGGGGGAAGCCCAAATTTAAGTTCAAACCAAGTTGAAATAAGGGCTCAAATCACAAAGCCCGTTTAGGAGCCTAAATGGACTTTAGGCCCAATAACCCTAAAATAGCACCAAGCCAATAACACTTTGGGAATAGGCCCAGCAGGGTCTAAGGAGGCCCAATAGGCCTTCAATGGGGTTTAATGTCTTAGATCTTACTAGTTATTATCATGGTTGTTTCAATTGTCAATGATTATTCTTTAAACGTGTTATGCTTCTTTCAAGTTCATTGCAAATTAGTGTGCATTGTTTGGGTGAAATTTTACATGTGTACTTTAATGCTTGGACATGAGATTGCATTCATAAGAGGAAAAACGAAAGTGAGGAACCCCTAAGCCTGCGAGGTGTTCCCCGAATGGTAGTGACGGTACCGGGCACTTAGGAGACGTGCAACCCCCCACTGCAGGGAGTGGGTGGGCTCCTTTATGAACGCTAAGGCGTAATGTTAAGGGTCCTGGTGATGGAGGCACGGGACAGTCCCATAGAAGGGGAGGGGACGCACAACCCGACTCTGGGGGTGAACAGAGCAGACATCGGGAACTCCTCAGGAACCATGATGGTGTGATGCATTGCATATTTTAATTCATCCAAGTTCATACTTATTATGCTTGAAGTTAGTTTCACACCATGTTTAAGTGAATTATATGCACTGTATTTGTTTGATCATGTTTCCCCACCCCCACCTTATTGAGTCAATAGGACTCACCTTTTTTCTCTTACGTTGTTTTTGCAATGTTTGGCGAACGTGGGTATTGAAGAATGAAGCTATTCGAGGACGAGTTAACCTACGATTTTTACCCTTATATCCTGGTACTCAAGATCCGAACGTGGGTTTCGGATCTCCTTGGAGTATCAGTGGAGCATGAGGCCCACTGGTTCTTTAGGGAGCCCTCACCCCCATCCCCTGTACCCCCACTATCCCCGTTACCCCGATTTGAGGACTTTGGTTTACCAGATGTACCGCCCGAGTGGCTAAGGTTCGATTACGTTCCCCGGCCCCGCCAACGGGAAATAGTAGTACCACTCAGGGGTCGAGATTATTGATCTTACATTGGACTCAGACGAGGAGGATTAGTACCCCTCTTAGGCCTGTTAAAGTGTTTCAGGTATTTGTTTCCTTGTAATCAGTTTTCAAATTGTAAAAAGCTCCGAATTTTTGTAATGTAGCCTTTTATGTAGTCCCGGGAGGACGACCTGAACTTTCCTTGTATCAAGATGTCCTTGTTATTTCAGGTTTTCAATCTCCTTCGTGTCTCTTTCCTCATCCTTTATTTCAAAGTTCTTATTTCTACTCAAAAGCCTAATCTAACATTTTCAATTTATTCGGATTGTATTAACTCATTGCCTTTTTCTAAAAACATAGAGTTTTTACCTTAAATCTTTTCCAATTTCCCACTACAATTCTATTTTTAAATATGCCTTTCGCTATGTTTCATGGCAAATCGACTAAGGCTTTCTAGCAACCTTCGTGCCATAATCCCCAGCTGTGTGCATACTATTACTATCGGTAAGCCTAGGGGGTAAGTATGAGCACGAGACATGACAGTCATCCAAGCTGTAAATGGCGTCAAGTGATAAACAAACACCATTTGGAACCACAGGAACCAACAGTGTGAAAACTCACCGTAAACTAAAAAAAAGATGCAAATAAAATTCGGCAAAAAATTTACGGTAAAATTATCTATTAGAGATCGGTACTTCAAGTGTCTGGAAATGATCCAAGGTGTTAAGGCCTGTTGAATCATGTTTGTCTGAACTCAATACATAAAAAAATTCTAAAAAAAAAAATACTAGTTTATTAACCCAAAGCAAGTTTAAAAAAAAAGTAATAATCTTCTTTCACAAACATCCAAGAGTTTAGAGGAAAAAAAGTGGCAGGATAGTGTAAACAGAAGACTTTAGCCACTTGCTTGTTTATAGGGGATGTTCGTTTTGATAAAATTGTAAGAATTTTTAAATGTGGTGTGAATATTTAGGTGACGTTGGAGTTGTATTGGTATTTGTGTAAGGTTGTTGTTTGTAGATTATCTTTATGTTGGCTTTTGTTCACAATCGATATTTTGATGACGACAATAAATGGATTAAGTTTACAAAATGGACATCTTCAAAGACAAAGACATTTTTATCAAAGAGCCAAAGACAAGAAGATTGAAGATCAAGAAGATGCAAGGAGCTCAAAAGTGAAGATTCAAAACCATTGGGTATAACCTTGTAACTCTTAGTTTCACTTTTGACAAGGATTTGAATCACACACTTGCATATCTTTCAAAACGTGCATAAACCTTTTACCTCTTGTTGAAGATGAAAATGTTTTTAAATGGTTTCAAAACACCCCAATCAAACTCTCAAACCTTTTATATACTTATGGGAAGTTAGTCTTAAAATTGGATGTTTCAAAATTGTCAAAATCGTGGTTTTAAATGAACCGGATCATGTGCTTAAGTTGAAGAGGTTGACCGGCTGGTGAATCAATTGACCGGATTCAACCGCTTGGTTAGCGGTCGACCGTCTATGTTTTGAAATAGATCCGTTGAAGTTCTGACAATATGACCGTTAACAGTAACCGAAGCGGTCAACCGGTACAACGGTAAAATTCATAATGGCTAGAAAACGGCTAGTTTTCTCATGTGGCCTATATAAAGACCTTCCTATTGTCTCTAAAAAGAGAGAACGACCACATATCATTTTACATAGCTTGAGAAATATCTTAAACCTTCTTATTCTATATTTCTCATATCATTCACACAAATTACACTTTCTTATCCTTGTCATTGTGTGAATCAAAGAGATAGAGCTTTCCATTTTCATATCCACTCTTTGAGAGAGTTTATTCTTTTATCTTCCTATCCAAAAGAGGTGATTCCTTTAGTGAGGTTGTTCACTAAAAAAGAAGCTTAGAGAGGGTATATCTCAAGCTTTGGGTTGTGAGTGGTGAGCCCGAAAATCACTTGGGGTTTGAGTGTGAGCCCGAAAAAATACTTGTACGGTTCTCTAGCACCGGAAGCTAGTGTGTACACTATTTGAAGATAGTGGAAAACCTCAAGGCTCGGTAAAGGAGCTTGAGGGGTGGATGTAGGCGGGTTTGCCGAACCACCTAAAAATCTCGTGTTTGCTTCTCTAAACCCTACTCTTTACATTTAGCACTTATTTACTTGTTGCATCAATATACTTGTGCTAAATTAGTCTTTACTTTGCAAACACGACGTTTAGGGGTTAAAAGTGAAAAAGTTTGGAAACCCAATTCACCCCCCCTCTTGGGTTGCCTTAATCCTTGGACTTACAATTGGTATCAGAGCTTGGTGCTCGTTATACAAGATTTAAAAATCTTGAGTTAGAATGGCAACTTCAAGCTTCAACACTCAAGTTGAAGGACTTTCCACACTTAGACCACCATTCTTTAATGGTAGTGATTATGCATATTGGAAAGTTAGGATGAGTATTTATTTTCAATCTATTGATTATGATTTATGGTTATGCATATTGAATGGTCCACATATTCCCACAAAGAAAGTTGGAGAGTTGAAACTCCCAAGAATGAAAATGAATATAGTGACCTTGATAAAAAGAAAATCTCTCTAGATGCAAGAGCTATGAACATATTATATTGTGCATTAGATAGAGGAGAGTTTAATAGAATTTCATCTTGCTCAAATGCTAGAGATATATGGCATACTTTAGAAATTACTCATGAAGGAACAAACCAAGTTAAAGAGTCAAAATCAACATGTTTGTCCATAATTATGAGTTATTTAAAATGACACCAGAGAATCCATTAGTAACATGTATACTAGATTTACCAACATTATAAATGCTTTGAATGCACTTGGTAAATCTTATACTAACTCGGATTTGGTGAGAAAAATCCTTAGGTCACTACCAAAGTCTTGGGAAGCAAAGGTGACCGCGATTCAAGAGGCTAAAGATCTCACCAAGCTTCCTCTAGAAGAGCTTTCGGATCTTTATGACCCATGAGATCCAAATGCTCGAAAATGAAGATGAGAGCAAGAAGAAATGAGGATCGCTTTCAAATCTTCCATAATCAAAGATGAGGATGACGATGAGGAAGACATAGTCTTGATGACTAGAAAGTTCAAGAACTTCCTCAAAAGAAAGAAAGAGAAGAGAAGCCTCAAATACAAGAAGACATCATTGAAATGTTAACGATGAAAGCTCCTCCTCCTCCTCCGAAGATGGAGAAATCGTAACATGTGCCTCATGGCATTTGAGGATGATGATGAGGTATACTCTTCGGATGATGAACCTAAACTTTCATATATTGAACTTCAAAATGCCTTTGATGAACTTCTTTGTCAATTTGAAAAACTTGGTTCAAAATATACATCTTTGAAAAAGAAACTCATTTTGATCTCAAAAGAAATTGATTTATTAGAAAATGAGCGAAATACTCTAAAGCTTGAAAATGATTTATTCCAACAAAAAGCTTTAGAATTTGAAAAGGAGAAAGTTGCTTTGAACAACAAAATAGTTTCTCAAAGCAAAATCCTTGAGAAGTTTACTCAAGAAAAGAAATCTTTGGATTTGATTCTTGGTAGTCAAAGATGTGTCTTTGACAAAAGTGGCTTAGGCTACAAGCCTTCTATTCACCAAAAATATTTTAAGAATTATTTTGTGAAGGCTAAGTCTTTTTGTGCACCTACTCATACATGCCATTTTTGCAACAAAGATGGGCATCTAATTTTTGATTGTGCATTGAAGAAACTTGGGAGCAAGACTCTCAAGAAGACATGGGTTCCAAAAGGAACCAAGGCTAACACCGAAGGACCCAAGAAAGCTTGGGTACCAAAAATATTTTCTTGATTCTTTTTGTAGGATGGAGCAATAAAGGTACTTGGATGAAACTTGCCTTCAAGAAGGCTTGTGACATTTGAGGACAAATGCTAAGGGGAAAACCTTTGGTAACTTCTAAATCCTTGATTGAGAATATGTTCTAAATTGTTGGTTATGATGATTTCTTATGTGTTAATCTTCTAAATGCAAATGTATTCATCTTTGACATATTTCTTGCATTTATCAAAATAGAACATCTCTAAAATGACATTTTTACAAAATCATGAACTTTTATGAGATTTTGTGAGCCTAAAATTTTTTGGTTGAGAATGACCTTTAAATTGTCATTGGTAGCTAAGAGGTTGGTACAAACCCACTCGGTGGGCTACTATCGTAATAGCGATGGACTCTTGAGTCCCCATTAGTCATCCTCTATACCATTTCAATATGATTGTCATTTAAAACTCCAAATTGTTCTTTTGGATGAAAAAATGATTATTTGAGTTCTATCCATGCATTCATTTTTTTATTGACAAAGGGGGAGATTTCTTAATGTCGATATGCTTGTATTCCCTTTGATCATGTGATGGATATTGGTAGAATGCATATTTGGGAAAGCTTATGGATAATGCATGCACATATCTTAATTTTTATCAAATTTTAGGTGATGCATCCATCTAAGTTTATATCCTTTGTCTTTTTGATAGTTTTAATGACTATATATTCTCCTTTTGAATTGGATTATGAATATTGGCTACTAATGTTTTGTCTCAAGTTTCAAATGATTGTCCAATTGCAAAAGATAGGGGAGTCATCCCAAAACTATCAATTTATTGTCATCATCAAAAAGGGAGATTGTTGGCTTTTGTTCACAATCGATATTTTGATGATTTCAATAAATGGATTAAGTTTACAAAATGGACATCTTCAAAGACAAAGACATTTTTATCAAAGAGCCAAAGACAAGAAGATTGAAGATCAAGAAGATGCAAGGAGCTCAAAAGTGAAGATTCAAGACCATAGGGTATAACCTTGTAACTCTTAGTTTCACTTTGAATCACACTTGCATATCTTTCAAAACATGCATAAACTTTTTACCTCTTGTTTGAAGATCAAAATATTTTTTAAATGGTTTCAAAACACCCCAATCAAACTCCAAACCTTTTATATACTTATGGGAAGTTAGTCTTTAAAATTGGGTGTTTCAAAATGTCAAAATCGTGGTTTTAAATGAACCGGATCATGTGCTTAAGTTGAAAGGTCGACCGGCTGGTGAAGCGGTCGACCGGACTTCGACCTCTTGGTGTAGCGGTCGATATGTTTTGAAATAGATCCGTTGAAGTTCTGACAATATGACTGTTGGGTAACGGTAACCTGAAGCGGTCGACCGGTACAACGGTAAAATTCATAATGGCTATAAACGGCTAGTTTTCTCATGTGGCCTATAAAAGACCTTCCTATTGTCTCTAAACAAAGAGAACGACCACATATCATTTTACATAGCTTGAGAAATATCTTAAACCTTCTTATTCCATATTTCTCATATCATTCACACAAATTACACTTTCTTATCCTTGTCATTGTGTGAATCAAAGAGATAGAGCTTTCCATTTTATATCCACTCTTTGAGAGAGTTTATTCTTGTATCTTCCTATCCAAAAGAGGTGATTCCTTTAGTGAGGTTGTTCACTAAAGAAGAAGCTTAGAGAGGGTATCTCAAGCTTGGTTGGGTTGTGAGTGGTGAGCCTGAAAATCACTTGGGGTTTGAGTGTTGAGCCTGGGAAAACACTTGTACGGTTCTCTAGCACCAGAAGCTAGTGTGTACACTATTTGAAGATAGTGGGAAAACCTCAAGGCTCGGTAAAGGAGCTTGAGGGGTGGATGTAGCGGGTTTGCCGAACCACCTAAAAATCTCGTGTTTGCTTCTCTAAACCCTACTCTTTACATTTAGCACTTATTTACTTGTTGCATTAATATACTTGTGCTAAATTAGTCTTTACTTTGCAAACACGACTTGGGGGTTAAAAGCGAAAAAGTTTGGAAACCCAATTCACCCCCACTTTTGGGTTGCCTTAATCCTTGGACTTACACTTTATTGGGATGAGTGAAGAAGATAAAATGTAAAATAATATTGTTTATTTACAATATTTATTATAATTTCGAATTTCCTTTTTATATTTTATTTTTTGTATTTTGATATAAATATTTGGAAGGTATAAAAAAAAAATAAAGGAGAAGAAGAAGACAAATGAGTGACTGATGCGATTAAAAAAAGAAGAAGAAGACAAACGAATTGAAGCTGCTCGACACTAAAAAGCTGCTACTCCATTAAATACGTCAAGAGTCTTTCGTGCGGGGGGCAGAGGAATAAATGCGTCAGGTATTAAATGGTCATATAAAATGACCATATTGCCCTCAACCAAAACATCAACGTTGGGTAAATCAGTTGGGGTATTTCATCCATTCATATGTCCAAGTATTTAATGCACTGAACGTGTGGGAGCCATGTATTTTTTAAAATCCTGTTTTTCCCTTCGTTATTTATGCCCTCAACGTAGTACTGAGGGATACGTTGGTAATTTTTCATAAGTATTGCCAGGGCAAAATTGGAAAATATCTAATAGCGTCCTCAATTACAACTTGTTCGTTTGAGTTGATAGAAAGTTGAATGCAAATTTTAAGAATATCATGGAAACGAATATCCCCCTAGGCTTATCTTTTCTTTAACTTAGACTGATTTGACCAAGACATTTTTGTCATTATTTTTCAGTCTTTCATACCTTTATAGTAGCCAGCAAGGAGGCACAAGGAGGCATGTAGCCATGGCTCCCACACCCTAATTAAAGAAGCTCTCAAAATTGTAGACTTTTCTTAGAGTATTATTAATATTATTATTATTATAAACTTGGTCCTCTTTCTTTCATTCGTGGTATTTAGCGGTGTCCAAAATTTTGGCCCTAATAAAATAATTAAAAAAAATTCTCTCTCCATATGAAATCATCATTTTTCACTACAATTAAATATAAAAAATTTATTCAAATCATCTCTCTTCAATTTTTGACCAACTCCAACACTTCAAAATTTTAACACTCAAACACCACTAATTGGAAGGTTTAGCACATTGTGTCCTGCCCTCAAATTTTTTTGTCAGCTTTGACCAAAAAACTGAAATAGATTAAAATATATCTAGAAGCACTCATGTATCCACCGAAAAGCCAAGGTGCCATGGCTTTGCTTGGCATGCTTTCACAACTATCGATCCTAATAGGGCCCATTATTGTAGCAGCATCTGCAGTGTCTCATCCTAATTCGAGATGCAACTGCACATGTGGATCTCTGGGGATCCCTTATCGATTTGGAACAAGTGAGGGCTGGTACCTTGATGACTATTTTCTCATCACTTGTGACCTCTAGTAGGAGACCCCAATGTTGGCTTTTAGTCATAATCAATGTTTTTATGATAACAATAGAAGTAATTGAGATGTGAAGCAAAGCGGATCCAAAATGAGCACGAAGCGATCAAGCAACATCCCCTTCAATGGAAGTGCTCTTAAAGTGAAGACTCAAGCTATTAGGGTAATCTTTGTAACTCTAAGACTTCATCTTTAACAAGGATTTAAACCACACACTTGCATATTTCTTCAAAACTTGCACGAACTATTTTACCTCTTGTTTTGAAGATTAAAAATGTTTTAATGGCTTAAAATATCCCAATTAAACTCCCAAACCTTTTATATACTTATGGGAAGTTAGTCTTAAAAATTGGGTATTTAAAGTTGGTCAAAATCGTGTTTTTAAAACAACCGGATCATGTGCTTAAGTTGAGGAGGTCGATCAGCTGGTGAAGCGGTCGACCGGTCTTTGACTCTTGGTATAGCGTCGACCGATTAGTTTGAAAAATGAAAGAAAAGAGCCGTTTTGACCTCTGACATTATGACTGTTGGGTAACGTAAACCTGCAGCGGTAGACCAGCTCATGTAGCGGTCGACGGCTCGTCGTGAATTTTTGACAGCTCGACTCCCAACAGCTATTTTTTCTTATGAGGCCTATATAAAGCCATTCCTACGCCTTTTAAAAGTTGCTGAACGACCAAAATCATTTTACTAAGGCTAAGAGTGATAAAAAACCTTTCAATCTTGTTCAACATCATTCACACATAATCAACACTTTCACATCCTTGTTATTGTGTGAAGCCTAAGAGATAGAAATTTCTCATTGTAACATCTACTCCATCAAGGGAGTTTTAGTGAGCATTTTCGTTCATCCCTATACACTTCTAAGAGAGTGATTCTCTTGTTTCCTTTTGGTGAGGTTGTTCATCAAAAGAAGGAGTTTGGAGAGGTTTGTTCTCAAACTCGTTCTTGAGGCTTGAAAAGGTGTTTCTCAAGCTCAAGTGTAAGGAAACCTTTCCCTTGGTTGAAGGGAGCATAGTGGAGAAACCTCAAGGCTCGGTAAAGGAGCTTGAGGGGTGGATGTAGGCGGGTTTGCCGAACCACCTAAAAATCTTGTGTTTGCTTCTCTAAACCTACTCTTTACATTTAGCACTTATTTACTTATCGCATCAATACTTGTTTAAATCTTGTGCTAAACTAGTCTTTACTTTAGCAAACACACTTTGGGGTTTTGAAAAAGCTTGGAAACCCAATTCACCCCCCTCTTGGATTGCCTTAATCCAGGATTAAAATTGCTATCAGAGCTTGGTGCTCTCTTTAGCAAGATTTAACAATCTTGAGTTAAAATGGCAACTTCAAGCAACAACTCTCATGTTGAGGGACTCTCAACATCTAGACCTCTTTCCTTCAATAGAAGTGATTACTCCTATTGGAAAGCAAGGATGAAAATTTATTTTCAATCCATTGACTTTGATCTATGGCTTTGTATTTTAAATGGACCTCACTACCCAATGAAAGCCGTAGGTGAGACAATTGTCTCTAAGCCCGTGAATGAGTATACCGATGATGACAAGAAGAAAATTTCTATAAATGCTAGAGCTATGAACATTCTTTATTGTGCTTTAGAGAGAAGTGAATTCAATAGAATATCTACTTGTGTTAGTGCAAAAGAAATTTGGCATTTTTTAGAAATCACTCATGAAGGTACGAACCAAGTGAAAGAATCTAAGATAAGGATGTTAGTTCATAGCTATGAATTGTTTAAGATGAAACTGGAAAAAAACATTGGTGACATGCTTACTAGATTTACTAATATTGTGAATGATTTAAATGCTCTTGGAAAAGTGTACACTAACTCCGATTTGGTGAGAAAAGTCCTTAGGTCACTACCAAAGACTTGGGAAGCCAAAGTCACCGCTATTCAAGAAGCAATGGACCTCACCAAATTTCCGTTGGAAGAGCTTGTTGGATCCCTCATGACTCACAAAATCACCATGAAGGGACATGAGAGGAAAGTTCAAAAAGGAGAAGCATAGCCTTGAAATCCTCCGTAGTTGAGATTGAAGAAGATAATTATGAAAGTGGAGAAGAGGATATTGCTCTCATGCCTTATTGAAAATGTCATAGATGGTAAATTATTGTTTATTTGCCAAAGAAATTCAAAAGTGTACAAGATTGACATGATCAAAATTCTTGTGTGGATAATTGTCTTGTAGTCAATGTAAATGATAGTTGGCTATGGCAAAGAAGATTGGGTCATGAAAGCATGCATCAATTTTTGAAAATCTCTAAGCATGTTCTTGTGAATGGGCTACCTAAGTTGAATTTTGAAAAAGACCAAGTTTGTGAAGCTTGTCAAATGGAAAACAAGTGAAAACCTCTTTTAAATCCAAAAACTTCATTTCAACTAGTAAACCTCTACAATTACTTCATTTGGATTTATTTGGTCCAAAGAATTCAAAGTCTGGTGGAAAGTCCTATGCCTTTGTAATTGTGGATGACTACTCTAGGTTCACTTGGATTTTGTTTTTAGCTTCAAAAGATGAAGCCATTCATGAGTTCATTAAATTCTCAAAAAGGGTGCAAAATGCAAAAGGATACACCATTGTGGCCATTAGAAGTGACCATGGTGGTGAATTCGTAAATGAGAAGTTTGAATCTTTTTGTAGCATGAATGTTATGAGCATAATTTTTCAACACCTAGAACTCCTCAACAAAATGGGGTTGTTGAGAGAAAGAATAGAACTATTCAAGAGATGGCAAGAACTATTTTGAATGAAAATAAGTTACCAAAATATTTTTGGGCCGAGGCCATCAACACCTCTTGCTATGTTTTGAATAGAGTATCTATGAGACCCACTTTGAAGAAAACTCCTTATGAGCTTTGGAAAGATAGAAAACCCAACATCCATTATTTCAAAGTTTTTGGTTGTAAATGCTTCATTTTAAATACCAAAGACAACCTTGAAAAATTTGATTCTAAAACCGATGTTGGAATTTTCCTTGGATACTCTAATTCGAGCAAAGCTTATAGAGTTTATAACAAAAGGACTCTTTGTGTTGAAGAATCAATGCATATCACTTTTGATGAAACTAATGGTCCATTTGAGAAAAATGCAAGTGTAGATATTGAAGATATTGAGGGGGAGATGGAAGGACTTGAAATCAAGGATAACCCCACTCAAAACGAGGAAGCTCAACCTCCAAGTGAAGAAATTATTCAACCGTTGCAAGAAGGTACTTCACAAGAACTCCCTAAAGAATGGAGGTATGCTACTAGTCACCCTCAAGAGTTAATTATTGGTGATCCCTCTCATGGAACTAGAACTAGAGCTTCACTTAGAAATATTTGTAATCATCTTGCATTTGTGTCTCAAATTGAACCTAAGACTTTTCTTGAAGCTGAAAACGATGAAAGTTGGATTTTGGCAATGCAAGAAGAGTTAAACCAATTTGAGAGAAATCAAGTTTGGGAACTTGTCCCTAGACCCAAAATGGGTCTTTAGGAACAAGGTTGATGAGCACGGTACTATTGTTAGAAACAAAGCTAGATTGGTTGCTAAAGGCTATAATCAAGAAGAAGGGATTGATTATGATGAAACATATGCACCCGTAGCACGTTTGGAATCCATTAGAATGCTTTTGGCCTTTGCTTGCTATAAAAATTTTATACTTTATCAAATGGATGTGAAAAGTGCTTTCTTGAATGATTTATCATGGAAGAAGTCTATGTAGAACAACCACAAGGTTTTCAAAATGAAGCTTATCCAAATTTTGTTTTCAAATTGAAAAAAGGCTTTGTATGGACTAAAACAAGCTCCTAGAGCTTGGTATGATAGACTTAAAACTTTCCTTGTTGAAAAAGGTTTTTCCATGGGTAAAGTTGACACAACACTTTTCACCAAGTCCAAAAACAATGATATCATAATTGTGCAAATTTATGTGGATGACATCATATTCGGTGCTACTAATGACTCTCTTTGTCAAGAATTTTCCAAATTTATGCATGAAGAGTTTGAGATGAGTATGATGGGTGAGCTCAACTTCTTCCTTGGACTACAAATCAAGCAATCAAAGAATGAATCTTCATAAACCAAGCCAAGTATATAAAGGATCTACTCAAACGCTTTGGAATGGAGAACTTGAAAGTGGCGGAAACACCAATGAGCACATCGCTAAAGCTTGATGCGGATGAAAAAGGTAAAAAGGTGGACATCACCAAATATAGAGGTATGATTGGAGCTCTCCTCTATTTGACGGCTAGTAGGCCGGATATTATGTTTAGTGTGTGCTTATGTGCTAGATTCCAAGCATGTCCTAAAGAATCTCATCTTGGTGCCGTAAAAAGAATTTTTTCGATATCTATTGGGTACTATTGACCTAGGACTTTGGTATCCTAGAGACACTCAATGAACCTAGTAAGCTATTTCCGATGCCGACTTTGCCGGTGCAAAGTCGAGAGAAAAAGTACTAGTGGTACTTGTCATTTCCTAGGTTCATCTTTAGTTTCTTGGAGTAGTAAGAAACAAAACTCGGTTGCTTTATCAACAACCGAAGCGGAATACATAGCGTTGGTAGTTGTTGTGCTCAAGTGTTGTGGATGAAACAAACTCTCAAAGATTTTGGACTGGAGTTTGATAGTATACCCATCAAATGTGATAACACTAGTGCTATCAATTTGTCCAAGAATCTCATCCAACACTCAAGGACTAAACACATTGAAGTGAGACATCATTTTCTAAGAGATCATATTCAAAAAGGTGACATCTCACTTGATTTCATTAGTACTGAAGCATCAACTAGCTGATATTTTCACAAAACCCTTGAGTAATGACAGATTTCGTGATCTTAGACGAGATATTGGGTTTTTAGATGCAAATGCTCTTTGATATGCTATTTTATTGATTTCCATGGATTTTCATTGTTTTGATGTTTTAAACATGTTTAGAATGTCCTTATATCTTGTTACATGTTTGACATTCATCAAATGCATCATTCCATTTCATTTTTGGGCATTAAAACCTCATTTTTCAAAGGTTGTTCTCTATAGCGGTCGACCGTGTGGAACCGCTACACGAAGCGGTCGACCGGTTAGTAGAACTTGTTCTACCAAGCGGTCGATGGACATGAACCGCTATACCAAGCGTCGACTGCCTCGTCAGCCTATATATACTGCAGTTCACATTTTGGTCGACCGGTCCCTCTCCTCTCGTGAACCGCTTCGCCTCTCTCAACTCTAAACCCTCTCAAATCCTTCCCAAAACACCATAAGCTATCCTATAATCCATCCTAATCATTTCAGACCATCAAATTCGGCCTAAACCCTCTCTTTTGTGTGGATTTACATCAAAATCCATCCAGCATTAACTTTTTAGGGATTTCGGCCCCCTTTGAAACCTAACCCTAGATTTCCACATTTCAGCCCTTTTCCTCTCTAATTTTTTCTCTCAATCATCATGCCAAGGACAAAGCATGCTGCCATGGTGGAAATGAGCGAGCTGGATCATCTCGTTCTTCAGCGATCATTCGGGTGAGCCTGATTACTTTTTCCGTAATCCTGAATGTGCTGAAAAGTTTTACAATGACTTTTCAAAGAGAAAAGTCATGTTGGGAAGGAAAGTGAATGTAGAATCACTTTCAGATTTTGAGATTGAGCGTCCATTTGTGAAGCAAGGTTGGAGGAATTTGTTGGATATGGGTAACAAAGTGTTTCCTAAATATGTTAGGATTTTCTTTTCTAATATGACTGTTGGGTGGGAAGCTGGGGTTTGTTTACTGTGAAGAGTATGGTTGGGGGACGGGATATTATTTTGAATGAAGTTATTCTTGGTGATATTTTGGGTATCCCACATGTCGGGATTCGGGCTTATGAGCTTAAAACTTGGCCCGTGTGTAAGGGCTTTGATTATGGAGAAGCCCTAGTTTACCTCCTAGGTAATGGTGTGGCAAAAGATGCACCTAGGAAAATCCATGCCAACAATTACAATTCGTTCGAGGTTACTTCATTTGATTTGCACCCATAACCTGATTCCTCAGGGTGGACACCGAGAGGAGGTGACTTTTATGGATGTCTTTGTGATTGAGTGTCTCTTGAAAGAGAAAAAGTTCAACCTTCCTTACATTATGCTCAAACATATGGAAGAAGCTTGTGAGTCTAAAAAGAATCTACCATATGGCTTGCTTTTTACCCAGATATTTCGATATTTTGGAGTTGCACTTAGTTCTCGAGAGTGAGACACATTGACCAAGTGTGAACAATTTGACACTGCGGTCCTAACCCGGATGGGATATAGAAGAACTTCGAGAAATAGTGGGTGCCTAAGCATCAGGCTAGTGATGAGGATGAGGATGTTGATGTGTTGAGGCTGAGGATGAGCCTGAGGGTGAGAGGTAGATGCTGAGGTGATGGAGTTTGATATAGATGCTGATCTGGCTGATGATCCTCCCATTATTCCTTCTCCTACCAGAGTTCCCAACCCTACCTCTTCCTTTGATACCCGGTTCACTGCTTTTGAGGAGAGGATGACTGCTATGCATGAGGCGTAGAAGAAGTTCCTTTAGGAGAGTGTTACTTCTATGCAAGAGGAGCAGAGGAAGTTCTTTGAGGAGATGAGGACTTTTATGGCCTGTTTTCCTCCACC
Organism: Morella rubra; assembly: GCA_003952965.2. Taxonomy (NCBI): domain Eukaryota; kingdom Viridiplantae; phylum Streptophyta; class Magnoliopsida; order Fagales; family Myricaceae; genus Morella; species Morella rubra. Next base: position 20,349,833 of record CM025850.1, on the reverse strand, counting down.
TCATGATTTTCATAGCATATGCATTTCATTTTGCTATATATTTTCTTTGCTTATGTATTTTTCTTTCCTTATGTATTTCCTTTTTATGATGACAAAGGGGAGAGAATGGTATCTTTTTGTATCTCTGCACCCTTTTGAAACTTTGATGTACTGCTTCAATGATATGAAAGCTCTTTATTATTCATATATGCAATCCTTTCATATTATATGCTAACATTTTGTCTTGAGGTATTAAAATATCCAAAACCCCACATCAAAGTACAAAAGCTAGGGGGAGACAAGATCAACAAAAGGAAGATCAATTAATTTATTGTCATCATCAAAAAGGGGGAGATTGTTGGCTTTTAGTCACAATCAATGTTTTGATGATAACAATAGAAGTAATTGAGATGTGAAGCAAAGCGGATCCAAAATGAGCACGAAGCGATCAAGCAACATCCCCTTCAATGAAGTGCTCTTAAAGTGAAGACTCAAGATGCTAGGGTAATCTTTGTAACTCTAAGACTTCATCTTTAACAAGGATTTGAACCACACACTTGCATATTTCTTCAAAACTTGCATGAACTGTTTTACCTCTTGTTTTGAAGATTAAAAATGTTTTAATGGCTTCAAATTAACCCAATTAAACTCTTAAACCTTTTATATACTTATGGGAAGTTAGTCTTTAAAATTGGGTATTTTAAGTTGGTCAAAATCATGTTTTTAAAACAACTGGATCATGTGCTTAAGTTGAGGAGGTCGACCAGCTGGTGAAGCGGTCGACCGGTCTTCAACCACTTGGTATAGCGGTCGACCGGTTAGTTTGAAAATGAAAGAAAAGAGTCCGTTCTGACCTCTGACATTATGACCGTTGGTAACGTAAACCTGCAGCGTCGACCTCATGTAGCGGTCGACCGCTCGTCGTGAATTTTTGACAGCTCGACTCCCAACGGCTATTAACGGCTATTTTTCTTATGAGGCCTATATAAAGCCATTCCTACGCCTTTTAAAAGTTGCTGAACGACCAAAATCATTTTACAAGGCTAAGAGTGATCAAAAACCTTTCAATCCTTGTTCAAACATCATTCACACATAATCAACACTTTCACATCCTTGTTATTGTGTGAAGCCTAAGAGATAGAAATTTCTCATTGTAACATCTACTCCATCAAGGGAGTTTTAGTCATTTTCGTTCATCCCTATACACTTCTAAGAGAGTGATTCTCTTGTTTCCTTTTGGTGAGGGTTGTTCATCAAAAGAAGGAGTTTGGAGAGGTTTGTTCTCAAACTCATTCTTGAGGCTTGAAGAGGTGTTTCTCAAGCTCAAGTGTAAGGAAACATTTCCCTTGGTTGAAGGGAGCATAGTGGAGAAACCTCAAGGCTCGGTAAAGGAGCTTGAGGGGTGGATGTAGGCGGGTTTGCCGAACCACCTAAAAATCTTGTGTTTGCTTCTCTAAACCTACTCCTTACATTTAGCTACTATTTCTTATCGCATAATATTGTTTAATATACTTGTGTTAAATAGTCTTTACTTTGCAAACACAACTTTAAAAAAAAAAGTTTGGAAACCCAATTCAACCCCCCCCCCCCCCCCCCCGTCTTGGGTTGCCTTAATCCTTGGACTTACACCCAAGAGCATTTTTGTGCCATAGTGATTTAGATGTCCTCAACATCTCATTGGATGGTGAGATAACAATCTCATCTCCGTTGCCCGTGATTGCTATAGCCAGTCGAGGCAAAGTGATGACAATGGCACACTCTTTTATAATATTTATGGCCCCTAAGGGATATTCTCCTTGATGGGCCATAATATGACCAACCTAGCCCATTAGAAATACACTAACCCAACTATAGTCTTGCAAAAGTCCATAGGTGCACTCAAAGTCCCCGGCCCACGTGAATACGAATTTGTCCCTTTATGTCTTCCCGTTTGGTTGTTCAAGGAGTCCTAAAGCTCACAATATTAAACTTCTATTAGGACTCTAAAGCCCCCTCATATAAATAGCCAGTTACCCCCTTCATATTTTCTTAAGCTTAATTACTTCTCTAATACTAAACTCTTCTTAAGATCTAACTTAGGCATTGAAGTCTCCACATCCGATGCCGCCCTTCTCCTTATTCCCTTTCAGGTCTAATCAGCTCTGGCTTTGGTGATTTTGGAATCATCAATTGGCGCTGTCTATGGGAATTCTAGAAAAAAGCCTCCTCCAAACATAGCACACTCACCACAGCTTCTTCTGGCCATCTCCCTTGCATCCCCTATTACCGTAATGATTTCCTCCACTGAGATACCAAATGGTGCCCAGCCATCTCTAGTGATAAACCAACAACCCATCCCTAACAGTAACGCTTTGTTAGCCACTTTGGTCCAGACTGTTGAAAACTTTGCCCGGTAGATCAACATGATCCCTAAGCCTCCTCCGACCCCTTTACGATCAATCATGTTTCCCTCGCACGAAGAAACCATAGACAACCACTTAGGTCGCAATCTCCCCCAAAGCATCATGGAGCAGATGATTGGTGGGCTGCCCTCCACGATCAAGTGACTGAGCAGGCGGAACAAATCTAGCTACTCTAATAAAAGCTAGGCAAGGTTGAGAATCCTAAACCAACGATTCATCCATTCTAGCAAATGTCGGCAGCTCCCCGTTTATGTTAAAAGTGCTTGCATGCCCGTTGCCCCTACGCTTCTGACCACCCCAAATCGACCTATTTGATGGTTCTAGCCACCCCTGCATCCACCTAGAGATCTTCGGCCTACACATGCAAGTCCGGTCATATGCAGATCTCATCCTCTGCCGTGCGTTCTCATTAACCCTTAGTAGATCAATACAACAATGGTTTTCTGGTCTATCGGCTAGAACCATCGACGACTTTGATACCCTCGGCACGCAGTTTTTGAACCATTTCATATCCAATCAACAGATCAAAAGCCCTACCTCTTACTTGTTCAGAGTCAAGCAAAACCCTATGGAAAAGCCTACCTAGTTACATAGCACACTTCAATCACGAGGCCACCACGGTCTCCCAGGCTACTGATAAGGTCAAGCTTATGGCTCCGATCACAGGCTTGCTACCAAGCGACATCCTCAAAACCCTCATTTGGAAAGCCCCGACCAATTTTACAGATGTTATAATGAAAGCACAAAAACATATGGACTTCGAGGACATGTTCGCTGCACATCTCCATTCAATACCTCCCAACCAACAAGGGGAGAAAAAGGACCATGATGTCGACCATTCTCACTATCGAGATCAAGGACGAAGAACTGGAAGGGACCACTCACCATGACCCATGTGGCACAATCAACCATCTCCAAAGCGACACCCCTACCACTTTCACAGCTCCCAACACTGCCCCTAGGGAAATTTTGATGGATATAAGTCAAGACCTAAGTGTCAAATGGCCTCCAAAGCTAAAAGCATCACCAAAAAGACGAGACCAAAACAATTACTGAGAGTTCCACGAATATCACGGGCACAACACGGACAATTGCTTCGAGCTTAAGCCGCAAATCAAGTATTTACTCCAGCAAGGAAAACTGCGACGTTTCATACTAGAGCATGGCGTTCCTTGACGAGACCGACCTTAAGAACACACCCCAAGCCAGGATCGTCAACTCGTTGCAAATAACTTCCTACACAAATAGACTTACCCTCACCTCATCCCCGAGGAGAGGTCCGAACGATCGTAGGAGGACACAGCATTGGCGGCTCTAATGGGAGAGCGCAAAAGAATTACATGAGGGAAACATAACACCAATAGGTTTTCCATGCAGAACAGTACTCCAAGCGACCTCGTACAAAAGGAATACCCATTACATTCATAGAAACCAATGCAAAAGGAGTCATACAACCTGACAATGATGCACTTGTCATCACTGTCATGATCTCCAATATTGTTGTTCGACGGGTACTCGCCAACAATGGCAGTTCAGCCGACATAATCTTCTTTGGCGCTTACGACCAATTGGGTATCAAAGACCCCCGCCGTATCCAGTGATGCTGAGCTGTTCGGGTTCATTGAAGAACAAGTCAGTCCGGTAGGTTTGGTGCTGATGTCTGTAACTATGGGCACCTACCCCACCTCTGCCACCACCCTCGTGGACTTTCTCATGGTCAACAAATGGTCTTCATACAACGCCATCATCGAGTGCTCTACTCTAGTTGCCCTCCATGCCGTCTCCCCTATCTATTATTTGATCTTGAAATTTTCCACCCTTATGGGGCCAGGTGTTGTCAAAGGAGATCAGGTAGCTGCTCGAGGTTGCTACTATTCTACCCTAAAAGGTGAATCTTGTCAGGTTTTGGAGAAAAGCCACAAAGCCACCAGTAACACTCCCATCGAGCTCCCCCCAATAGACAAGGACCTCGAACTTGATAACCAAAACCAAAAGAGAACGGCCCAACCACAAGTTACACCAAGAAAGACAGTGCGCATCAACGCTGCATTAACTATAACCCTATGTGATACCCTGGTCTAATTCTTGGTTCAACATTGCCCACCAGCTAAGTATCTTACCAGATGCTAAACCTATCCGGCAAAAGAGGACATTTGCACCAGAACGCAATCAAGCAGTTACTGGGAAGGTCGGAAAATTACTAGCTGCCAACTTTATTCACGAAGTACACTACCCGACTGGCTCTCCAACGTGGTAAAGAAAGCCAATGTTAAGTGGCAAATATGCGTAGACTTCAAAGATCTTAATCGGTCATGCCTAAAGGATAGTGTCTCCCTACCTCGTATCAATATGTTGGTCGACTCCACTGCCGAGCACGAGATGCTATCATTCCTTGACTCATTTTCAGGGTACAACCAGATACGTATCGCGGTCCCCGACAAAGAGAAAACGACATTTGTTTTTGATAGAGGCCTAAAATGCTACAAAGTCATGCCCTTTGGGCTAAAGAATGCGGAAGCCACATACCAACGGCTTGTCAACCCCATGTTCAAAAACCAAATTGGTAGAAATATCGAGGTCTACGTGAACGACATGCTAGTAAAAAGCATCCGAGCTCACAATTATTTGGTTGATCCTGAGGAAACCTTCCACGTTTTAGACAGAAATCGATAGAGCTTAATCAAACCAAATGCACCGTCAAGATCTCCTCTGGAAAATTCCTAGTATTCCTAAAATCCAGCTGAGGAATAGAGGCCAACCCAGAAAACATACAAGCAATCATGCAGCTACAACCCCCATGCACCACACAGGAGATGCAGTGTCTCAATGGCAAAGTATTGGTCCTCAGTCGGTTCATTTCTTGATCTACCGACAAGTGTTTGCCGTTCTTCAAAACTCTCCATACCAGTTTTGCATGGACTGACAAGTGTACCACGACATTCACTCATCTCAAAGATTATCTCAGCAACCTGCCTTTGCTCAGTCGCCCAAACCAAGGAGAGACATTCTACCTATATCTCGCCGTCAATGATCGGGCCATCAGCACCATCCCACTCCGAGAAGAGGATAGACACTAATGCCTCGTATACTATGTCAAGAAGGCTTTACAAGGGGCCAAGGGACGATATTCCCCTATAGAGAAAGTGGCATTTGCTCTCCTTGTCATAGCTCAAAAACTCAGACCATATTTCCAAGCTCACACGGTTGTAGTTCTCACCAGCTTGCTGCTAAAGAAAACATTGCAGAACATCGAAACATCAGGGCAATTGATGCAATGAGCCATTGAGTTAGGCAAATTTAGCATCAAATTCCAACCTTATACGGCAGTTCGCAGGTTGGTCCTAGCAGATTTTGTGATCGAAATCGAAGACCAACACCTGGAGCCTGAGAAGCTCACTGAAACAACCCTTCTCAAAGCAGAACATGTATGGACGACTCACATTGATCACTCTTCAAACAAATGGGCCAGCGGTGCGTGTGTGGTTCTGATGTCAGATGACTGGATGACCATTCAGTATGCCCTCTATTTCAACTTGAAAGCCACTAACAATGAGGTCGAGTACGAAGTCGTCCTAGCAAGCCTTATCATCGTAAGTTTTCTAAGGCTGACGAGATTGAAATGCACAGTGATTCCTAACTGGTAGTTGGTAAGGCCAAAGGTGAGTTTGTATCAAAAGGGGACAATATGAAAGAGTATCTGGCTCATGTTCTGGAGTTCACACACCTATTTAAGTACTTCTCAATAGAGCAGATACCTCGAGAGGAGAATTCCTTAGCTGATAGCTTGGCTCATATGGCTTCAGACCCTAAGAATGTGAAGAGTCATGTGGATGTTCCCCTAGAAGTCCTATATAAACCTTCTATTTGCTTCCAACAGGCGGTGTGGCAGATAACCCAAGGGGAATGGTGGGGTGCATCAATCAACCGTTTTCTCCTTACCGGGAACTCCCAGCCAATAGAGGAGAGGCCGAAAATACAAATGCAAGGCTGCCGGTACACAATACAACTGAATGAGCTCTACAAACGAAGTTTCTCAGAACCTCTCCTCCACTGCCTGGCTCCCCCTGAAGCAGACTATGTTCTCTGAGAAATCCACTAAGGGATATATGGGAATCATGCAAAGGACGATCTCTAGCGAGCAAAGCTATCCGAGCAGGCTATTATTGATCGACTGTATTAAAAGACTCCATGACCATGGTAAAAAGCTGCGACATGTGCCAATGCAACACAACCGTCCAACGACTGGTAGCGGAAAACACGACCCCTATTAGTTCCCCATGGTCCTTCTCATAGTGGGGAATTGACATCGTAGGTCCTTTTCCACTTGGAAAAGGGAAAGTGAAGTTTTTGGTAGTAGCAATCAAATACTTCACCAAGTGGGTGAAGCCCAACCTTTAGCCTCCATCACAGAAGAACAGATCTGGAGGTTTGTGGTCCTCCATCATATGTAGGTTTGGCATATCAAAAGTCTTAATATCTGACAATGGAAGGCAGTTCGACAACTGGATTTAAAGTTTTACGAAGAGCTGGGCATCCAAAATTATTTCTCATCCTAGCTTATCCCTAGGCCAATGGACAGGTAGAAGTCACAAATTGGACAATTTTTAATATGCTCAAGGCTAAGCCCGCTAGTACAAAATGAGTATGGGCAGAATAACTTCCAGGGGTCCTCTAGGCCCGATCAACGGCTTGAACACCTACAGGAAAGACAATGTTCAGCTTGGCTTATGTCACAAAAGCCATGGTTCAAGTAGAAATGGGTGTCTACACCTATCAGAGTAAGTAACCAAGACCTCGAACAAAAGAACGCTGACCTTAGCATCATCTCGACCTATTGGGAAAGAAAAGAAATGAGGCCAGCATGCGGAAACAATAGCATCAGCGACGGGTGAAAAGGTACTACAATGCTTGAGTCAAAGCAAAAAGGTTTTCCATAGGTGGCCTAGTCCTACAAGAAATAATGCCAGCAGCCATCGACCCTACTGAGGGCAAGCTCCACGTCAACTAGGAGGACCTTATAAAGTCGTAGAAACAACTCGACCAGCAACTTACCATTCGGAGACATGCAAGGAAAGCGCCTCTCACACCCATAGAATGCAACCTATCTAAAGCACTATCACCAGTAAGTTCACATTATAGCCCACGTTACATTTTTGCCGATACCAACTTTAAAACTATTTGCTTTGATTTTTCTTAATACCATGTCATGTTATTGAATTTTAATAAAAAGCAAGCGCTTTCTTCGCCATACCGCCTTCTATGGATGCTATAATTTACAATAATTAATGAGTACCCGTGATGGAAACACCCGCAGCTGCTAATCTAACTCATTTGTGCCACGAGGCACCCCCAAACCAGCAAATCGGTCTAAGTGACCTATGCCACAGGCACACCTGCACCAGCAAATCGATCTAAGTCACCTGTGCCACGGGCACCCCTACAGTAGCAAATCGGTCGAAGTCACCTGTGCCATGGGACCCCTACACTTGCAAATTGATCTAAGTGACCTATGCCATAGGCACCCCCACATCAGCAACTTGGTCTAACCGACCAATGCCAAAGACGCCCCTACACCAGTGAATCAGTCTGGTCTCACAAGGCCAAGGACATCACTACACCAGAGAACAGGTATAACTCCACAATACCAAGGACACCTCCTAACCAAAGTACGAGTCTAGTTCCACAATGTTGAAGGTACCCAACATCAAACCAATCATAAGAAAGGAACAAACAAAAGAGAAAATGCAAGAGAATGCACAAACAGAGGTAAATTGTATAATTTTATTTACAGAAGGAGGGGAAGTACAAAGTAATGTATTCAAAAGGGTAGCCCATAGCGTCCAATTAACATGTACACAAAATAGGCCATCTCCCGATTGGCCTTACAATACATGCAGAGATCATAGTCACATTAATCTACTGCCTAATCAGAATTGAATCTCGGCACCTCGGTAAGTTTGCAATTGCCGTGAAATCCAAGCCAATCATCCGCGCTCACCTCTAGCTTTCCCTCATCATTCCATTCACGACCGAATTGTCGTATGGTCTTCTGCCTTATCCACATCATATCTTCATTGTCTTTCAGGGGCCCTAGAAATTTGAAAACCCACTCAACATCATCAAACTCCAAGTGAGAACCGTTTAACAACTCCAAGATGTAGAACACGTTCGTCCCCTTGATATTTGTAGCCTTCAGGGCTTCTTCCACCAACTTTAGGCCTTTGAAATAATTGTCCCCTACGAACATGGTGCGAATACCCCTTAAGAAAAGGATGTCAGGCTTCCAGTGGATGAAGAGTAAGTTCATAAATTTGGCCACCTCAAGGGGACTGGCCACAAGATTGGGAAGCTCTTCTATGCGACAATCTGAAGCCTGAGGAAGAGTGTTGCAGGTCCCTCGAATGTTCAACAGAGTGAATACCATGTTCAAAATGTTGTCTAGGACGTATGGGCGTAAATATGTCCTGGTGGTTGCTTTAAGAATGATCTACTGCAACAACACCTTTGGGAGGGCAATTAGATAATCCGCCACGGATGAGCAAGGAAAGGAGTCAAGAAATGAAGAAATAGGCTAAAGATGTAGACCGAAGCAAGACAAAGGAGGAAGTTGAAAAGGAGTTGAATGAAAAAGGAAAGAAGGCATGCCATATATAAAGAAAGGCTATCAACGGTAGTTAAGACACCTCTACAAAAAATAAAAATCTTCCCCTAGACATTTCACGAAGTGGTTCAGACGCTTCGGCACTGGTGAGAAGTTAATTCAAGACCCTTCAAAGAATGTGTTAATCATACCTCTACAATCTTCAAACAGTGAGCTAAAGCATTGCCTAGGGCTCATGATCACAAACGCCAGCATCTGTTGATGATACGATTTCTGACATTACGTCACTAAATCATAAACGTGGCACGTCCAGCTTACGTCATGAAAGCAATGCACAGTACCACCAAGACAAAATTCAGAAGCCCTACCATTCACAAGGTAAAACAATGGCTCATGCTATAAACACAATTTTTCATGTCAGTCGCCCTCATAACGCAGGTTTCAGATTGGGACGAGCCACCACTTGACCATAGGAACGTCATGACCACATGGTCACAATCACAAGACCAATTGTTCAATGCGATTACAACACCACAGGACATGTGTCCCCATGACAGAACATATAAAGACTAGAATGACCCCCGATCGGGATAACAAAGTTTCTCTTAGCTCGAAAAATCTATGCAGGACCCAGCATAACAAAGGAGCTCATAAACAAAACATGCTTAGGAACATACAAGAGCGTTGACGTCCGTAGTGTTCAAGAACGAACACTAAGGATAAGAGCACACAGTCATAACCATATTCCCGAACTCCACACCACCTCTATTGATCTCACAGCTCGGAGCAACAAAGGTCGTATGAGCATAACTACCTACCGCTTACAACAGATACACCAATTCAAGAACTACTAACTAGATATCATATCAAATAAACCACAACAGTCACAAAAGCATGCCCCTAGTAGAGCATAACATCCCCAAAACTTAAGGGTACAAAACACAGGATTAACAACCATATGTATGAACATGTTAAAAGATGTGCATCAAAAAAAGAAAATTACTACAGCTACATCTGAGTACTATGCTACAGCCCCTCCGCTCGATACCACGGCTGACTCCCCTGCTGCTACTGGATAAGTTTCTGCCATCTTCTCAGGTCTAGGCACAGCACCCTCGGTTTGGTCCACGGACGCCAAGAGCAGGTCGTTCACTATCGGATCTGCTATGGAAAACTCAGGTACAGGAGAAGGCAAATTCACAGGAAGGGCCACCATAGCCAGCTGACTACTTGACCCTTCCTCCCTTATGCCTTCCAAATGGGCCTATTCCACTCCCTCGTTCATAGGACTGCCAGCTTCTCTACCCACATGATCAGTATAGTCCTCAGCCTTAAGGTCGATCAGGTCCACACCAGGATATTTATCCTTGGCCACCTTGACCAAAGTGTCAAAGCAAGTATAGAAGCCAGCCAACCACTTCACCATGAGACCTGCCTCTGCTACTTGCAATTCATTCTGCAGCTTCCCAGCCTTTCGCCTCAGTTGCTTTGCTTCCCCAAGAGCTCGATCACATTGGCGTCACAGTTCATCGGCCCCCTTCAATGTATATAAACTCTCACTAACAGCGTCCTCTTGGAGTGATTCTCGGTGAGCACGACACTGGCCATACTCGCCAGCTCTTTATCTTTTCATTGGCATTCCTCTTCCAAACGTTTAACCACCTAACAGCTAACCATCAAATCGGCTACTAACTGCCCCACCTCGATAGACAAGATTGATACCCTTTGAGATATCTCCTCCTCGCGAGTAGCACCACTAATCAACCCTTGTCATAACTCCTTCACGTTCGAGATGTTGATGTAAAGATATTGAAGAAATCCGTTCATCAATAAAATCTCAATAGAATAACAAAGTAAATGAAAAGACTCAGTTTCTTAAAATTATGATCTTTTCCTTTCACAATCACCACTACTCTCACTCCCAGAGTGAATCACTTGGCCAAAGTGATGGGTTACAAGTAACCTCCATGTTTTGTAGGCATTACTCCCAGAGTAGAACATGGTCCGTATTTTGCGGCATTACTCCAGAGTAGAATATGGTATCCTCAAAGAGGATCTTTCCGCGTACGACGGAAAGGCCAAATGTCACAACAAGTGAACACATCCTCTTGTGCACAGTACTGTCACGTCTTCACAGTATTACGTTAAGTATGCATGTCTCATGTCAACGCCCATACATATCATTCATGATATGCAACACCTTAACCATACTTGAACATCACAATATTCCTTTCCAACGTACAAGTTAAGTGTGCATGTCTCAAATCAACGCCCATACATCTCATTTATGATATGCAACACCTTAACTCGTTTCCATCATCACAACATTATAAAACAGTTCTCAAAGGAAAATGTTGTGAAGGCAAAAACAACACTTTGATTTCTTGTTAAAAATCGGCTTAATCACCACGTAGAAAATACCAATTTTGACATAAAAGTATTGAAATCAGAAGAAAGAAATATGTTCAAGCTTTGAAAAACAACTTTTGAAGAAATTTTGAAAAGAAACGATCAAAGTTGAAAAACAACTTGAAAACGAATCGAACTTTGAAAATGATACTTTTTCGAAAGGACGAGCTTGTTCTTCGTCAAGAACACGAAGAACATCAAGAACAATAGGAAGAATAGAAAAAACTAATAACATCAAGAGATGCTAGAATAATAAAGACAAGAGATTCACAATAATCATCTTGAAAACTTGAATCGAAATCAAAGATAACCAACTAAACTTTACCTCTAAGCGTGCTTGATCTTTGCTAAACTTCTCTTAATCGATTCCTTCATTCTTCTTCTACTTCACTTCACTACTAATCTCAAGCTTTAACTCACAATTTAGGATGAGATGGTGTAAAAGGCACCCCCTATTTATAGGCAAGCTTGATTCCACATTGTGTCTAGGCTAGTTTGGTGAGTCAAAAGGCTACATTTCCTCGACGACACCCAACCACCCTAAGCAGCTGCTGGAGCGCCTATGGCCAAAATTTTCAGCTTGGGTGAGTCGCCGCCTAGGTCCACCGGTGGTCGACACCTCGAGCTACCTAGGTCCTAGCCTTTTTGGTCGTGCTTTTTGCATCGATTTGTCGTGCTTCTAGCTTTGATTTGTCGTGCTATCTAGCCCTCACATGTGTCACTCTCTAGGGCAGCCGAAATTTTCCTTTCTTAATGGCTAAGTTTGCTAATCGTTTCACTAATCTTCCGATAATCGCAAATCAACCTAATTGCTTTAATCAACCTACTTGCTTCTGAAAAATAAAAAGTCTCCAAATTTAACCATAAACTCGTGGATAATCTCCCAACATATTAAAAGAATAAAAATCATGTGGTTCGGTTTTCGAGACAAAAACGTCCTACTTGCTTAAAAAATTAAATTGATCCAATACGAGCTCCTCAACATTCTGAACAACAACTAGTTGCACACGAACTCCAAATCTCACTTAATCATGTCTTAATCAAGGTTTCAAGATAAAAAGGCCTACTAGCTTACAAAATTAAATTGATCCAATCGTACTCCTCAATCTCTGAACAATAACTCAGTTGCATGTGAACAATAATCCTCACTAAATCATGTCCTAATCAAGGTTTCGAACTTAGTATCTCAAGTACTAAATAGTCTCTCTTAGTCACTAAATATCCCTTAATCTCACTACTAAAATCAAACAAGAGAGCATAAACAATATGCATGTGATGTTTGAAAGCTCGGGATATGAAAAGAACCCATATTTGATCAATTTAATTTTTTAATCTAGAAGGACGTTTTTGTGTTGAAAACCGAACCATATGATTTTTATTCTTTTAATATGTTAGGAGATTATCCACATGTTTATGGTTTAAATTTGGAGACTTTTTATTTTTTCAGAAGCAAGTAGGTTGATTAGTGGAAGCAAGTAGTTGTTTAGCAATCATCGGTGGATTAGTGAAGCAATTAGCAAGACTTAGACATTAAGTAATGAAAATTCCAGCTGCCCTAGAGAGTGACACCTAGGATAGCTGGAAAGCACGACAAATCGAAGCTAGAAGCATGACGAATCAAGCTAGAAAGCACGACAAGAAAGGCTATACCGTAGGTAGCTCGAGATCTCGACCACCGGTGGATCTTGGCGGCAACTCACCAAGGCTACAAGGAGAATTCTGGCCATAGGCAAGCTTAGTAGCAGTTGGGGTCACTGCATTTTGTCACGAGGTTGAAGTAGCCTTTTGAGTCATCGGAGCTACTCGGACACGTGTCGAAATGCTACAAGCCGAGTTTGCCTATATATAAGGGGTCCGGCCATTAGAACTTACACCAAATCATTTGATAATTGTGAGTTTTACTTGAGATTAGAAGTGAAGTGAAGTAAGAGGAAGAAGGAAGAAATCCCTTAGTGAAGTTTAGTGAAGATCAACACGCTTAGAGGTAAAGTTTAGTTGGTTATCTTTGATTTTGATTCAAAAGTTTTCAAGATGATTTGTGAGAATCTCTTGTATTTCTTATTCTAGCATCTCTTGATGTTGTTGCATTCTTCTATTCTTCCTATTCTTCATGTTCTTGATGAAGAACAAGCTCATCTTTTCAAAAAAATATCATTTTCAAAGTTCGATTCATTTTCAAGTTGGTTTTCAGCTTTGATCAGTTTCTTTTCAAAAACTTTCCCAAAAGATGTTTTTCAAAGCTTGAACATATTCTTTTGAATATTTCCTTATGATTTCAAACTCTTCATGTCAAAATTGGTGTTTTCTACATGGTGATTAAGCCGGTTTTTAACTGAGAAATCAATGTGCTGTTTTTTTTCCTTCACAACACTTTCTTTGAATAATGTTTCATCATGTTTCTATGCTTTCCCAAGGAAAGGTTAACGTGTTGCATATCATGAATGAGATGTATGGGCATTGACATGAGACATGCATACTTAATCTTGTACTCTTTTTACACGTCATGTGTCAACACTTGGTGAAACAAGTTTCGACTCTTCTACTTTTTCCAGAGTTGTTTTCACTGGAGAAGTATGTGTCGACACCATTAATTCATGTGTCGACACATAAGTCTTTCTCTCGAGAGCCTTTTAAACTGCTACCAAAAGCATTATTTGACAGTTTTTAAAAAGAAAATGGTTTGCGTGGAACATAAATACTCACTTAGGGCTAAGGGTCAACACCTATTGCTTCTCTCGACCTCACAGAAACCCTTCATCTCTTCCAAACGGCCACATTCTCTCTTTCCCCCACAAATCTCCATTACCTGCTGCCATTTCAAAATTTTCACTGCCGACAACCTTCAAACCTTCACTATGCTTCATTCGAAGATGTCTTCTGGCTGCTACAAGAGAACCACTCGTCAGACTCCTCCTCTGTCAGTTCTAGGGCACAAAAAAGAGGAAGAGGAAATGAGGAACCTGCTGCTACTAGTTATCATGAGCCTCGTTTGAGTTTCGTTGAGAATTCCATTGCTAACACAAAGGAGGAATGAAGAAAATTGGGAAAGAATATAAAGTACCTGGCCATCAGCTTGAAGACTGGATTTAAAGATATTAAGAGGCTGCTTACTGTTTATACAGAGTGTTTTGGGACTCTTGGTAAGGATATGGGGGGTCTTAAGCATCAAGTCAACAATAGCATCCATGTGGCTAGTAATGTGATTTAGAATCCTGTTGATGAGTTCCAAGCTACCTCCGCTAAGCTTTAGACTTTTGTGAAGAAATCAGCTGAGGATGTTATTCAGGCCACGGAGGTATATATGAATGTTGATCACAGCCTTCGTCCTCATGTGATGAAATAGACATATTGGTTCTCCACAACTTGGATGGAGTAGTAGAAGAAGTTTGACATTGCGTATCCTCCTCCTATCAAATCGTCCAAACCTTTCACCTCCACTACAAAGACTCCACCAAAATAACCAACTACTCTTGCCCTCCCCTTATCCAATTTTCGATGATGCCAAAGGCGAAGAAGTTATAAGTGATTATGTTGACTCTTTAGCTCTTATTGAGGACATTCTATTTTGCATTAATCTTATTTTGTCCTCTCTATGTTTGTATGTATTATGTTGATGAATACTTGACTTGCTTTATCTATGAATATTTATGGTATTTATATTTCTCCATTGGATTATTTATTTGTCCATCTGTTATGATTATCTAATGATGATTATAAGTTATCTTTTAGTTTATGAACTCATTGCTCTTAATTGTGAAAATTTTAGATTTGCTTCACAAGTAGTAGTTCTTATCTTATATTTCAAATTATGAAGTCTTGTGTTCTCAATGACATATTGAAAGTTTGGGAAGTTTGGAGGAAGTTTATAGAAGTGTTCTTACTTGTTTTTAAATTTTGGGAAACCTCCATTTACAAAGGAAACTCTTGCAAAATTTTTGTAAAATCTCAAACTCCATTTTGCTAAAATTGCCATGAAAAACTCCTACTTATTATCAAGTGGAGCTTTTCCATTTATTAGCAAATTATTTTTTTCTAATATGATTTTGTAATCATTAAAAAGGGAAAAATTGTTAGCCCAAGGTTGTTTTGAAAATAATCCGTATTTGATTTTGATGACAACAAAGATTCTAAGTGCTTTGAAGACTTTTAGATTTTACCTTATCAATCCAATATTTCTAAAAAGTGTTTCAAAAGATTGAGGTTGTCTCCATCCAATATTTCTAAGTGTACTTGAACACCATTACACAAAGTTGATAGACTAATTTTTCATATTGTAGGTGTTTATAGAAGTGTTGAAATAGAATGGACACTTTCGAGATGCTGATTTTTCTTTCCAGCACTCATAGTGTCGACACATAAAGGGATGGTGTCGACACATTGCACTGACACCCGAAATAGCATTTTCAGACTAAGTTTTAAAGTGTCAACGCTTGCAAACTATGTGTCGACACATACTGTGATTTTGCATAAAAGCTGGAACGACGCCAGCTCATTTAAAATGCTCTAAAAAGCCATGGGTACCCTTTCAGTGGTACTTTTGAGGGTTTTGAAGACCTTTGAAGTTAGAGGGCTATAAATAGAAGAAGATAGAGAGATAAAGACAACACACTTGTGATTCCACCTGCCAAACTTTTACTTTCCTTCAAGAATGTTGTTTTCTTGCACACTATTGAGCTTTTCATTTGCTGATTCAGCTTAGAGAGCCATTCTACAATTTTGTGTTTTCCACTTGCTGATTTGGCTTAAAGAGACTTTCTTTATTAGTCATTTGTACCCATTTTTTGTAAATCACTTGAGTATTGGGTAAACACTTGGTCCTACTCGTGAGGGTAGAAGAAATCCCTTGGGTTTTGGATTTGTGAAGAGAGTTAAAGCGTGAGCTCGAAAAATGCTTTATAAAGGTTCCTTAACACCTGTGAAGCTAAGGTGTATTTACTATTTGAAAAATAGTGAAGGAAGCCCAAGGAAGTCAATAGCCTTGGGGTGGACGTAGGCAAGTGTTGGCCAAACTATCTAAAATTGCAGTGTTGTCTCTCTAACTCTATCTCTCTTATTTTTCATTCTCTATCCATATTTGTTGTGCTTTATGCTTTATCATTTATTGCTTATATTTAGCTTAGCATTAAACACTTTCAGATCTACTTTTTTATTTGTTAAAAGAGGTATTTTTCAAATCTGTGTTTTTATCGAAAAATGACTAAGTTTTTGATAAACTCAATTCACCCCCCTCCTGGGTTGTTATTTAGACTCACAATGTCGACCTCTACGGATCATTACATAGACCGCTATAACACTGTTCATCATCCGCTATAATTAAAAAGCCTGTTTTTGACATTTTTGAAATCCCAATTTCAAAATCCAACTCCCCAAAAGTATAACTAAGGCTTAGGAGTTTACATAGGGATGATTTGAAAAGAGCTAAAGCGCATTTTAGTTGTCAAACTTGTGATAAGAAAATTATGTACGGTTTGAAAGATATGCAAGTGAGTGATTCAAATCCTTGTCAAATTTGAAACTAAGAGTTACAAGATTATATCCTATGGTCTTGAATCTTCACTTTTGAGCTCCTTGCATCTTCTTGTCTTTGGTTCTTTTATAAAAATCTGTCATACCCCGAGCTTTCAAACATCACATGCATATTGTTTATGCTCTCTTGTTTGTGATTGGTAGTGAGATTAGGGGATAATTTAGTGACTAAGAGAGAGTATTTAGTACTTGAGAGACTAAGTTCAAAACCTTGATTAGGACATGATTTAGTGAGAATTGGAGTTCACATGCAACTGAGTTATTGTTCAAGAGATTGAGGAGTACGCATTGGATCAATTTAAATTTTTAAGCTAGTCGGACCTTTTTGTCTCGAACCTTGTTTAGGACATGATTAAATGAGAATTAGAGTTCACATGCAACTGAGTGTTGTTCAAAACATTGAGGAGCACGTATTGGAGCAATTTAATTTTTTAAGCAGTAGGACATTTTTGTCTCGAAAACCGAACCATATGATTTTTATTCTTTTAATATGTTGAGAGATTATCCATGAGTTTATGGTTCAAATTTGGAGACTTTTTATTTTTCGGAAGCAAGTAGATTGAGTGAAAGCAAGTAGGTTTATAATCGGCGATTATTAGAAGATTAGTGAAGCAAATTAGCATTTTAGCCTTTCATTAAAGTGAATTTCGGCTGCCTTAGGGAGTGACACCTAAAATGGCTAGGAAGCACGACAAATCAAAGCTAGAAGCACGATAAATCGATGCAAAAAGCACGACAAAAAGGCTAGGACCTAGGAAGCTCGAGGTGTCAACCATCAGTGCACCTAGGCGGCGACTCATCAAGCCTATAGGGAGAATTTCGGCCATAGCCTTTCCATGCAGCTGCTGTAGGTTGCTAGGTGTCAAGAGAAGAGAAATGTAGCCTAGTGACTCACCAAAGCTAGCCTAGCTAGGCCGGACACATGTCGGAATGCAACCGGCTGTGTTTTCCTATAAATAGGGGTGGATTTCGACCTTTGAAGAGTACACCATTCAATCTGAATTTTTGTGAGTTAAATCTTCAGAGAAAGAGTGAAGTGAAGTGGGAGAAAGAGAAGGAAAAAGTTTAGCAAAGATCAAGCACGCTTAGAGGTAAAGTTTAGTTGGTTATCTTTGATTTCGATTCAAGTTTTCAAGATGATTATTGTGAATCTCTTGTCTTTATTATTCTAGCATCTCTTGATGTTGATTAGCATTGTTTCTATTCTTCATATTGTTCTTGATGTTCTTCATGTCCTTCATGTTCTTGACGAAGAACAAGCTCGTCCTTTCAAAAAAGTATCATTTCAAAGTTCGATTCATTTTCAAGTTGTTTTTCAACTTTGATCCGTTTCTTTTCAAAATTTCTTCAAAAGTTGTTTTTCAAAGCTTGAACATATTTCTTTCCTTCTGATTTCAATACTTTTCATGTCAAAATTAGTATTTTCTACGTGGTGATTAAGCCGATTTTTAACCGAGAAATCAAGTGTTATTTTTGCCTTCACAACATTTTCCTTTGAGAACTATTTTATAATGTTGTAATGATGGAAAACGAGTTAAGGTGTTGCATATCATAAATGAGATGTATGGGCGTTGATATGAGACATGCACACTTAACTTGTACGTTGGAAAGGAATATTGTGATGTTCAAGTATGGTTAAGGTGTTGCATATCATGAGTGATATGTATGGGCGTTGACATGAGACATGCATACTTAACGTAATACTATGAAGACGTGACAGTACTGTGCACAAGAGGATGTGTTCACTTGTTGTGACATTTTGGCCTCTCCGTCGTACGCGAAAAGATCCTTTGTTAGGATAACTCACTCTGGGAGTTTGAGGCTGTATTGTACTCTGGGAGTACTGCTACAAAGATACGGAAGGTTACTTGTAACCCATCACTCTGGCCAAGTGATTCACTCTGGGAGTGAGAGTAGTGGTGATCAAAATTGAAAATGGAAAAAGGAAAAGATCATTTTTGAGAAAACTGAGTCTTTTCAATTACTTTCGTATTCTATTGAGATTTTATTGTTGAACGGGTTTCTTCAATATCTTTTATTGTATCTTTTATTCTGTTGTACTAACCGCTGGCTTTACTGAGTCATTTGGACTCACCGTTGTTTGTTAAATAATTTCTTTAGCAAATGTCTGAGGTTTATTTAGGTGAGTTTACCAAAGCCATTCAACATGGCTTATCACTCTGGAGCTAACTTTCCGTGTGTATGTCACACGTGACCTAGATGTCCTGATAGAGGGACGAGGACATAGATGGATCACTCCGCACTCAGATAATTACATCAACATCTCAGACTTGGATAACACTGATGATGAAGATTAGAGATCTTCACTTTATGTTTTTCTTAGTTTTCCGCTACAGTTTACTTTTAGTATGTACATTATAGAAAGTGGGTCCTCTGTTGTAATACCTCGATACTAATAAAAGGTCCTTCATGTGTTTTGCTTAGTATCTTGTTGCTTTGTCGATCTTCCCATAGGCCGTAACCTCAGCTTTATAGCTGTGTCCATTTCTATAAGACAACGCTTAAGGTCTTCACGGTCCAGGCTATTACAGAATGACTTTGTCTTTGATGATGTCCGTTTTGTAACTTAATCCATTTATTAAACTCTTCAAAATATCGATTGTAAACAAAAGTCAAATAGATTTTTTCCCTGAAGGACTTTGCACCTAGTCCCTTATTTTCTTAGGCGAAGCTTTATCTATGCAAGAAGGATCAAGTATCTATTTGGTCCCTAGGTTATGACCCCTTCTAACCTTGTACTTGGGTTTTCAAATTGATTATAGAGGCTTTTGGGTAGCTTCAAAAGAGTTTTGCTTTCCGAAAGAGACATTGTAAAAGCAACTCGGTATTTTCCTATAGAAAGATTTCATGGAAGGATCCATTATGCTGATGGTTTGTAATTGACACAACTGAGAGAGAGCTATGAGAAATGTCTGTTAACCTCAAGTTCCCTAGCTCACATGGAATTTGACCGTGGAAAAAATTGTTGCGAATGGAAAAGATTGTTAACTCCGACATGTTTCCTATCCAACGTGGGATTGTGTTTGACATGTTGTTGTTGCTAATTTCCAAATGTCCTAGACTTTGGCAAGGAATCAATACTTCGGGTAGAGTGCCTGTGAGCTGATTATCATTCAGTTTCCGAATGTGTATAAGTGAAGTAACTTGAAGTTCTTCGAAAAAATTTTACCATGAAATCCATTATTTGATAATCTCAAAAGTGACAATGAGGTGCAATTGGCTATCAACTCCTTTGGTACTTATCCAAAGAAATTGTTAAGGGACAAATCCAATGCATCAAAATAACTCCAGTTACCAACAAAGGACGGGACGTTACCTTCAAAATTATTATTGGAAAGATTTAGATATTTTAGGAGTGGACTTATCGTTCCAATATTCTCTTGTAGTTGCCCATCTAAGTAGTTCCTCGAGACATCAATCCAAGAAATTTTTGTTGGCTTTGTTCACCATCGATATTTTGAAGATTTCAATAGATGGATTAAGTTTACAAAATGGACATTTTCAAAGACAAAGACATTTTTATCAAAGAGCCAAAGACAAGAAGATGCAAGGATGCCCAAAAGTGAAGATTCAAGACCATAGGGTATAATATTGTAACTCTTAGTTTCACTTTTGACAAGGATTTGAATCGTACACTTGCATATCTTTCAAAACGTGTATAAACCGTTTTACCTCTTGCTTGGAAGATCAAAATTTTTTTAAAATGGTTTCAAAACACCTCAATCAACTCCCAAACCTTTTATATACTTATGGGAAGTTAGTCTTAAAATTGGGTGTTTCAAAATGGTCAAAATCGTGGTTTTAAATGAACCATATATCGTGCTTAAGTTGAGGAGGTCAACCGGCTAGTGAGCGGTCGACCGCCTTCAACCGCTTAGTACAGTGGTCGACCAGTCTAATTTGAAATAGATCCGTTGAGCTTCTAACAATGTGACCGTTGGGTAACAGTAACCCTGAAGCGGTCGACCGGTACATGAAGTGGTCGACCAGTACAATGGTAAAATTCCTAACGGCTAGTTTTCTCATGTGGCCTATATAAAGACCTTCCTATTGTCTCTAAAAAAGAGAGAACGACCACATATCATTTTACATAGCTTGAGAAATATCTTAAACCTTCTTATTCCATATTTCTCATATCATTCACACAAATTACACTTTCTTATCCTTGTCATTGTGTAAATCAAAGAGATAGAGCTTTCCATTTTCATATCCACTCTTTGAGAGAGTTTATTCTTGTATCTTCCTATCCAAAAGAGGTGATTCCTTTAGTGAGGTTGTTCACTAAAGAAGAAGCTTAGAGATGGGTATATCTCAAGCTTGGTTGGGTTGTGAGTGGTGAGCCCGAAAATCACTTGGGTTTGAGTGTTGAGCCCGGGAAAACACTTGTAAGGTTCTCTAGCACCCGGAAGCTAGAGTGTACACTATTTGGAAGATAGTGGAAAAACCTCAAGGCTCGGTAAAGGAGCTTGAGGGGTGGATGTAGGCGGGTTTGCCGAACCACCTAAAAATCACGT
This sequence comes from Morella rubra, assembly GCA_003952965.2. Taxonomy (NCBI): domain Eukaryota; kingdom Viridiplantae; phylum Streptophyta; class Magnoliopsida; order Fagales; family Myricaceae; genus Morella; species Morella rubra. Next base: position 20,328,381 of record CM025850.1, on the reverse strand, counting down.
GTTTGCTTCTCTATCCCTACTCTTTACATTTAGCACTTATTCTCTTATCGCATATATATAGTTGTACTAAATTAGTCTTTACTTTGCAAACACGACTTTGGGGGTTAAAAGCAAAAAAGTTCGGAAACCCAATTCACCCCCCCTCTTGGATTGCCTTAATCCTCGGACTTACAATTTTATCCATATACTAATTTGGTGGCAAACCGAATCGACTAGTAGAACAATTGTTTCCAAGACTTAGAATTTGTAGTCTTTCATTGTTTTCAAGCAACCGAAGAGGGAAATCTCCATTCAATCTATTGTCAGAAAGTTTAACTTCTTCCAATTCATGCTGCTCAAAGAGAAACCTTGGAATATCGTGAGTATGCTTGTTCAGATTACATCTATATAGTATCAGGACCTTCAACTAAAATAAAGGCTTCCAACACACAGGATGCTCAGCTTCTATCTCAAGTTTGTTATTTCCACTCTTAAGTAGAAACACCTCGAGCTTTGAGTGATTAGCAAATGAACTGAATGAGAATAAACCCTCAAAAAGATTACCACTAAGATCAATGTACTCAAGAGATGTTTGGCCGGTTAAGGGAGAGAAATTTCCATTGAACTGGTTCTCAAATACATCCAACACTTCAAGAGATGTCATATTTTTTAGGCATTGAGGAAGGATCCTTTACAATTGATTCCTAGAAAGATCCAACTTTTCAAGCTTCATTAGCCTGCACAACTCTGCTGATTGAAAGGATGAACATTGACACTGACCATCCTTGATTGTAGTAATAGTATTCCTACCTAAGAATTAGCATGACATTCCTAACCAAATTGTTCTCATGTTAAGAAAAAGAGTAAATGATCAATTAATTTGTGCTTCCCACGGCAAACATTGAGAACAAATCAAGAATAAAAGTTATCTTTCACTAATTGTTCTCATAGGCCTAACTAAATTGTAGATCATTTCAATTAGTAACACTAGCAAATAATTGCAAATGCTTTATTTTGTCTATAGTCCATTTCTTACCTGTAGGTTATTCTTGACAAGAGAAGAAAATTATGCATGCATAATTCATTTATACAAGGTTTGAATGAAGAAAAGGAGTAAAATACTTGTACCTTCGATAGGATCAAGATGCCCTTCCATTGGATTCCATCCCAGATTCAGAGACTTGTGGCCTAGGAGGGCACCTAAGCATCTTAAACTAGTGTTATCAAATTGATTGCCAGATAAATCTAAGTGTGTTAGCTTCCTAAGTTTAGAAAGAGCCCTGATTAATCTTGAAGATAACAAAGAAAAATAAATGGAACAATCAAATTGTGAGTGCAAAAACAACCCAAGAGGGGGGGTGAATTGGGTTTTATAAAAACTTGTCTCTTTTTACTAAAAACCCAAATATGCATAGACCCCTTTCTAAAAGAACAAGAGAGCAGATCTATATAATTAATGAGTCTAATGAAGAATAAAAATAATAGATAATCATGCACAACAAATAGATAACGACAATAAATAGAGATAAGGATAGAGAGATGACACCGTGATTTTTAGGTGGTTCGCCAACACTTGCCTACGTCCACCCCCAAGGCTATTGACTTCCTTGGGCTTTCTTCACTATCTTCCAAATAGTAAATACACCTTAGCTTCCGGGTGCTAAGGAACCTTTACAAAGCATTTTTCGAGCTCACACTTTAACTCTCACAAATCCTCACAACCTAGAGGATTTCTTCTACCCAACAGTAGGACGTGTTTTCCCAACACTTACGTGTTTTTCAAGAATGGGTACAAAAGGAATCTTAGTAAAGGCTCTTTAAGCCGAATAAACAAGTATGAAGTACTGAGGTGTGCAAAGAGACAAGATTCTCAAAGAAAGCAAAGTATTTGCAGGTGGGGGAACAAGCTTTCTTGGTTGGTGGAGCTTCTTTTTTCTTCAAAGCTTTTTCTCTCTCTAGAATTTAGGACAAGAGTTAATAGCGCACACTTCTTCTTTTCTCTCTCCATCTTCTTCTATTTAAAGCTCCTAGGGCACAAAGGGTCTTCTTGTAAAGTTTGAGTGCCGTTGGAGGTCATTTGAGACCATTTGGAGACTTTTTGGATGAGTTGGCGTCGCTTCCAGGATATCTGCAAAATTCGCAATGTGTCGACACATTGATGGTATGTGCTGACACATTAAAATTTGGCCTGAAAACATTCTCTCGGGTGTTAGTTCAATGTGTCGACACTTATGCTCAATGTGTCGACACTTTAAAAAAGGCCTGCAATCACTCTTCGGGTGTTAGTGCAATGTGTCGACACTATGGTTCAATGTGTCGACACTTCCAACACTTAGTCTGAAAAATTCGTTCTTTGACAGCAACTTCAATTCAACATATCTCAAAACACCTACAATATAAAAATTGACCAATTAACTTGTGTAATGGTGTTCAAGTATGCTTAGAGATATTTTAGAATAGAGAAACCTTGATGCTTTAAAAAATATATCATTTTCTTAAAAGAGATTTTCAATGTAAAATCTAAAAGTTTTAAACGCATTTAAAAACTTTGTTATCATCAAAATCAAAATGGATTGTTTGTAAAAACAGCCTTGGCTTAACACAAATATTAATCATTCGTAGAACAAAATTATCGTGGTTAGATTAATGTGCTTTATGTCTGAGCTTCTCAAATCAACTACCGCGCGCGTTCATTATTTGTTCAAACTTTTTGTGCGTATTTAAATTGTTTTTCCTGGGCATATTTTTGTTTACTTTAAAGCAGTGCCCCTGGCCCCCACCCCCTTTTTGCCTCGTGTCAAAAATAAACAAAAGCCATCTTGGGCCCCCAAAAGTTTGAAAAATCCTCTCTCAAATAAATTTGAAATACACCTTTTTATCATGATATTTATTATATATAATTTTTATATTAATAAAGAGATCTAAAAACACATTTAAATAGGATTTTAAAAAAAAATTAAAGATTCAATTCAAGCATTTAAAAAAGATTTTTTTAAAAAATGGTAATATTTAGTCGTAAAAAGTTCTGAAAACTAAATCATATTTGTTCAAAGAAAAAAATCAAAGTTTTCTACTCTCTTTGAATGTCTTCAAATCTTTTCTCTTTTTTGTGTACCTCCTATATATTACCTATTGAAGAATCTTCTTACTATACTCAATATATTAGTGGAAGAAATATAATCAATATTTTTACTTAAGGATTTTTAACTAATATAAACATGGACAATGCATTCTTAAACCAATAAAACTTATGTTAAGAGATCTCACCATTTAAATAAATAAAAATATGATATGTGTCACAATTTTAATGGTTAAATTGTAACATGAGGCTTAAAGTATAAACCAAGTGCAATATATCAGTCTCAGTAATTTAAGGTGTAAATTGTAAATTTTGCTCAATATAAAAATAAAATAAAAATTATAATATTCACTTGGCCACCCTAAAATAAATTGTGAGCCTATGGTTGCTCCTTGAGCTATCTAACTCGATTTTGATGATAACAAATGACAAAATAGCTTTGGTGTATTTTTAGGATACGTAGTTGTCAATCCTAAACACCATGGCATGCACTTAAACTATGATATTTTTCATTGTAGGAGTTTTAGTATTGAAACGGAACGGATTGCATTTCAAAAAGCACTAAAAAACTCTATCTACCAAGATGGTGTCGACACATAATTGACATGGTGTCGACACATTGCACTGCTGCTAGAATGTCATTTTCATGGCGTTGACACATGAGAAGTACAGTGTCGACACAAGGTGAAAGAAGTGTCGACACATGCCACAAGCACCTGCGAGTCAATTCCAAACTTATTGCATGTATGTGTTGACACATGTTGCGGGAACTCTATTTTAAAAAGATGATTCAGCGTGCGAATCAAGACGTTATGGCACTTAAGACACCTCTCCAACATTCCAAAAAGGCTCTTGGGACTCCCCAAGACTGAAGACCTATAAAGGGAACCTTATGAAGAGAGAAAAGAGATCTTTTGCACACTTTTTGCCTCTCTATATTATCAATATTGACCTAGCCTTCAAAAAGTGAGAGAAAAGCGCAAAAGACAAGGCTACACATTTTTCAATAGATCTGCTACTGTATTGCTACCATCATCATCAGATCATGTCTTACAGCCACTTATTGAGCGTTTTTTTGTTGATCTAGCTTTGAGAGCTATTGTTTATTCATTTCTATCACTAAAATTGAAAACTTTTTTAGTGTGGGATACACTTGGGTCTACCAGTGAGGATAAAAGAAATCTCATAGGCATTGAGATTTGTGTAGGAGTTGAAGAGTGAGCTCGGGAAAACTCTTGTAACGGTCACTTAGCACCCAAAAGCGAAGTTGTACACACTAGATTATAGACTTGATGAAGGTGTCGACACATAGGCATATATGTGTCAACAAATGTTACGGGAACACAAATTTTAAAAATATGATTCAGCACGCAAATCAAGATGTTATGGCACTTATGACACCTCTCAAACATTTCAAAAAGGCCTTTGGGACTCCCAAGACTGAAGACCTATAAAGGGAACCTTATGGAAAGGGAAAAGAGATATTTTGCACACTTTTTTCCTATCTACATTATCAATCTTGATCTAGCCTCTAAAAAGAGAGAAAAAAGTGCAAAAGACATGGCTACATGTTTTCCAATAGATCTGCTACTGTATTGCTGCCATCATCATCAAATATGTCTTGTAGCCATTTATTGAGGTTGTTTTGCTGATTAGCTTTGAGAGCTATTTTTTATTCATTCCTATCACTAAACTTTGAAAACTTTTTGAGTGTGGGATACTCTTGGGCCTACCTGTGAGATAGAAGAAATCTCATAGGCTTTGAGATTTGTGTAGGAGTTGAAGAGTGAGCTAGGAAAAACTCTTGTAACGGCCACTTAGCACCCGAAAGCTAAGTTGTAGACACTAGATTATAGTGGAGAAGCCCAAAGAAGGCAATAGCCTTTAGGGTAGACATAGGCAAGTCTTGGTCAAACCACCTGAAAATCATGGTATTATCACTCTTCCCTACTCTCATACTTATTGTTATCATTTATTGTTGTTCGTTTGCTATAGCATTAAATATTTTCATATCTACGTTTTTATTGAAAAAAAGGCTAAGTTTTTTATAAACCCAATTTGCTCCCCTCTTGGGTTGATATTCGTACTCACAATTGGTATGGAGCTGAGGTTTAATATCTTTACTAATGACTACTCTTGTTAGCTCTTCGTTGTCTGAAGGTCAATCCACTAACTTGTCCTCTTTTGTTCAATGGAACGTGCTACAGCTATTGTAAGGCAAGGATGAAAATCTATATTCAAGCCGTGGACTACGATCTTTGGAAAATCATCACTATGGCTCAAGACTTCCGAAGGATGATGCTGGCTTGCATAAAGCGGAAAAATATTGGGATGAAGCTGATCATAAGCTTATATCTTTAAATGCTAAAGCTATGAATGTTTTTATATTGTGCTCTTGATGCTAACGAATTTAACCGTATTTCTGGTTGTGAATCTACTAAGGAAATATGGGAAAAAATGTTAGTTACTCATGAAGGTACAATCAGGTTAAGGAGAATAAGATTAGTATGCTTGTGCATAGTTATGAATTGTTTAAGATGAAATCTGATGAATCTATCTGTATCATGTTTACTCGCTTTACTTATATTATCAATGAATTGAAATCTCTTGGTAAAATCTATACTAATGTGGAAATGGTGAGAAAAATTATCAAGTGTCTTCCTAAGGCTTGGGAACCTAAATTTACAGCTATTTAGGAAGCCGAGGACTTAACGAAATTGTCTCTGGATGAACTTATGGGATCTCTCATGACCCACGAGATGAACCAAGTGAAAGGAGACAGGATTGATGGAAAAGGCAAAAGAGGAATTGCCTTGAAAGCATCTTACTCTAGTAGTGAAGAATCTTCTGATTACAATTAGATGGCCTTGTTTACAAAGAAATTTAAGAAATTCTTTAGAAAGAAGCAAGGTGACAAGAGGTACTCAAAGAAGAACAACTTCAAAGGTGATAGTAGCAAAAAGAATGAGATCATTTGCTTTGGATGTAAAATGCCCGGTCATTTCAAATTTGAATGCCCCAACATAGAACTGCACAAGAAGTTAAGAGACTTCAAGGATAAGAAGAAAGCCTTCTTAGCCGCATGGGAGAATCAGACGAGAGTGAAAGCGAAAATGAAGAAGAAAAAGTTGCAAACCTTTGTTTGATAGCAAAGGATAGCTAGGATGAGGTACAATCTTCAAAATTACAAATGATTGCTGAAAGTGTCATGCCCCGAATGCTAGCTCAGCGAGGCTAATAACAGCCGTGAGCATTCCCAACAAGGAACACTCCAGCGTACTTACTAAATTCTTACAGCGGAATATTTCTCATTCAGAGGATTCTTGCAGCGAAAATATCATAATACCTAAATTTTTTTTTTTTAAAAAAAAAAAAACTTTATATCCTAGCGATTAACACGCATACGAAACATTAGAACCTATTTCTAACACTTGCATCTCAATAAAATAACTTGAAGTAATTACAACACAGTCTCAAAATACCAATTGGTTAAAAACCTTAAACTTTACTGGCCGAATAACCCATGACCACCACACAACGGAGGCTCATGTCGGCTCTTTCAAAAATTATATCTAAACCTTTAATGAAATAACAAAAAGGGAAGAGGACATTCTCGTCGGTCCCTCTTCTAGATTTCCCCACCTGAAATGTTGTCTGGAATGGTACAATTTAAAACTGTGAGTCGAAAGACTCAGTAAGGGTTTATATGCAATAAATAATGCATGTCTTGCATAAATCATGAATGACATTGATGCTTGCATATGCATGAGATAACGTACTTGATCTTGAAAAAATTTCTTGCTTGAAAATATTTCTTTCTTGATTTCTTTCTTTTTGGCTACTTATCACGCTCCATTTACCCCTGAAGTCAGGGTTGTGCGTTCCTTTCGGAACTATTCCCTTTTTCCCTTGGGAATACATCATTTGGTTGAGCTAGCCCTTGTTGTGGCCCCAGGCCTGATGGCTAGACTCAACCCTTGGAGGTTCACACCTTCTTGCAAGCATCCTTCGGTGTGATTGCACATACCTCGGGAACTACCCATCCTTCTCTCATTCGTCCTTCGGAGTGGGTGCCCCTTAGGAATCATCCATCCTTCTCGCATTCGTCCTTCGGAGTGGATGTCCTATCTTATGGTACGGTACCGACCATCTTATTTAGCCCTTTAACTTGACTTGTGATAACATACTTATCATTTTTCATTTGCACAAAGAAACTTATGCAAATGCTCATGTCATGTCATGCTTGATAATGCCATGCTTATAATGAGAAATCATAATACTCCTCATGCTTTCATTTGCACAAAACTTTCTTTTTCATTCAAGAAAATCATGCAAATGCTCGTGTCATGCCATGCTTGATATGCTTATTCATAAATACTTTTCATGCTGTGTATCATTCCAGTTTTTCGGAAAAACGTAAGTTTCTACTTACAAATTCCACTTACCTCCGTCCACTTGAGCGAATGGCAGCACCTTGCCTACAATTGATTCATACTAAAGTTATTTATAGGCTTACTAAATGTATAGAGTAGTCACTTCAATTATTCACAACTCATCATACAAAATCACCACCCATATTTTTGACTTATCAATGGTGACCCTATAATGCAAATGTCTTCTAAGGATGCGAAGCCATAAGAATTGGATTTAAACTGATCCTTACACAAATTTTCATAACATATCAAAATTCTAAGTAATTTGAAGCTCATTTGCTACTCAAAACCTTCACCCGAAAATACAAGCTGCTGAGGACGTCCAAGCGGGCAGCCCCGACGTCTCCAACTTAAAAATTCATAACTTCAAAATCATGGCTCCAAATTACATGAAATTTATTTTGAAATATTCAGCTTTCATAGGTCAAGATTGGGGATAAAATTCATAACAGCAGGATTTACTATACATTTTCAAAACACTTCTTATCAGGCGAAAATCCTACAACAATGCTGTTGCTGATTCCAGCTCGGCCCTCTTTTCAAAATACTACAACTCATTCATTTTACCTCTAAATCACACGAAATTTATCTTAAAATGTTCCTCTTCCTTAAACTTAAACTTCAAGACCAACTCATAAAATTTGGACTTAAATGATCCTTCAAAAGGCATCCGAAATGAGCTACATTCCGGACGTGCAAGGCTGCTGGCAGCTTGACGTCCGGGCCTTAAACAACGCATATCTCACTCGATAGTTATCGGAATCATCCAAGGTATGGCTTAAAATCTTCCTATTTCCTAGGCCTACGATCTAGGATCCTCTTAAGATCAAGGGATAAGCACAAGTGCATCAGAACACACTCCAAATTCGAGCTTGAAATCTGCAGAGATTAAATTTCAGCAACAACAATAATCTTCTCAACCTTCCCATCCTCCAACAACCAAAACCCTAATCTCTTCATGTCACCATCAATCATCCAAGGCTAATTTAACATCCCATAACAGCAACCATTCTCTCACATTCTTCCTCTTATACAACTCCAATTCAAAGTTTACAACAAAATGATTCCATCTTCATCAAGCTAAAACTATTGCATTTACCCATTTCTTGGACTTTTTATCAAACACCTAAGGTGCATTATTGGTCCTCTTGCATATTTTCAGATCTGACCATACATCTAACACTTAGGGCTTGGTGGTTCTTGTTTAACATGCATAACCCTAACACATCAAGCCAATAAATTCGGCCCTACACACACCAACCGATTTCAGCCCTCTTTTAAGCTTTTTATCAAACACTTAGGGTTCATAAATGGTTTCTCTTGAGTAGGATTTCCAGATCTGGCCATATTCCCCCATGTTTCATGTAAGATCTATACTACCCTTAAATACTAGCAAAATCTACACTAAACACCCAAGAACACAAGGAGAAAACAACCTAGGCAACTACCAACAAAACCACAACCAACCATTAAGAGAAAGCAAGAAGAAAATGGGAGAGATGGGGTGGTGATTTTCGGCCAGCAAATAGGGCCAGGTTTTACCTTTATGTTTCTCCTCTTTCTCTTCTTCTTCTTCTCTCCTTCTCTTCTTCTTCTTCTTCTTCTTCCTCTCTTCTTCTTCTTCTTCTCCTTCTCGGTTGGTGCCTTAGGCAAGTGAGGTGTGCGGTTTTTCTAGGGCAAGGGGAAGTGAAAATACGCAAAAGAGGGGGGGGGAAAGGGGTTTTAGGCGTAATTGCTTTGGGGGGGGGAGACAAGGCTGCCCCCCCTTCTCTTCTTCCCTCTTTCACGTGATTCCCCCCTCTTCACGTGATTCCCCCTCTTCCACTTTCTTTCTCTTTTTTTTTTTTTTTTTTTCTACTACCATATAAATTCCCAAATCATGCCATCCCATTTTAAACCCTAAGTCTCACACATTTTCAAGGTTAAAGCCCTAATTAAAATCTTCCAATTAAATGCTTCCAAATATTGTAACTTAGGAACATATTCCATTAATTAAAATAATTGGCCTAATTGTTCCATTAATTAAAATAATTAGCCTAATTAATCTCAATTACTCAAACTTTAACAATTGCAAATAATATAACATTTAAACCCTAGCTCATTAACAATTGCAATTAAAATAACATTTAAATCCTAGCTTAAAACTCATAGCTTAAAACTCCTAAAAACGCTAGGGAAAATTCCACCTAGACATAACATTAGATTAATCTCCCCATACATGCCTCTCTCAAAAATTAGAGTAATAATAATAATTTGAGCAATACAAATTTGAGCAATACAACTTAAGGAGTCATAATTCTTTAAAATGAAAGAAATAAATAAGGTTGGGGTCTCACAAAAATACACCAGATTCATTAGATTGCTTTACTTATTTAGTTACTTAACTAATTAAAGGTTGTATGAGATACTTCATCAGGTCCCAACTTATCTGCTAGTGCAAAAGAGTCTCCCTCAACAAAGGGGGCTATTGGAGTCCTCATGTGTGCTCGTCTCATTGTTGCCTTTCTCCTAGAGCAGGTCCTTTTATCGTGTGCAAGCTCCTTTCATTCTAAACACTTCATCGGTGTTTCAATTTTCATCATCCTTGTACCGTTATTGCGAGGCTTGTCTTGACCTCTCTTTCGGAGCTTTTTGGGCCTACCAAGTTGTATTCTCACAAAACGAGGTTTAACTGGATTGTAGTTTGTTTTCCTCCATTGATCGTCATCAGGCAACAGGTATATGATCGGTGCATAGCTCAACGTGTACATGTCTTTGCTATACCAGGGGTGTACATAGTCCTCCTATTTCCCCCCATCATACAAAATCACTGAGAAGGCTTAGGGGCACGGTATACCCATCTAGTCCCACTTTCCACAACCACATCTTCGAAGTCGCAGGTTAACCACAAATTGTTGGTGTCTATGCTCCACTTCAAATAGGCCTTGACCAGCATATGTTGCCAGGCAATGGCATGACTCCTCACCTGCGGCCTCAAGCTTTTTCAAAATCTTGGGGCAAATGACCTCGTCATACTTCTCTATGCCTGACCTTTTCAACTGATATTGTTTCAACAATTTCTTCCGAATCATCTCAAACATGGTGATGATTGGCTTGTCACGGGCTTTCATAATGTGGCTATTGAAACATTCTTTGAGGTTGTTGACTAGGAGATTAGACTTGACATCCGGATTGAAATAAGCCCTCAACCATTGTCTTAGGTCGATGTCATTGAGATACTTCCAAGCTGGTTATGATAGCTTATTCAATTCATCCATGACTGACAGAAACGTGTACTCCATATACGTAGATGCAGCAGCCCATAGCTTGTCTTTCAAGGAGAGTCCTTTGTGTCCAGCTTCCCGAAAGTTGACATAGAGATGCCTAATGCATATCTGATCGTTTGCATTAGGCATTACCTTCTTGAAGCTCGGTATGAGGCCCTACATGACACATATAGCTAAAGGAATTAGATACCTCAATGTTTGAATATAAATGATGACAGTACAACTTAATACATTGTATTAGTACCTTTTGACGGTAAAAAATGAAGGACCAACCACAAAATGGCGGTTGACCAAAATCCGAGATCAACGTCTCGAGGAACCAAGTCCAACTATCCTTATTTTCTGCCTCAACCACTGCCATCACAATCAAGTACATATTGTCATTCGCATCTCTTGACACGGCAGTCAAAAGTTGTCCCTTGAATGGGCCCTTCAAGTGGCACCCGTTGAGTCCAATCAAGGACTTGCAGCCCTCCTTAAACCCCGCCTTCATTGCTGCCGACGAAACATAGCATCGCTGGATGGTGGGTGTCAAGTTAGGAGGTAACCTCTCCAGTTTCACCAGAACACAACTTCTTATATTGGTCTCCCTCGAGGTTGCTGCATAATCCCAGAGACGATGATATTGTTCAGAATGTTTCCCAAACACTCTAGCTCGTGCATTTCTCCTAGCACGATACACTTGTTCGCCACTAACACCCACCTTACTCTGCCTCTTGACTTCTTGAGTTATAGACTCCACTGGCATGTTGGGCTACGTCTTGAACTGCTATAAGTACTTATCAGTATAAATCTAAACCCCACTAACGAGCTCTGATATTTCCTCGCACATCGATGGTTACTTTCTAAACTTTTGATTTGGAATGTCATCTCCCCCTTCATCCACCAAGCATATACTCTGTACTCACAACGTGCTACATTCCAACATATGACAATGATCTTATCTGAACAGTTTTTTTTCAATCGTATATCCTTGCCCTTTAATATATTTTCCTCATATACTACATCTCTAAACAGTTTGGAGGATGGAAACTTCATCCTAAGCTTGAGAACAGGGGCAACCAAGTCTCTCTCATGAAACTCAGGGCCACGATATGGCTTAAGCAAACTATTTGCGTCTTCTGCGACGTTGCTGACTACAGGAGAGGCCAAGACATCACTTCTTGCGATATCAAAGCCATTAACTGCAACACATTGACAAAAGAAGGTGCATTGTTAGCTTATGTTAGCAAATATTACACTAAAAGGTAAAAAAAAATACACTAAACATAGTCATTTTACCTTCACTTTCTTCTGATTCCTGTTGCACAGTTTCTCTCATAGGAGCCTTGCCTTTCCTTTGGTGATGATGCCCATCATCATCACCATGGTCCTCCCTCATCATCAGCTATGTCAGCATCACCCCCTTCATCCCCTTCATTCGCTGTCGTATATCCAACATCTCCACCAAATGAGGACGGACCTCCAATTGAAGATGGTCCAGCAGCATCGTTGTCAGCGTGGTCTTCATCCACGTCAAAAAGATCTTCATCAGAGCGAAGTACTTGATCCCAGAATGGATCATTCAACCCTAAACGACGTCTCTCCTTTTCCTCCGACATAGGCAGTACGGCCTCCTCACCAATATTCGTGCCCAATCCACTATCATCAAATGAAATCACGTACAATACTATGACGGACTCACCCTCATGACACTTCATCATCTCTAAAACATTATGGTCTGATGACACAAGTTACAGCCCTTCATCAAGACTTTTCGTTGGTTGCTTGTAGTAAACAAGATCACCCGTCTTATAACCAAATGGCTTAACAATGGTCTCAAGCTCAAAGAATGATAGGCAATCTGGATCGTACGGTTCATCATACATGCCTACATCTCCCTCGACATAAGTGCACTCAAACTTCTTACTAAATCGTCCACCATAATGCACTTTGAATAGAAAGAAATCAAGAGCTATGTCTAATTTGGAATAGACCACCGATCAGTAATACAGATTCATTAATGTCAGAATAGAAAGTGATTTATACACATACAAGACAATAATAAAGATGATAAATGACAATAGTCTGCCAATATACATATTAGACAATAAAAAATCACAGAAGTAAAGGACTTTGTACTTAATGGAAAAATAATTTAGAAAAAGTAGTTCTTGCTCTATTAAAGTCGTAGCTGATGCCTATTAATAGGATATTGCATGAGAGAGCAAAAACAACCCAAGAGGGGGGGGGGGTGAATTGGGTTTTCTTCACTATCTTCAAATAGAAAGTACACCTTAGCTTCTCGGGTGCTAAGGAACCTTTACAAAGTGTTTTTGAGCTTACACTTTAACTCACTCTCACAAATCCTCACAACCTAAAGGATTTCTTCTACCCAACAAGTAGGACAAGTGTTTTCCCAAACACTCACGTGTTTTTCAAGAATGGGTACAAAGGGAATCTTAGTAAAATCTCTTTAAGTTGAATAAACAAGTATGAAGTACTGAGGTGTGCAAAGAGACAAGATTCATAAAGAAAGCAATAGTATTTGCAGGTAGGAGTACGAGCTTTCTTGGTTGGTGGAGCTTCTTTCTTCCTCAAAGCTTTTTCTCTCTCTAGAAATTAGGGCAAGAGTTAATAGCGCACATATCCACCATTTTCTCTCTCCATCTTCTTCTATTTAAAGCTCTAGGGCACCAAGGGTCTTCTTGTAAAGTTTAAGTACCGTTGGAGGTCATTTAAGACCATTTGAATACTTTTTGGATGAGTTGACGTTGCTCCAGGATTTCTACAAAATCGTGCAATGTGTCGACACATTGATGGTATGTGCTGACACATTAAAATTTGGCCTGAAAACAACCTCTCGGGTGTTAGTTCAATGTGTCGACACTATGGTCCAATGTGTCGACACTTCCAACACTTAGTCAAAAATATTTCGAATGACCTAAAAAACAAACTCTCGGGTAGTAGTTCAATGTGTCGACACTTCCAACACTTAGAAGAAATTTAGAAAGATTCTGAAAAACAACTCTCAAGTAATAGTTCAATGTGTTGACACTTATAGTCCAATGTGTCGACACTTCCAACACTTAGACAAAAAATTGTTCTTTAACAACAACTACCCCAATTCAATAAATCTCAAAAATACTTACAATATAAAAGATGATCAATTAGCAAGTGTAATGATGATCAAGTAAGCTTGGAGTGATTTTAAAATAAGGAAACCTTGATGCTCTAAAAATATAATTTTCTTGAAAAGAAATTTCAATGTAAAATCTAATAGTCTTGAATAAGTATGAAAACTTTGTTATCATCAAAACCAAAATAGATTGTTTGTAAGAACAACAGTGGGCTAACATTGCAATTTGCCTCAACTAACAAGATTGAGGATATCTACAACCAACTACAAGAAAAGATCAAGATAAGACTCAAATAAGATTAAAAACTTACGAAATTTGAAATAGACAAAAGATAGTGGACTGTTAAATATGCACTTATAACATATGGATTGAAAACGCATCAAAAACCATGAGAGCTAAGCACAACATGTCAGCATACCATTGGAATAAATAAAAAATATAATTCAATATACATACAAGACAATAATAAACACCAGAAGTAGGCCAAGGTTCATGTAAAGGGCTTGACACCCATAACACTGCTCAAAATGTAACTAAATTATTGTCCTATGAAATTGCACAGTAATGGTAGCAAAAGAAGATAAAGACATCCATAAAGAATTAAACTAGTAATGTCAACCTTTTGAACTATCAGTATTGGATGAGACCTTTTGAAGCTTGTCATTATTTACTGTTAAGCATGAGTTTTTTATTGTTACACCATTATCATGCATATTGTGAAACACCAACCAACAAAAGTATTTTTGCCATACTCAAGACCACAAAGGTAAAGGATACAAAGTCATGTGGCACACCAACCAACAAGCTTAGCTAAAAAAGGTATATCCGAAACACTAAACAAAGTGACCCACAGAACAGATTTGTGCAAAATTATTCAGCCAAGAACGTGCACAAAGTGACCCAGAAGCACTACCATCAAAATAATGTACTTTAAGGTCTAGCAACAACAAAACATCTATACGTTATGAGACCACTTGCTCTAACTCGAAAGTAAAGTAATGTCAGCCAACAGATTCAACTGGGGAGGGACAAAGGAGGTGACCACGGTACCCAGTGGGTTTTAAAATTCCAAATAGACAACAAAAACAACTTCACCACTTTCGCCTTATGTATGGAATCAACTTAAGAGTACGTAGAAAACCAATGAGCAAAAAACATTCATCAATTTCGTCGAAAGCCCTAAACTTCACTACGAACTAACATACAAGTGCCCAAACTCTAAAATAGCAGCAAAAAAAAAAGGGCAAAACACCCATTAATCAAGATCCGAAGGCCATACCTATACCAGATCCGAGATCCCTTGAAATCTTGCAACTGGAATCACCAAATGGTAAGTGCTGAAGACAACAGAGGCCACTGTTATCGTCGAAGACTGGAAATTTCCAACACTTAGATATTTTCTCCCGAATGATGTTCAACGTCTATATTCATTAAAGAAGGGAAAAACGGGAAATTGCCAATTTAAGTGGTCACGTGGACGACAAGTCCTTGGTTTGCCATCAGAAGTAATGACAATTTGAGCTGGAGGGTGCAATTTAACAGAAAGTGGTAGTTTGATGTTTAAATCTAATGAAATCAATAAAAATGGGTGCACCTTAAAAATGACCCCAAAATTTGGGGGTGCTAAGTGAATTTTTTCCTATTTTAAATGATGTGGCATGTTCCTCACCGCCAGATTGCTCCCTTCGAATCCTCACTGTCACTTAGTACAGTTCATGATAATAACCGAACCCTATGACATTATCTCTAGAACTTAACTTATAAATTCTGGTTCGCCCAATACTCTTGATGACCAACAACAATAACAACACCGAGATAATCTAGGACACAACCACCAAACACACCAGCCGCCTCTCCTTAGCTTTACTCATGATGTTCTCGTTTTCTTTTGCTTTATAAGCATTAACTTCATTCTCCATATTCGCTTGACTTTTCTAATCATGGTAGAGGAACATCTTGGCCACTTTTGCATATTTGCTTGTCATATGCCACTCGAAAAAGTTGCACTTAGATTCCCTCTACTCACCTAAAAGAGTATTCCTGAATTAAGTGACGAACAATAAATATTCTAGAAAAATCAGATTATGAGGACGATACATACATCTCACTTCTTGCAACTAAAAAACCTCCGTCCACATGCATATTATTTAATATATAGTACTTTATGCATATTATGTAATATGCAGTACCTTATGCATATTATGTAATATGTAGTACCTTATACATATTATTTAACATATAGTGCCTTATGCATATTATTTAAGATATAGTACATTATGCATATTATGTAATATATAGTACCTTATATATATTAGGTACAAATAAAATTTTTATACCTAATACTTAACACTTTACACTCAACACTTAATACATATACTATATATCATACTTAGATAAATATAGTGTGTTTATTATACTTATACATAAGTGAGTACTATATATAATTCCATAGTCCTACACATGTGATATAATATGTCTATATTTAATAAAATTATACTTATAATTCAATTACATATTATTTAATTTATTCACATAAACATTTGAACATCTAAATAACTGTTTGAACTTCCAAAAGTAATAAAACGACGTTGTTTCGTTTTTGATAAAATGTTCAAACGTAGTTCTAATAATCGTTCAAATTTTAATCAAAACTAACGACATTGTTCAGATAGAAGACCAATCGTTCGAGCGTGTGAAAATCGGGTTCTAACGATATTTTAACCGTGTTTTTTTGCCCCCCATTTTTTGGTGAACTGTTCTAACGTAAACATAAGCATTCGAACGAACAACACGCACTCAAATACCACATAATCGACCATGAGACCTCATTTCGCCTACACTCTCAAAACACCACAAATTCGCCAAATTTTTCTTCTTATGCTAAAATCTTATATTTTTTTGTCTTATTGTTGTAGGAAAATAATCAAATGGAGCTTCTTTGTGTTTTGGATGTAAGATTTTTCAACTTAATCAGCAAATTTCTTAGTTTTTTATGTATAGATTTTTGGTTATTGTGGTTTGAATTTGTGGACGAAATTGATGTTTAAATGCTTATAGTTAGTTTCATTCTTGTTTAGGAGTGTTGAATGCATGTTTTAGGAATAAAAAAACATGTTTTTGAGATATGATTGGGAGTTTTTGGTTCGGTGAATATCATGTTTTTACGCATCGTTGGAACACTGTAAAAGTGTTTGTTCGAATGAAATTGCTAAAATTGTTCGTTTATAGGGCTGCAATCACGTTCAAATGATAAATTTATACCGTTCAAGCGTATTGTTGTGGTTCGAACGTTTTTTATTTTGTTAGAAAAATTAGAAGTTTTGCATTTTGCACGACAAATCTAATTTTCCTAACAAATAAAAAGAACGTTAGGACAGTTGTTGTACGTAATGCAAAACTTTTAATTTTCCTAACAATCTATGTAAACATGTTAGATATAATCCTTCACCTGCATCAGCCATGTCTGGAACCTTAGCTTTTCCAACTTTTCCTACGTTGATTATGGATCACCTTCTCCGAAAACGACATCGAGTAGATATATAGATAAGTTATATATATTTTTCATTCAGGTGAATTTTTTTTAATGATTATTTTTTGTCAATTATTTAAGAGTTATATTGATTAAAATTTTTGATTTAGGTAGAGTTGGATGCACGTGACGGCCAAGATAGATTATTTTTCTTATTACGTATTGCGTATTGTGTTTAATTGATTTGAATATTGTGATTAATTATTTAATTGTACATTTTGTTAGTATTTTTTTATTTAAGAATAGTTTTTTTTTTAAAAAATAGCAATTATTTAATTTTTTGTTAAAAAAAAAAGTATGTTCCAACGTTAGGTTTTGCATTCAAAATACAACGTGCCACCCCTACGTTTGAACCCTAGTCAAACATCTCTCGTTTCCATTCATAACATGTTCGAACAGTTACTTTTTTATTCTTCAATTGGTATATCGAACGAATTTAAAGATATACGTTGGAACGGAATAAAATGTTCGAACGTTTTTTACCCTTACATCTATAAACGTCCAAACGTTTATCGAGTAAAACGTTGTAACTCATTAAGAACGATAATGGACGTTCCAATTTACAGTGTTGTAACGGTATTCGAAATATTGAAAGTAACTTTTGGTTCCTATTCGAACATTAATTTTCCTTATCACTTGAATTCTTTCAAAACTAGTTAGAACATAATCCTCAACTGTCTGTTCTAAAGTGTTCGAAGGATAATTTGATTTTGGGACGGAAGCTTTCACGTCCCAAAAAAATACTTTTTAGGACGGAACAACATTTTCGTCCCAAAAAACTTTTTGTAACAGACTAGTTAGCATAGTTGGGGCAGAAAAATTCACCCCAAAAGCTAAAATTTGTTGTAGTGCGTAGTGGGTTCAGTGACACTGTTGAAGTCCCGAAAACAATGCCCTACAAGACCTCCTTCCAAAGCACCTCCTACTTGAACTTATGAGCACTGAATTTTTTGTGTGATATATAATTGATGAAGCCAAAATTAACTGGCCTGTCATAAAGTCCACTGGCCGAAGAAACTGGGCTAGAGACCAACACTTAGGATGGGTTGAAAGGTTGAGCTGATGGGACCTGTCATAAAGAGGGTTGTCTCCCTCCAATTTCTTATTGGTATGGGCCTGCTTATGTAGATGTGGGCTTCAACCAGTCTCCGCTCTTCCTGTCCTTGAAATATTCTTTTTCAAAACTTCTTTCTATCTTTCACTTCACTTCTTCCTTCCACTTTCATTTCACGACTCTTCTCTTCCTTACAGCTATCTTCCTCCTCAAATGGTTACCCTCTCTCTCTTCAAAGTCTGGGAGGACTCACCCCTGCTTCATATTCGCTCAAGGTGCAACGACAACACATTAAGTCAGGCTCAATGGCTGTATTCAGTTCCAGACTCGGTCCGGATGTGCCCCCCTTGTAACAATGAATCCTTATTGTCCCCTAGGGAGGAGTTTTCCTTTTACCTAGATACCCTAGTATCTGGCTTTCGCTTTCCCTTCCCAATGGAAGTGAAGAGAATTTTGAAATTTCTATCATTAGCCCCTAGTCAGTTGTCCCCAAACAGCTGGCGCTTTCTCCTAGGGTTTATCTTCCTTCGAAGAGAGATTTCCAGGGGTCCAACTTTGTCCCCTCAAGAATTCCTACATTTCTTCAAACTCCGGAGATTCGACAATGATGATGGCCTGTGGTTCTTCCACAACCGGGGGCCTTTTCCTTCTCTGGCCATCCTACTAGCCACATGGGGTGGAAGGAGAAGTTTTTCTTCCTGGCGAGTACAAGGTGGATAGGTCTCTCAAAAACAGAATTCGGGAAACCTAAAACCATCTATGCAAGCTGGGGCATTCCTTCCCCCAAAGGTTAGGGATTCTTTCCGTTATTCGACTTCCCCTGCTTCTTCTTTGCTGATTTCCACCTTCTTTATCTTCATTTTTCTTTTTCATCTCTTCTTCTTTTTGTATTACCTCCAGCCTTATCTGATGAGGATATGTCTCGTACTTAAGAAATCAAGGACTATGGGTCTTGAGATTTGACGGTGCTTTAGGCTTTCCATAACATCGAGAGGTTCTCCCTACTTGGGAGCCCTACTAGTCAGTCCACCAACCCAGGAATCTACATTCTCTCCTCTGTGCCTCCCTAAGCTTTATCCCCCTTTTCCTTTTCCTTCCTTCAACGTTATGTCCTGCTATTCGTTGCTTATACCTTGTTTCAGCCTTCTTGATGAGCCAATGGAGGAAAATCCCCAAGATGCTCGTTTTTGTTTCTTCCACTTCCCTTTCTATAGTGAAGTCCAAGGATATTGTAGCAGCCCTGCTGAAGAAAAGAGCCACTCCTCACCCAGTCTATACAACTTCTGGGATTAAGAGGTGCTCCCTTCGCATCACTCTAGCCCCCACTCCTGAGGGCGTCGGGCCAGCCTCTTGCAATGTTAGCTCCCCTCTCCAAACAAGGCAATTACAAGAGGTTTAATCACGGACTAGGTGGTGAGGTTCTGATGCTCCCTTGGGCGAGTAGCCAGCGAAGAGAAGACGCACGGGTTTTCCCTAGAGGGCCAGGCCTGGTTTGGGCATCTCCATTCCCGGGGTCCAAGATAGCTCTAAGGCCTAGCCCGTAAAGCCTCCTAAATCGCTCAGCCCCCAATTCTAGGGACTGCCTAGGGGACTACTTACATTGAGACGACTCCTGTTGGATCAAAAAATCTTATGGCTTCTTTTCAATTATCTCTGGAATGAGAGGTGCGTAAAAAGGAGAACCTAGAGGATGAGGTGAAAGACCTCCTCTCTCACATTAGGAAGCTAAAGGCCCAAAGGGGGGAGGTGGGGCTCTAAGAGAACAGGTACCTCCACTCCCTTTGGGAGGTGAGAGTACTGCCATGTGTGTGGATCCCAAAGGTACTGCCAGGCCTCACCAAATAACTGAGAGAGCGGGAAGAAAAGATAGAGAGGCTGACTCAGGATGTCCAAATTCAGCATGTTCTAAAGATGCAGTTGCCTAGGCCAAGAAGCTGCAAGAAGAGAAAAAGGGGCTGGATGATCTTATCATGGATCAAACCTTGCGGACCTCTGCTGCTGAGGCTATCGTCGACAAGGAGCGAAAAGCAAATCAGGTTCTGGCCGCGAAACTAGTCACGCTCAAGGCACAAACAGTACAAGAGCTCGGCGCCCTTTGGATACAAATTGCGCAAGAATTGAGCGCACTGCATACTAGGGTTTCGCAAGGGGAGCTTATGAGGTCAGATCTTCAAGATTGACTAACTGAATTAGAAATCTCCATGTCCTAGGGAGAGGAAGAGGTCCATAAACTATGGGAATCCTTGACTCAAAAGGAGGATCAAGTTGAGCATCTAGAGGAAGAGGTGGCTGAGGTAAAACACCAGCTCTAACTTGAGACAAGGAAGTCTTCCATGTGCTGGGCCCAAGGGTTTATTGACAACTTTGACTCCCTCTTGAACAACTTGACCACTCGCTATCCTGACTTAGATACTTCTGAGATAACGACGGGGCAATTATCCTCCATCTTTGACCAGCATGCACCCTTGCCAGACACCCAGGGCGTTGAGAACCTCCTACTCTTCCTGGCTCCACTTCTTTTGATTGACTAGGAAGCCTATCCTTCGCTGGTAATTGTGGAAGAAGATAAGGAAGAGGCAGGATCAGATCCAGAGGGCACAGGAGAAAATACCCCTGATCTTCCAGTAAGTCCTCATTGTCAACCCGAGCCAATGACACTAATTGAGCCTGATAGGGTATGGGAGGGTGCCTCTCGGCCTCCTAGTTGATGTGAACTTCTGTTTTTATTTATGTTGGATTCGCACATACCATCGAGCTATTTTCCCCATGTACAATTCCATATATTTATCAATACTTTAGCCACTCATCGCTAGTATTCGGTTCGTTCATCGTAGTTCACTGTTTGTTACGATTTGTGCCTTCTCTCCCTTTGTTTGTAGTTGTTTTATTGTTGTTTTTTGTTTTTGATTTTGTTGTATCTTTAGTATTTGTCATCTTTTCTCTCCCTTATGCCCCCTTTGTCTAGAGGGCTTGTGTGGGGAAGCTCTGCAGACAAATCGGGATGAAAACACAGCTTGTGTAGGCACCTTTATGCTTTGCTTGGTTGTGAAAGACTAAAAAGAATCTACAACAATGTGAGGACCTATATTCACGGGTGAGTATAAGGGCCTCATTAATTTTCTCTCTCATTTCTCGGAAACTTAGAGCTTTGTATAATTATCTTTAAAGGTGAAGCTTTCACGAGGACACGTCCCATAACAGACTATGCCACAATTTACTAAAGGTCCCGAAAATTTCCTTCCATAAAGGCCTCAGATTTTTTTAATGAAAGGCTACATAGAGGGCTCCCTGATATACTGAAAGGGCAAAGTCTGGGAGGGCTTCATCTCCAACGAGGGCTCCTGTCAGGACTCGATGTATGCTTAATTAGAGGGCTTTAACTGAGAGCCCCACAAGGGGTTTGAAAAGGGAGATTCGACAATGATGATGGCCTGTGGTTCTTCACAACAGTGGGGTGGAAGGAGAAGTTATTCTCTTCGGCCTAAAACGCAAGGGGGCATTCTTCCCCCAAAGGTTAGGGATTCTTTCCGTTAACTTCCATTTCCACCTTCTTTAGGCGATGAGGATATGTCTCGTACTTAAGAAATCAAGGACTATGGGTCTTGAGATTTGAATTTCCATAACATCTTCTCCCTACTTGGGAGCCCTACTAGTCAGGGAATCTACATTCTCTCCTCTGTGCCTCCCTAAGCTTTATCCCCCTTTTCCTTTTCCTTCCTTCAACGTTATGTCCTGCTATTCGTTGCTTATACCTTGTTTCAGCCTTCTTGATGAGCCAATGGAGGAAAATCCCCAAGATGCTCGTTTTTGTTTCTTCCACTTCCCTTTCTATAGTGAAGTCCAAGGATATTGTAGCAGCCCTGCTTCCTCACCCAGTCTATACAACTTCTGGGATTAAGAGGTGCTCCCTTCGCATCACTCTAGCCCCCACTCCTGAGGGCGTCGGGCCAGCCTCTTGCAATGTTAGCTCCCCTCTCCAAACAAGGCAATTACAAGAGGTTTAATCACGGACTAGGTGGTGAGGTTCTGATGCTCCCTTGGGCGAGTAGCCAGCGAAGAGAAGACGCACGGGTTTTCCCTAGAGGGCCAGGCCTGGTTTGGGCATCTCCATTCCCGGGGTCCAAGATAGCTCTAAGGCCTAGCCCGTAAAGCCTCCTAAATCGCTCAGCCCCCAATTCTTAGGGACTGCCTAGGGGACTACTTACATTGAGACGACTCCTGTTGGATCAAAAAATCTTATGGCTTCTTTTCAATTATCTCTGGAATGAGAGGTGCGTAAAAAGGAGAACCTAGAGGATGAGGTGAAAGACCTCCTCTCTCACATTAGGAAGCTAAAGGCCCAAAGGGGGGAGGTGGGGCTCTAAGAGAACAGGTACCTCCACTCCAGGTGAGAGTACTGCCATGTGTGTGGATCCCAAAGGTACTGCCAGGCCTCACCAAATAACTGAGAGAGCGGGAAGAAAAGATAGAGAGGCTGACTCAGGATGTCCAAATTCAGCATGTTCTAAAGATGCAGTTGCCTAGGCCAAGAAGCTGCAAGAAGAGAAAAAGGGGCTGGATGATCTTATCATGGATCAAACCTTGCGGACCTCTGCTGCTGAGGCTATCGTCGACAAGGAGCGAAAAGCAAATCAGGTTCTGGCCGCGAAACTAGTCACGCTCAAGGCACAAACAGTACAAGAGCTCGGCGCCCTTTGGATACAAATTGCGCAAGAATTGAGCGCACTGCATACTAGGGTTTCGCAAGGGGAGCTTATGAGGTCAGATCTTCAAGATTGACTAACTGAATTAGAAATCTCCATGTCCTAGGGAGAGGAAGAGGTCCATAAACTATGGGAATCCTTGACTCAAAAGGAGGATCAAGTTGAGCATCTAGAGGAAGAGGTGGCTGAGGTAAAACACCAGCTCTAACTTGAGACAAGGAAGTCTTCCATGTGCTGGGCCCAAGGGTTTATTGACAACTTTGACTCCCTCTTGAACAACTTGACCACTCGCTATCCTGACTTAGATACTTCTGAGATAACGACGTTATCCTCCAACCAGCATGCAGCCAGAGCGAGAACCTCCTACTCTTCCTGGCTCCAATTGACTAGCCTATCAATTGTGGACCAGATCCAGAACAGGAGAAAATACCCCTGATCTTCCAGTAAGTCCTCATTGTCAACCCGTGGTGATAATGGCCTCTCGGCCTGCTTCTGTTTTTATTTATGTTGGATTCGCACATACCATCGAGCTATTTTCCCCATGTAGCCACTCATCACGCCATCGTAGGAAATTCATTTTGAGGTACCCCCGCTCCCAACCAACAGGCACACAATGCTGATGTCCTCATATAACTCCCTCTTTTTCATCGCTGAGAGGTATAGGATATCTCACCTGGTTGTCTACACTGATGCAGTGGGTGACCCACAAATTTGCAAGGGGGGAGGCCAATAGTGTTCAGGGGCACGAAGGAGTCACGAGGGCCCCACCAAAATGTCCAAGGGCAAGAGGGCCTCATCGAAATTTTGTTCAGGCTCGAGGTCCTTAATTAGTATTATTTTTAGAGCACGAGAGCCTTATCTACATCTGGGCACGAGGGCCCCACCAATTATTATTTTTTTCGGCACGAGGGCCTTAAATAGTGTTCCTTCCAGGGCATGAGGGCCTCATCTACATCTAGGCACAAGGGCCACACCAGAATTTTATTCAAGCACAAGTGCCTTAAATAGTGTTCTTTCCAGGGCACGAGGACCCCATCACAAAATATATTGTTCACAATTTTTACATAATCACGGGGCTCCTCCTAAATATAAAATACTCACATACCTTGGCAGGCAAGCGAGGTCTGTAAGCCTCATGTGCCTTTTAGCATTGTGCGGTAGTGGCTCCGTGCCTGTTTCTGATCCCCTCAAACTTCTCTCACGCCTCACGGAGTTGGGAACTTCATTTTGAGGTGATAAAAAGTGTCGTGGCCTGTATGGCACACAACGTGATGAGTCCAATGATAGCGTTATAAGTAGGAGCCTCTTTTAAACGATCGATGACCAAGAAGCTCACCATGGTGGTTAACACCGTGGAGTAGGTACCCATAGTAATAGCTAAGGAAATGGAGCCAATTGGGAGAATAGTTTCCCCCGCGAACCCAACCAACAGGCTGGATGCTGATACTAATTGAGTCTCATCAACTCCCACTTTTTCATAAGCTGAGAGGTATAGGATATCAGCTGAGCTCCCATTGTCTACCAAGATGCAGTGGATGGTGAAGTTAGAAATTTGCAGCGATACAACCAAGGTATCAATATGAGGAAAAAGGATTCCCCTAGTGTCCTCCTCAAAGAACGTAAGGGAGGGGGGAGTGATCCTATGCTTCTTTGCTTGCGGGGTTTAGGGGACTATTTCGGGCCATGTGGTGAAAGAATTCATTCTCCATTCTTAACCCGTTTATGACAATCGTGATCATCGAATTGTCATCAGTGCCATCAACAACCAAGGCCTCCTTATTGAAGCGTGCTAAGTAGTTATGAAGGCTCTTACCTTGATTTTGTTACACTCAAGAGATGAGTCGGAGGCTTCCTATTGAGGCGGCCAACCAAGAAATGGCTAACAAAGGTCGTGCTAAGCTCCTCGAAATTATGGATACTAGTTGGGAGAATGTGCCCAAACCATTTTCTGGCCGACTTCCGTAAGGTAAGAGGGAAAGCCTGACACATGAGAGCATCCGGAACCTCTTGATAAACCATATGTCCATTAAAGATTTCTAAATGATCTGTGGGGTCTTTTGCCCTATCAAATGTTTCCACGGGTGGGGCTCGATATTTTAGAGGGGTAGGATACTCCAGAATTTTGTGAGTGAAAGGGGAATTAATTTGTTGAACAAGATTACAAGTTGAAGATTGTTTTTCCCCTTACCTTGCTTCTCACCACCTCTAGTTGTCGATGCATTTCCCGAAACCACTCTTCTTGCTGTTGGCTTTTGTTCACAATCGATATTTTGATGATTTCAATAAATAGATTAAGTTTACAAAATAGACATCTTCAAAGACAAAGACATTTTTATCAAAGAGCCAAAGACAAGAAGATTGAAGATCAAGAAGATGCAATGAGCTCAAAAGTGAAGATTCAAGACCATAGGGTATAACCTTGTAACTTAGTTTCACTTTTGACAAGGATTTGAATCACACACTTGCATATTTTTCAAACCATGCATAATCTTCTTATCACATGTTTGAGAACCAAAATGCGCTTTAAATGTTTTCAAATCATCCCTATATAAACTCCCAAGCCTTGGTTATGCTTTTGAGAAGCTGATTTTTGAAGCGGGATTTCAAAAACGTCAAAAATGGACTTTTTAATTGTAGCGGTTATGAAAATGATTTATAGCGGTCGACTATAAGATGAGCGGATGACAAAATTTGACAGCATTCAAATTTTATGACCGTTGAGCAACGGCTAGTTGAAGCGGTCGACCGGTACAACGTAAAATTGTCAAATCGACCCCTAACGCTATAAACGGCTAGTTTTCTCATGTGGCATATATAAAGACCTTCTTATTGTCTCTAAACAATAGTGCTCGACCACATATCATTTTACATAGCTTGAGAAATATCTTAAACCTTCTATTTATATTTCTCATATCATTCACACAAATTACACTTTCTTATCATTGTCATTGTGTGAATCAAAGAGATAGAGCTTTCCATTTTCATATCCACTCTTTGAGAGAGTTTATTCTTAATCCATATCCAAAAGAGGTGATTCCTTTAGTGAGGTTTGTTCACTAAAAAAGAAGCTTAGAGAGGGTATATCTCAAGCTTTGGTTGGGTTGTAGTGTTGAGCCAGAGAAAACACTTGTACGGTTCTCTAGCACCGGAAGCTAGTGTGTACACTATTTGAAGATAGTGGAAAACCTCAAGGCTCGGTGAAGGAGCTTGAGGGTGGATGTAGGCGGTTTGCCAAACCACCTAAAATCTCGTGTTTGCTTCTCTAAACCCTACTCTTTACATTTAGCACTTATTTACTTGTTGCATCAATATACTTGTGCTAAATTAGTCTTTACTTTGCAAACGACTTTAGGGTTAAAAGCGAAAAAGTTTGGAAATTCAATTCACCCCCCTCTTGGGTTGCCTTAATCTTGGACTTACAATTGGTATCAGAGCTTGGTGCTCGTTATACAAGATTTAACAATCTTGAGTTAGAATGGCAACTTCAAGCTTCAACACTCAAGTTGAAGGACTTTCCACACTTAGACCACCATTCTTTAATGGTAGTGATTATGCATATTGGAAAGTTAGGATGATATTTATTTTCAATCTATTGATTATGATTTATGGTTATGCATATTGAATGGTCCACATATTCCCACAAAGAAAGTTGGAGAGGTTGAAACCCTCAAAAACGAAAATGAATATGATGAAATGATAAAAAGAAAATCTCTCTAGATGCAAGAGCTATGAACATATTATATTGTGCATTGAATAGAGGAGAATTTAATAGAATTTCATCTGCTCAAATGCTAGAGATATATGGCATACTTTAGAAATTACTCATGAAGGAACAAGTCAAGTTAAAGAGTCAAAAATCAACATGCTTTTCATAATTATGAGTTGTTTAAAATGACACCAGAGGAATCCATTACTGTCATGTATACTAGATTTACCACAATTATAAATGCCTTGAATGCACTTGGTAAATCTTATACTAACTCGGATTTGGTGAGAAAAATCCTTAGGTCACTACCAAAGTCATGGGAAGCAAAGTGACCGCCATACAAGAAGCCAAGGACCTCACCAAGTTTCCTCTAGAAGAGCTTATTGGATCTTTAATGACCCATGAAATCCAAATGCTCGAGAATGAAGATGAGAGCAAGAAAAAGATGAGGATCGCTCTCAAATCCTCCATAATCGAAAATGAGGATGAAGATGAGGAAGACATAGTCTTGATGACTAGAAAGTTCAAGAACTTCCTCAAAAGAAAGAAAGAGAAGAGAAGCCTCAAATACAAAAGACATCATTGGAATGTTAACGATGAAAGCTCCTCCTCCGAAGAAGATGGAGAAATCGTAACATGTGCCTCATGGCATTTGAGATGATGATGAGGTATACTCTTCGGATGATGAACCTAAACTTTCATATATTGAACTTCAAAATGCCTTTGATGAACTTCTTTGTCAATTTGAAAAACTTGGTTCAAAATATACATCTTTGAAAAAGAAACTCATTTTGATCTCAAAAGAAATTGATTTATTGAAAAATGAGCGAGATACTCTAAAGCTAGAAAATGATTTATTCCAACAAAAACTTTAGAATTTGAAAAGAGAAAGTTGCTTTTGAACAACAAAATTGTTTCTCAAAGCAAAATCCTTGAGAAGTTTACTCAAGGAAAGAAAACTTTAGATTTGATTCTTGGTAGTCAAAGATGTGTCTTTGACAAAAGTGGCTTAGGCTACAAGCCTTCTATTCACCAAAAATATTTTAAGAATTATTTTGTGAAGGCTAAGTCTTTTGTGCACCTACTCATACATGCCATTTTTGCAACAAAGATGGGCATCTAATTTTTGATTGTGCATTGAAGAAACTTGGGAGCAAGACTCTCAAGAAGACATGGGTTCCAAAAGGAACCAAGGCTAACACTAAGAAGGACCCAAGAAAGCTTGTTTTTTTTTCTTGATTCTTTGTAGGATGAGCAATAAAGGGTACTTGGATGAAACTTGCCTTCAAGAAGGCTTGTGACATTTGAGGACAAATGCTAAGGGGAAAACCTTTGGTAACTTCTAAATCCTTGATTGAGAATATGTTCTAAATTGTTGGTTTGATGATTTCTTATGTGTTAATCTTCTAAATGCAAATGTATTCATCTTTGACATATTTCTTGCATTTATCAAAATAGAACATCTATGAGCTAACATTTTTACAAAATCATGAACTTTTATGAGATTTTGTGAGCCTAAATTTTTTGGTTGAGAATGACCTTTAAATTGTCATTGGTAGCTAAGAGGTTGGTACAAACCCACTCGGTGGGCTACTATCGTAATAGCGATGGACTCTTGAGTCCCCATTAGTCATCCTCTATACCATTTCAATATGATTGTCATTTGAAAGCCTCAAATTGTTCTTTTGGATGAAAAATGATTATTTTTTGAAGTTACATCCATGCATTCACTTTTTAATTGACAAAGGGGAGATTTCTTAATGTCGATATGCTTGTATTCCCTTTGATCATGTGATGGATATTGGTAGAATGCATATTTGGGAAAGCTTAATGGATAATTGCACATATCTAATTTTTTTTATCAAATTTTAGGTGATGCATCATTAAGTTTATATTTTGTCTTTTTGATGTGACAAAGGGGGAGAAATGTGTTGATAGTTTTAATGACTATATATTCTCCTTTTGAATTGGATTATAAATATTGGCTACTAATGTTTTGTCTCAAGTTTCAAATGATTGTCCAATTGCAAAAGATAGGGGGAGTCATCCCAAAACTATCAATTTATTGTCATCATCAAAAAGGGAGATTGTTGGCTTTTGTTCACAATCGATATTTTGATGATTTCAATAAATGGATTAAGTTTACAAAATGGACATCTTCAAAGACAAAGACATTTTTATCAAAGAGCCAAAGACAAGAAGATTGAAGATCAAGAAGATGCAAGGAGCTCAAAAGTGAAGATTCAAGACCATAGGGTATAAACCTTGTAACTCTTAGTTTCACTTTTGACAAGGATTTGAATCACACACTTGCATATCTTTCAAACCATGCATAATCTTTTTATCACATGTTTGAAACCAAAATGCGCTTTAAATGTTTTCAAATCATCCCTATATAAACTCTCAAGCCTTGGTTATACTTTTGGGAAGTTGGTTTTTGAAAAATTTCAAAAACGTCAAAAATGGACTTTTTAATTGTAGCGGTCTATGAAAATGATTTATAGCGGTCGACCGCTATATGTAGCGGATGATGAGACAAAATTTGAGCATTCAAATTTTATAACCGTTGAGCAACGTAACCAACCGGTACATGAAGCGGTCGACCGGTACAACGGTAAAATTGTCAAATCGACCCCAACGGCTATAAACGGCTAGTTTTCTCATGTGGCCTATAAAAGACCTTCCTATTGTCTCTAAAAAAGACGACCACATATCATTTTACATAGCTTGAGAAATATCTTAAACCTTCTATTTATATTTCTCATATCATTCACACAAATTACACTTTCTTATCCTTGTCATTGTGTGAATCAAAGAGATAGAGCTTTCATTTTCATATCCACTTTTGAGAGAGTTTATTCTTGTAATCTTCATATCCAAAAGAGGTGATTCCTTTAGTGAGGTTGTTCACTAAAGAAGAAGCTTAGAGAGGGTATATCTCAAGCTTGGTTGGGTTTTAAGTGTTGAGCAGGAAAACACTTGTACGGTTCTCTAGCACCCGGAAGCTAGTGTGTACTATTTGAAGATAGTGGGAAAACCTCAAGGCTCGGTAAAGGAGCTTGAGGGGTGGATGTAGGCATTTGCCGAACCACCTAAAAATCTCGTGTTTGCTTCTCTAACCCTACTCTTTACATTTAGCACTTATTTACTTGTTGCATTAATATACTTGTGCTAAATTAGTCTTTACTTTGCAAACACGACTTTAGGGGTTAAAAGCGAAAAAGTTTGGAAACCCAATTCACCCCCCTCTTTGTTTGCCTTAATCCTAGGATTTACACTTGCTTCTCCTCTTTTATCAAAATCACCTCTCTCGGGTGGCGTCCCTCCAAGCTAGAAAAGCCTAGTGGTGGTGATGTCCTTTCAGGAGATGTCCACGAAGAGTGTCAGTTCGACTGCTGGGCATGGGGACTACCCTCTAGTTGTTGGAGTAAGCGCTCGCTTTGGGAGTGAATTTCTTCCAGACATCTCGAGACACAGCAAAATTATTCTCGAGGTCCCCCAGCCAGTCATTAGCATCATGCATAGTCCTTGAAAGTCCTGACTCAGTGCTCATTGAGGTATGAACCCATATGTCATGGGGTGATTCCTCACAAGAAGAAGATCGCAAGACTGAGTGGGGAAAGCTCTCAACGGGTACATGAGATATTTGAGCTATTTCCGGTGCACTGATAGCACTCTGAGGACAACTAGTTGAGGGAAAGGGTGAATCTTGAATTGTTAGGATCTCCTTGCCCTGGGCTAGGTTTTCCAAAGTCATTTGTTAGAACTGAAAAAAGTTTTTGCACACAGTGACAGGGGGAATAGGGAAGGAGTCGAAATCTTTGTAAAGGTAGCCAGGAGCGATGCAAGTGGAACTTCCTAAAAAATAATTTTGTCTGATTTGTGGAGTTTGTTCCCACAAACGACGCCAACTGATGAAGCCAAAATTAATAGGCCTATCACAAAGTCTAATAGGCAAGAGGCCCAAAGGAGCTGGGCCAAAGGCCCAGCACTTGGGATGGGTTGAAAGGTTAAGGTGCACCTTCCTTCCTCGTACAAGCAAAGAAAACCATCATGGACCTGAGGTCCTATCTATAAGAGGATCTCTCCGATGCCTTTATTAGTGACCATCTTTATGTCTCTTTTTTTTAGATAATTCTTTCGAGAGGAAGAACTTACCCTCTTTTCTATCTCTCCTTTTTTCTTCTATGGCCTACTCATGGCCTCATTCCCTCTCTCTTTTTTTTTTTTTTTTTTTTTTGGGGGAGTGGGGGGTTAACGTCCTGGCCCTACCCTATTCTGCATTTATTAAGGGAACTGATATTATTCCTCACGTTAGTATCTTTGTCAAGGAATGATATGATTATTTCTTCATACAGGCTCCTCTGCCAACTCTAATGAGACTTGTCATAAAGAGGGTTGTGTCCCTCCAATTTCTTATTAACCCCCAAATGGTATGTGCCTGCTTTTGTAGAGGTGGGCTTCAACCCGTCTCTGCTCCTCCTATGCTCTTTTTACCATACTATCCCTTCTTGGGCTGGGCCTTTGTAATAGTAATTTTCTGAAAAATCTCTCTCCATCGGTACTAAAATTGTAAGTAGAGCTGTGATGTGATATTTGCTCAGTTCTCATGCATGTTTAAAGAACGTTGTTAATTTTGGAGGATATCTTGTATGTGTACGTACGTGGTGTATGTTACCAAACATGGTGATGTCTGTTATCATGTTATCTATCTTTTGACAAATGAAAAAAAAAAAAAAAAAATCCCTAAAAAAGATATTCATAATATGTTTCTAAGGTACTTAATTATATAGACTTCCAAAAAAACTCTCCGCGTTTGGTTCGTGACATAAATCGTCCCTATCCTTTTTGCTTTTTTCATGCCTGCTACGCACCCTTTCCAACTATGATTGCAAGTTGAACTGAACTTATAACATGATTTTCACAGTTTTTTTTTTCCACAATGCACCGAAGAAGTCACTTTTCAAGTACAGCGTTCATTGGGTATCCATCCAATATTTTCCGAACAGAAGGAATGATAAAAATAAAAATAAAAAGGGGAAAAAAACTAATAGGAACATTTTTTCTCTAGCTTATGGATTTTTAGTACAATTTCACAGGCCTAATAGGTTAAGAGACTAGTGGCAGAGTACGTTTGCTATCATTGTAGATTCCACACAAAAAAGAAAAAAAAGCCAGAACTTGCT
This sequence comes from Morella rubra, assembly GCA_003952965.2. Lineage (NCBI taxonomy): Eukaryota > Viridiplantae > Streptophyta > Magnoliopsida > Fagales > Myricaceae > Morella > Morella rubra. The sequence continues at coordinate 20,296,327 of CM025850.1, read as the reverse complement.
CTCTTTAACAATATCTATGAGAAAGGATTACTAAACTCTGACGGCATACAAGAGACAGAATTGAGATAAACTTCACTTTCTCCTGACCTTGTAAGCTACACTCTTCTTCGGAGAAGACGACGACGATGAGGATGACGACAAACCTGACAGATTATTCTCAGCCATGTCCTTTGAAAATGCCTTCTGCACATCCTCTTTAAGTTCCATGAAGCGCATCTTCTTGATTTGTCGCTCTTCAGGAGTGCCATTTTCGAGATAACAGGCATCAGGCATATCATCGTCCAAGAACTTGTCAAGCACTTCAGAGCAATGGGGAAAGTAGTGCCGACCTGTCTCCACTGTCACCATACAAAGCTTAAAATAAGCTCAAGGAGAATGATCATAATATAAAACAATGGTAACTGGTACAACTTGCATTCAATTAATTCGAGTCTCTAGCTGATTGTGTTCTAAACAAAATTGAACCCATTAAGACTCTCTTTAACCATGTTTACCGCAAAAATGCTAGATGGGCATATTGTATTTCTTAGACGAGTATGGCCAAAGTTTCTTAAATTTTACTTTCTATTGAATTAGATGAGATGATGATCATGAAGAAGATATTGAGAAGTCAGAATAATCAATCACAAAGCAGCAATCTCCAAGGCCTCATTATTAACATTTTCCAGTGGTCATGAGGGACCATCAAGCCATGGAAGGCCATAGAATCATAAAAAGCATACAATTGGAATTTGAACTGGCGGAATGGAGAGCAAATTATTATAGGAAAAGATGATCAGAAACAAAATTGAGTAAAATCACAGCTGCCTATTATGGCCCAGGAAGGAGAAAAATTTCACACGTGAAACCTGATTTCAATTGTGTAGGCTTAAGGAAGGTTTGGCTTGAAGGTATTTCCTACAGTTTCCTATCCACAAAGTTGAATGCTCAGACACGTTGGTAACTTCTTCTTTTTTCTGTATCTCTCTCTCTCTCTAACCACCCTCATGAACCCCCCCCCCCTTCTCTCCCCCACCAAAACAAATAACAGAACTAACATAAAGTGCTCTCAAGAATTGTACTCTAAAAATATATTCACTTTCCCCCATGCAAGCACACCAAAGGGTTTGAATCTGGAATCACAAGTCATTTATTCATGCTGTCTTGATACGGTTGATAATACCTGTCTTTAACAGGGCATGCAGCCTTGACTGGAGTCTTCTGCTTTGTAGAGAAGGTGTTTCATTCAAATTGACCTCCCTTAAATTCCCGCTTGAGCCTTTTGATGCTGAAAGGCCTGTAAATGTAGAGCCTGCATCTGCATCTGCAACCTCCATAGCTAGCCTGGCTTCAGCAGGAAACAACAGTCGTGCAAATGCCACTGCAACGAATACAAAACTGTTTGGCACTTGCTTACTGAGAAGAAACCAAGATTCAAAGTTCAATCTCCTGGAACATCTAATGAACCACAATGGGAAGGGCGTGAATACTAAAAAATCAATATATTAGTCTGTATTCATAGGTCAATTCATGGGACTCTAAAGCCTTAAGACCCACATTCACTGTATGAACTCACACCCGAAAGCCCACAAGTAAACGCATGGGAGGTCTACAATATGACAATGTACAACACTTTTCGAGGATTTACTAACCAAACCAAAAAAGAAACAATAGGCACGTTAGTCTGGACCAAGAAAGACAGATACTAGACAAGCTATCTGTGTTTCAAGGAAAGAGTTATTCCTACAGGTAACTTGAAACGCATCTCACCCAACAGATAACTTTCTTCAATGGTATTATTCAAGTTTTTCAAAAGAATGTATTGGCTAACTCCTCAGAAAAATAAGAAATGTTTATATCACGGGAACTCTTTTTTGCTTGATATACTAGACTCCGCAGCCATAGGCCCATAGACATCCACAGTTTTTGCAGAAAGCACCAGAAAATCCATCAATAAATAAGAACTTCTCTGAAATAACAAAACAGAAAATTCTATTTTGACACTATACTTCGGGTTTGAAATGGTAAATCAAATGGAATACAAATTCTCAACAATGACCAATTGTTCCTCCTCTTAGCACTTGAATGCCAAACCACACCATGGCTATAAAAAATTTATTCAGGAAATCACATCTCTTGGCATGATAGTCCTTCTGAGACAAATTTAATTTTGGGGGTTAAATACACATTGTACTCTCCAACTATGAGAGTCTTGACATTTTGCACTCCGAATTACTATTTTTATCACATTGCATCCACCAACTATTACACTTTGCACCCTCTATTAAAGTTTTCCAGCAAGTTAAACGTAAATTGATTTTTTGGCCTCTGATATAAAGATTTACCCTCACAAATGTTGCCACTAAATAAAATTATGAAAATAAAGTTGTCATTTCATGCACCAAAAAATCAATTTCTGTTTAAAGTGAAAAATTTTAACAAAAGGTGCAAAGTGTCTGTAATCAATAGTTGGTGGGTATTGATATGACAAAAATAATAGTTGAGTGTAAAATGTCAAGACACTCATAATTCGAAGGTGCAAAGTGTATTTCTCCCTTAATTTTTTGATAAGCAGTCAAGATAAGAGGACGATCCCCATTACTTAATCCTACGAAAATTTCTCTCTCATATTCTATAATGGAAGTTTCACTCCTGAACCAGAGCCAGTTTACATACTGGTGCTTTGACTCTCTCTCTCACACTATCTATCTCACACACACGCAAATGGTCAACATATGGATGAACTCAAATAACACAATAAACAAACCAATGGAGGTGCCAGACATATAGCAAGCAACTATGCATTAAAGACTTCAAGGGTTGGCCATATTGCTTGCAAATAATATAAATTTATTACGAAAGAATATCCACTTGAAAATGTAGTGATAAATGTCTCGTTACTAATCTTCATATGAAGTGTTAAAAAAATATTTCTAATTTACAATTATCAATTAGGGTGCGACATCAAATCCCCTGGATTTTTGTTGCTGACACATGAAAGGAGACACAGAGGACATTCTTGCTTCTTAACAAATATACTTTAACTCATAATCCGGTCATATGAACATAATTTTTACACAAATTACGAGGGCGTGTTTGAATACTAAAATTTTGGGGTATTAAAATTGGTGAAAAAGTAAGAGAGAGATGATTTGAATGAATTTTTATATTTAATATAGTGAAAATGAATGATTTGATGGGGAGAGAGAGATTATATTATAATTATTTTATTATGCTAAAATTTTAGAGGGCCCAAAATTTTGGGAGACATAAAAAGATCCAGAAGGGCTAATGCAAAGGCTCAATGCTTCTTCCTTTTTTGTTTTTGCCCTCTTTTATTAAGAAAGTAAATTTGATTATTTTAGCGAATCTTTGTAAGTTCTAGGTCTTCATTATATATTAATTTGTAAGCAAGCCAGCACTCTCTTGCTTTCGGAGATTTGTCTTCCCTATAGAGGAGGCTTAGCACTCGTCTTTGACTAGTGACATAATGAATATTTATATAAATCATAATATCATTTACAAATACTGAAAACTGTTATTTTTTAACATAGTGAACAAAATAATAATGTCTACATTCGTATTTCATGTCAAGAAGTTCGAGTACACAACCTAGTAACAGATTTTGGGGGATAAATAACGCTAAAGATGAGACATACCTAAATAATCTAGGAAACTATGAACCTGTAAGATTTCTAAAAGAGGAAAAGGAACAGCAAAAATAGAATGTATATCCCCTAATCTAATCAATAGGAAGTAGATAACTAAAAGAAGTAAAGAATTATCACCTCTATTTTCTAGGTAGTCAAGCCTAAAGTGCAAATCATCAGCTATCACATGCGAAGAGATCGCAATGTTACCGGACATGGAATTTCTTGGCATTTCCCTCTCAAGGACATCAATGCATATCCGATCTTTGTTAGATTCTTCCCCCTGCTTTGTGTTCTCATTGTAATCTTTTGGCCTAGTTAATCTCCGACAGATTGCAACAGAAGTTTGTCCATCCAATGTAGTTTCTGATGCAATGGCTCCCTTGGTTAGCAATGCTACTAGAATTGATGGCTCCTTACGCCTTGCAGCAATATGAAGTACAGTATGTCCTCGTGAATTTCTGCGGTTGGGATCAGCCAAGCCTAGGCTGAGAACCTCCTTAACAACTTTAGGATCAGAGTATGCAGTAGCATAGTGGAGTGCATAAGCATCATCTAAAGTGATATCAGATTCCTTCAGTAGCAGCTTCACCAATTCCACATCGTCAGAGTCCAAAGCCTTGTGGATTCTCCTAATTCTTTTGTCATGTATCAGGTCAACTTCTGGTACACTACGTTCAGCCTCTGGCAGAGATTTGTGATGGAGTGATTTGATTTCACTTGAAATGTCAGGAGGGAGCTCTTTTTCAAGAGATACAGTATCAAGATCTGATCTTGCTACTCTGTGGATGCATTGAGAGAGGAGCTGGTTCAGTTGGCAGTTGAAGGCAGCCATAAGAATTGGAATTACATCTTCCACAGCAGCCTTTTCAACAAAGTTGAGGAGACGGCGCTGCATGCGTACATCAAGTATTTAGTCGGATGAATCTGTTCAAGCTCTTAGGCACTAAAGCATTGCTTGAAACTATATGTAGGCATAAAAGATATAACTCTCCTCCATAAATTACCTAGTTGAGAACTAACAAGTTTGAATCAGAAAATAAAGAAGGGCTATTAGTCGCATCAAGGGGGTGTTTGTTTGTCAAAATTTTGGAAAATATTCTCGAAATTTTAGGAATCTTTATTTTATTGAGATTTATTAGGGTTTGTGAAAGGAAGTGTGTATGTGTAAAAGTTAAAAATTTTGGAGTGTGTTTGTTTTGCTGAAAATTTTTATGTCCTAAAATATTGGGGAAAGAAACGACACCCAAATACTCATGAATGAAATATCAGCTAAGGATAACCCATAATAATTTGGAATGTCTATCTCATTGCAAACTCCAGTTAATTGCCATGTGAGTCAGGACTCTCAAAGCCAGAGCATAAACCTAGAAAGATCCTAAGAAAACAAAAGAAAGTTGTAAAATTGTTTAAAGGTTGGAAATTTCTCATTGAAATCTTTTTATGTGATACTTCAATATAAATGTTTCCAGATATGGGAGCTCAATACAAAACTGAAAAACAATATCATCATGTACATACATTATGAATTGACATAAAGCAGAATAGAAGACAGAAAAATAACAGAATATAATATTAGAATTAAAAAATTTACTATAATGCTGGTACATTGCTGGAAAAACAAGCTACACAGAACGCATTTGAATCATGGAGCTTTGTACTCTTTAATTTGTATTATCATAAATTAGAACAACAGAGTTAAACTTGGGTCATGAATGTCATGAGCTACGCAGGAGACAGGAAGGTCTAGCAAACTCTTGTGCTAGTTACCAAACCTGAAGGAAAACTGATTGGTAGACAAGATAATGTTCTAAACATCTTAAGTAGATTCTGGTTGGGTTTTGTTTGTCATCATTCCACAAACAACAATTTTCTGATGATTATTGCACTAGTATACATGTTTAAAATGGATAAAGACTTTGAAAACACTAACAAATTGAAATAATTCTCTCTTTCCTCCTTGTCCCCTCTGTCTACCTTTCAGTGTGGTTGACACAGTCCTATTTTGCTCTTCATAGACAGTCAATAGTATATTGGTTCTCTCGACGCTTATAACAGTATGATTGCCATGGTTTTCATGGGATGATAAAAATACTTTTATATTAGTGACTTTGGTGGTGATTCACAAGGTATTGAACACAAAGTCATATCATTAATTGAAGATGATGGATAGGTGCTCCAAAAATTGTTTTTCATTCATTTCCAATTACAATATTGAGAAGTTAACAAGCCATTTAAGAAAGTTCGCTCATACTTCAGAGACAATGTAATGCTTAGCATAGTAAAATATCCTAACAAAGAACGAGTGTTTTAAGCAGAAACAGAAGAATGACTCACCTGAACAACCTGAACGAGCTCTTTCATCTGAAAAGTGGCAGAAGCATACATCAATTCCACCGCATAATAAATAGCAGGGCGGCAAGCATCATGTGCGCAAGCTTCTTCAACACAAGTTGATACTTCTGGTGGTGATGGGTCAAGCTTCCCAGTGTACAAATAACTCAAGAAAACATTGAATGCTTCATATCCAACTCTGCCATAGGGCACCAATTCAGTTATGAGATACCTTGGCCGGCCTTCCTTTACTGAACAATAATTTCCCCTCTTAAAAAGGTCATGAAAAAACTGACTCCGTGCACCCAATATACACCGATGGACACCCACTGGGATGCCCTCAACAACAATCTCCGCATCGCTATAGTCATACTCATCATCAATTAATAACTTTTCAAGATTGGTGCTAAGCTTGCTTAGACTCTCAGTGCAGGTGGCTGCAGATAGTTTGTTACAACAAGACCCATTTGATAGAGAAGATGACGAAGCAAAAGTAAAGGAAGACGACAAGTCATTCCCGTTTTCCATGACCGAAAATCTATGAGACCTGGGCCTAAGAACGCCTACGCCATCAATAAAGCGAGCCGTCAGCTAGACCTCTTATTGTGACTGCATAATTCTACAAATGTCTCAGCGCTAAGATCACCCATCTCAGAGAATGAATCTACAATGCTATAAAGAGCTAAAGATTCCGAAAGAAATTGAGAAACCAGAGTCCGAGCTTAACTTCGAAGTTTCTATACGTCATCTATTTGCTTCAAACTCCACAAATATTGAAATATATATCAATAAAATCAAGTACCCCGAGTCCAGATATTAACATTCCAAGGCGAAAAAAGAGTACGATTTGAACGTTCATCAGCCATGTGCTACAACGAACTTATGAACCGTTAAGCAGCAATGACCAAAACTGAACCACGGAAACTTGAAATCAAGAGCCTGATAAAGGCAAAAGTCCAAAGAGAACATAAAGATACCCCTTGACTTAGCTTCAAGACAACGACATGGGAGGAAGAATCTGCAGCAAAGATGAGGAAGGAGCTTATAGCAGACCTCACAGTTGACCCAAGGACGACTTTCCAGATGCAGCTGAGGTAATCCAATTTGAGCGGAAGAGGATGCCAAGTTGGAGTACTAATGGGTTTTGAGAGAATTTTCAATTGACAAGGCCCAGATATCAAAGAGGAAGTGGTTGTGAAGCTTACTCGTGAAGATTACAGGGACTTACGAATAAAAATATACGACCTCGAAAGATGAAAATAACATCATAAATAAATACAATAGGAAAACTCAAAGTTTTTGCGGAAATTAATTCACCGAATAATCTTTTGAAAAATATTCTCTCTCTTCTGGAGTCACGCCCATTTAGCTTCTTAGAGTTAATTTCGCAGTTCTAATAGTTAACACTACCGCAAATCGCAATTCTAATACAACGTCTTCCAGACTTAATTATGCTGGGTCCTCAGATTGTCACGAAATTTCTTTTTTTCTTTTTTTTATATCTATCGACTTATAAAAAAATGACATTGATTTATAATTTTTGTTTACTAACAATTAATTGTTTATTATCTTTTTATCATACTATAAAATATATGAATCAATCGACGCTATAAAAAAATTAACTTTAGATGACAAAAAAATTATATGAGCCAATAAACACTACAGCAAAAATGACTCACCAAAAGTCGAATTTTTTCGTGCCGAAATCTCTTTTTCATCACAGGATTTGTCCCTGTATGCCTGTCACAAAAATATTTGGTCACGAAATGTGTGTCCAAACGTCACTTTAATAGCAGTCGGATCGTCAAATTTTTTCAGAATGAAACGTTTGCAATGATTGTCACAAAATGGTTACCGTTGGCCTTTTTTTTTTTTTTTTTTTTTTTTTTCTCTCTATCGAAAACGTGTATATAATATAGAAAATAAATAAGTACAAAGATAACTAGGTCAAGGAGGGTCAGTGCCTCCATAAGTCCAGATTGAGGGAAACAAGTGAAGAGGGAATGTGATCACCGAAGTGATTTATCAGAGTCCATTGCGCAAGAGTCTGCGCCAGCGAGTTATTCTGGCGTGAGATCTTTCTAGTAGACCAAGAAGGAATTTCAGAAAGAACAGAGAGAGCACTGGAAATAATGTTCAGACTTTGCCAATCAATGGCAGCTTCCTCCTGTCGTAGAGCAGTGACAACAAGGCTAGAGTCCCCTTCAAGCATGACATCATTTAGACCCAACTTAGTAGCCATATTTACTGCAAGTAGTGAGGCAGAAGCTTCAGCAACCAAAGGATCAGAGATGCCTGGTAGTATCTCAATTTCTGCAGCTATGATATTGGTCGAAGGATTAATGCAAATTGCTGCAGCCATAGAATGATCAGAACAAACAGCAGCATCAAATTGAAATCTATGAGCAGATATCTTGAAATTGTGTGGGGGCCTGTGAGGATGAGTAAAGGATGCGTACTTCCAAGCTCTGAGATGCTCAAGGGAAAGTCTAAAAATAGTGGCTGAAGTCTTCAGAGGATCCAAGAATGTTATAGAATGTACTCTAATCTTATTTCTGATCATCCACACATGATCAAGAGCAATAGCTGCAAATAATTGGAAATGATGAGCATCTTCTCCAAAGACTTTAAGCTTTTTTCCTGGATTAATAATAGCTCCCAAAAATTCAGGTATAGTGTGTGGGTGAATCCTATCCAGCATAAGAGGGAAACAAGAAGTCCCCCATACGATTTGTTGGACTAAACAGTCTAGAAAAAGATGCACCAAACTCTCTTGTGCCTCACCACATAAGTAGCATATATCAGAGTCAAGACACATAGATGACGAAGCAATATTTGTCAATTTCTTACCTGTGGGGAGCATATCCCAAGCTAGTTTCCATAGGAAGAGCTTCAGCTGTGCATGAATTTTGAGTTTCCAAATGCCCAGCCACTCAGTTTTTGTCAGAGATTGTTGTTGAGTGTTCATTTGAATCAAGAATAAGATGATAAGCTTACTTGACAGAAAAAGTGCCTTTGGAATCCCATATCCAAATCAGTTTATCATTATGAGTGGAAGAGGGAGGGTGAAGTTTTATAATAGCTAGGATCGTGGGGATGTCAAATAAATCTTTCAGTACATCTAATCTCCACTGCCTGAATACTGTATCTATGAGGCTATCAACCTTTTGACTTAGAGATTGGGGAATTGTATTATTGCGTGGATTAGGCTTGAAAGAGAGCGGGGAAGGGAGCCATGGATCACTCCAGATATTGGTATTGGAATCATTTCTAATAAGATGGCAGACACCTTTTTTGAGGATAGGTCTGGAGCGAAGAAGGCTTTTCCATAACCATAAGGAAGTGGGTGAAGGACTGACATCCCAAAAGGAATGCTGCTTTAAATATTTAGCTCGAATTGCTTGAACCCAGGGCGACTGAGTAGAGGACAAAATTTTCCAACCAAGTTTAGCTAGTAAAGCCTGGTTGACATTTTTCATTTGATGAAGCCCAAGTCCACCCATGGATTTTGGTTTGCAGATTGAACTCCAGCTTTTAAGGGATAAGTCATGAGACTTTTGAGGAAAACCCTACCAGAAATTTTTTGTCAATTTGTCCAATTCCGAGCATAGAGATGTGGGAAGGGCATAGGATGACATATGATTGGATGAAATACTGGTAGTGACAGATTGGATGAGCTGAGTTCTATCGACTCGTGATAGAAGCTTTGCTTTCCATCCTGAAATGAGATCTTCAATTTTGTGCTTGAGAACATAAAAAGCTTCATGTTTAGATTTTTGGAATAAGAGAGGAAGGCCCAAATGAGATACCTTAGAAGTGCCTTTGGAAATCCCAATAATGTTAAAAATTTGATTTTGCAGATGACCATGTACATTTTTGCTGAAAAAAAAATGCTAGACTTATGGGCATTTAACATCTATCCAGTGTATGCGAAGTATTTGGATAGAATACGATGAGACTTTTGATTCATAGATAGTGGCTCTACCTAAGAGAATTAGGTCATCCGCAAATAGAAGATGAGAAAATGAAGGGGCTCCTCGGTTTAATTGTATTCCTTTTTGATTTTGTTCTCTGTTCTTCCCAATGTAGTAAACGTGTGAGAATTTCAGCACCAATTATAAATAAAGAATGGGACAACGGGTCACCTTGGCAGAGTCCACATGAAGATGTGAAAGTGCCAATTGGGCTGCCATTTAGCAGGATGGAGAATGAGGTAGTGGAAATACAAGAGTGTATCCAGCTGATGAATATTGCAGGAAAGCCAAGTAGAGATAATACATGAAGCATAGGCTGTCATTCCATTCTGTCAAAAGCCTTCTCCGTATCCACTTTGATCGCCATGAAACCTCCTTTGCCATTTTTTTGTTTGATTGTGTGAAAAGCCTCAACAGCTAAAGATGAATTTTCTTGGATGATTCTCCCTTTAACAAAGGATGATTGATATGGTGAGATGAAGCTAGGTAGTAAGGGATTAAGGCGTAGGGCAATAATCTTGGAGATAATCTTGTAGATAGTGTTGCAAAGGCTGATTGGTCAGAAATGGGAGACTTGTGTGGGATGGTCATGCTTGGGGATCAAGGCACTAAAAGTATGGTTAATGCCCCCTCAGATAAGTGACCAGATTCAAAGTAAAGTTGGACTATACGGATGAGGTCTGTTTTGACTATATCCCAGTAAGTCTGGAAGAAAATTGGGTTATTCCATCTGGACCAGAGGCCTTGGTTGGGTGCATGGATTTGAGGGAGCAGAGAATTTCCTGTTTTGAGGGTATAGAGCTGAGAGCTTCTTTTTTCTGAATCGGTGAGCACACTGGAGAATAGGTCTGTAAGCTCCATCAGATTGTTGTCAAAAAGACGAATGGGCAAAACTATTTTCTTTCATTATGCCCACAAACGCTGAAGAAGAATATCGCCAACCACCGAAGATCTTTCTCGACGCACCAGTGGCTGATCCTCGCTCCTCTATTTTGCTCCCGGTGTTTTCTCTTCGTTCTTGTCCAGGGTTTGCAAAAGGGGGAAATCGATTTGAATGGGGGATTCGTCTTGATTCATAAGAGTAAAGGCGTTGAGGTGAGGCTGCCAAAGGGAAACGCACCCATTTCATTTAGTGGGGGAATTTGTTGTCGTTTAGGGGAGAACGACAAATTCCAGGCGGCTGAGGTGGAAAGTATATGCTAATGTGTAGGTTCTTGGTAGCGTGTAAGATCATTCCATTAATGGGACTCACGGCAAGGCAATAGAAGGACTAAATTTTACAAAGATGAAAGATCATAGATTAAGGGTGTGTTTGATTGTTAAAATTTTAGAGAAGTTAAAATTTTAAGATATTAGATTTAGTGAAAAAGTGAAGAGAGAGATAATTTTTAATATTTATTATAGTGAAAAGTAATGACGTGATGGGAAGAGAGATATTATATTGTAATTTTTTATTGTGTTAAAATTTTAGGAAGTGTAAAATTTTACACTTCAAACGCACCCTAAATTTTTGACCCACTAAACTTCGTGACTAAAAATGAAAAAAAGGTAAAATCTAGTGACTAAAAATCAAATTTTTCTAAATAAAAACTAATCTATTATTATTCAAAATTACAGTGTATTAGAAGGCCTTGCTTTCTCGAAGAGCTAAACTTTTTCTTTCATGGCAATCAAGACAAATTACACAGAGTCGCAAAGCATCATCTCTGGAGGAATTTTAGCTAAATCTACAGCCCGAACAATTGCTCCTAGAAACACCACCGAGCCAGCTTATGAGCCAAGTAATTTGCTCCCCTGGGGACCCAGTTGAAGACCTAATTAGGATGAGCTAAAGCCTTTGTCCTAAAGAGCTGTACATCCTCCTCAATAGTCTAATCCGCTACAACTTCAGCATCATTAATCTGGGAAAAAAGGACTTGCGCATCACCTCCAAAATGACTTGATCCCCCCGTACTCCTCGGCAAGTCATTTTGGAGGGAAGGGAGCCATGGATCACTCCAGATTAACTTTGATCTGCCAAAGCTTTCGCTTTGAGAGGATTAGACCCCTATTTCCAGCCTACTCAAGCAGCCACAACATGCCATCCAACTTCCGACATACCACAATAAATATCAACTTATTCTGAAGCACATAAGCATCACAATTAATTTTGACAACATTCAAACTAGGTGGAGTCCAATTGCAAACCTGAGACCCTTGCTGCAAGGCCCACGTGTGTAAATGTTCCTCTCAACGACGCGTAATATAACCCTGCAGATCATGTAAGTTAAAGGGAGCACATTGATAGACCGACCTCCAGATTTCGGGTAGACCAAATTGAATCAACAACCACCGCAGCAAAGAGAATGAAGTTTCTCCAGTTATGCCGAAGATGGAGCAGCATATTTCTGGGATCCAAAATGAAGTCCAACCAGTCCACAATTGTTTTACCAGCAAACCCATCCAAGTGCAGGGGCCAGATCGATCATCAACATAAGTAGCATAAACTTACAAAAAAAACTAGCATAAACTAGAAACGAGCCCAATATCACTACTATGCCAGCTCTGATTACCTCTAAGAGGCAGTGCATGGGCAGCCAACTTCTAGAGCATGAGGCGCAAGCAATGTTGAATCTTAAGTCTCCAAATGCGCCTCCAATCAAAACCCAGCCTCCCCAGGATGAGTTGGCTATCTAGTCCACACCTATAAGCTGATTTTACAAAAAAAAAACTCCCTTAGAATCAGGAAGCCATTTGAGAAGATCATCACCACCAGCATGAGGCAGTGAGACGGCTAAAATCTCCTCCGCAGATCAATCATCAAAAAACTACCGCGCATCTCGTTCCTTCCAGCAACCAGTTCCAGGGTGAACAAGGTCACTAACATGGTCGACCCTCGAGGAAGAACCACTCCAGGCTTGAGGGAGGGGCAAAAATTCGGAATAGTTGGTATCCAAGGATCATGCCATATATTCACAGACTGTCCACTTCAAATAAACTAGCAAGCGCCTTTATCCAATAGATCTCGCGTATGTAGAATTCCCTTCCAAATCGAAGTACTATCGATAGAGGGCTGAGCATTCATAAAACGCCGATTAGAGAGATATTTGGCTTTAAGCACTTGTACCCAAAATTGATTACTATTTGATAAAACTTGACAGCCGAGCTTTGCAATCATAGCTCGATTAATGTCATGCATCTTACGCAATCCCAACCCCCTAAGCTCATTTGGTTGACAAATAGAATTCCACGCCTTGAGGTGGTAATGATGGGTCGCATTATCCACAAAGCCCCACCAGAAATTTTTGAGCAAAGAGTCAATGTAATGACAGGTGCTCTTGGGCAGCAAGAAGACAAACATGCAATACGTAGGGAGGGCCGCTGCGACAGATTGGATCAGCATTGTACGCCCCGCTTGGGATAACACTCAGGCCTCCCAACCTACCTCACGCCACTGCACCTTCTCCTGGATTTCCTGAAAAGCCATTCTTTTAGACTTAGAGAGGCTAGATGGGAGACCCAAATACGTGCCAAGATGAGAAGCATGTGGAGGGCGTAGGAAGGTGCAAATCCGGTCACCTTCAGCTCAAGGAAGGTTTGCACTGAATGAAAGTAAAGATTTGTCCAGTATGGCCAGACCAAAGCTCAAAAATGGCGAGAAGCTCTTTTAGCTTACCTGCCTCACCAAGGTTATGCCTACAAAAAAGCATCAAGTCATCAGCAAATAATAAGTGAGATATAGGAGGGGCATGTCGGGCAATTTTGACTCCATGTAGGAGACCAGCCTATTCAGGAAGAGAAATTTGGTGAGAGCAAGCTCCATAACAAGGATAAACAGGAAGGGCGAGATAGGATCGCCCTGGCGGAGTCCACGAGAAGGCTTAATGAGACCCAAAGGACTACCGTTAAGCAAAACAGAGAACGAAACTGTGGAAGTGCATTGGTGAATCAACTGCCTCCACAATTGGGAGAAACCAAAGTTCTTATGCACCTCATCCAGAAAAATTTCAATCAACCTTATCGTAGGCTTTTTTTAGATCGAGTTTAATCGCCATAAGCCCTCCATTGCCCTTTTTACGTCTCAACATATGAAGAATCCCGTGAACAAAAAATAGAGTTTTCTTGAATGGATCCATTCGAGATAAAAGCATTTTGAACGGGAGAGATAAGTTTAGGCAAAAAGGACCTGCAGCCGAGAAGCTAAAATCTTAGAAATAATCTTATACGAAACTTTACACAGGCTAATAGGCCGGTAATGAGTGATCATTATAGGAGACTCCTTAGGGATTAGCACCAAATGAGAGTGATTCAGCTGTTAGAATTATGTGCCCTCGATAACCAAATGAGTAATCCAGTTGTAATATCTCATATGGAATATAGTTTGGTGGAAGGAATTAATTGTATGTAAAATGGGGCATATTTGCAATAATCTCAAATTTCAGGGGTCAATTACAATATGTTGATGGACTTGATTGTAATTAGTAGAAGCCCTAATTTTATTAGAAGAAGAGTTCTTCAGTTTAATCCTACGGCTAGAATTTGAGATCCCTAAGGATCCTATGTCTCATGCTCTCTCTAGGGTTTCCCAAGGCCTATAAATATAACTGTTATATTCAAGGGGTTGGCCATCAGAACCTATTAGAGAAATCCTAAAAGAGAGAGTGACATAAATCCCTTAGGAGGCAAGACATTTGTGTTGCTATTCTATTCTGAATCGCTGGAGCTTTGGATTGGATCGTGAAGCGGGTTGAAACTTGTGGATTCCCGAATTACTATATCAAGGTAAGTAATCGAATCCGCAATTGCAATTATAATCCTGATAGATGTTTTGTTGAAAACATGTTATTTATTTAGTTTAATTCCGCATAAACTATCATCAGCTCCTTCAGAAGATATCAAGTGTCAAAAAATTTCTAGACCATCTCCACCACAACTTCTTTTACAGAAGGCCAGTAGTGCTAGTAAAAAAGGGCAGAGACCAAATCTCAGCTTCAGATGGGCAACAACACAAATAATTATTATCTTTCGGAGTAACAAGATGAGGGATAGAGTTATTCAGCCCACCGGGAAACTGAGTAGTGGCTTGAGAGAACAAAGTATGAAAATAAGCTGAAATATGATCCCCAGTCAGAGCCCTGCCCTCCAACCAATCCCCCTCCGGAGTCTGTAAAATATCAATATTATTCCGTCAGCAACGAATAATAGTAGATAGATGAAAGAACTTAGTATTCTGATCCAGGGTGGTTAACCAAGTCACCCAGGATTTTTAGCCTCAAAGCTGCTCTTCTCGTCGGAGCTCTTCCCCAAGCCATGCCTTTAGTTCTTGCTCTTCTGGCATCTGCCATCTCAAGTTCGGGTTCTGTTGGATAGTATCAAGATCCATTTGGAGCCGCTGAATACTGCCAAAATGAGATCTGTTTCAGCGCTTCAATTTTATTCATCCAAAATTGTTGTCAAACTCTTGCCTCAATATTTTCCTCACTTCGATGCTCATGCTTTTTGAAGGACGAACCTTCATTGCTATCTGTTTCTTGGTCTGGTTTCTCATTCAAAAGATTATACGTAATTGATTCGTGGGCAGCACGTGCACTTCCATATGACATTAACTTTTTGACGAGATTCACCTGACCTATACGAGTATATGTGATAAAGTTTGAGTTTGGTGAAGTAACGTAAGAGTAGTGAGTAAGAAAACTGATACAAAGCCATTGTTTCCCTTCTTTTGCATAATCTTGTCCAAAGCCTGGAGTACTTGATATGGCTCAGTAACTCGTAATAATTTATAGAAACTTTATTATTTCGTAACCACGAAGAGAGGTTGAAAGAAACAAGATCAGTTCAATGTGGACAGAAGAGTAGAAAAACTGCTTGGTTCAAGACTTCAAGCAACCCACATACTCTAGAACTACCTACATTTCTAGATCTGCATTCAACTCCTATGTGTTTGTTAATTTCAAATTCTCTCATTTGCATTTGTTCATTTCTTTTTACTAATCATTATGAGCACAGGGTGCAATATATGAGTTAGAATTGGAACAAAACACCCACTGCACGAATTGTTTGCCTTGTCTTCTTGATCCATTCCTTGGAATCCTACTACTCACTTGATGTCGAGTTATTATTTAGCTCGCACTCCTCATCTTCCATCATTGCTAGTGGAGGTCACGGGTTAGTGCTATGTCGTTGTGGATTGATAACATCAATGAAGATTTCATAGTCTGACTCTAATCTTGAAAGATGTTTCTTTGGGTGCTCAAAGTGGAATGAAAAATCTGTAAGTGTTGAAATTATTTTCTCTATGTTTAACCATCTATTACATAGTTTTTTAATTATCTACCTACTTGCATATGTCAATAGAAACATGAGTCCTGCAACTTCTTTTCGTGGTATGACCCTCGCACTTGCCTCCATGGGATGGAGGTTGGGCCAATGTTGACGAAGAAGATAAAGGCTATGCAAAGCGAGGTTTTAGAGCTAGAGATTACTATCAAGAAGTTGAAATATATGTTGGGGCTATGATGGCCGTTGTTGTCATGAGTGTTCTTTGGGTGAGAAGCACTACGGCGTAATCTATGATGATGATTAATGTGCTATGTAATAGGATAGGTTGTTGAAACTTTTGTTAGTAATTATGTGTACAGACTTGGAATGTAATGTATTAGGTTGGTTCTGGATATTGTACCTACTGCTCTGCTTGTATTAGGTTTGTTTTGGATATATTAGTTTGTGTTTCTAGATGTATTAGGCTATGTTTTTGGATGTTTGTATTTATCGAATTTTGAAATGAATATCAGATGCTACTTTTCAAGCCAATATCAAGTTGGTTCTGTTTGGACCTACATTTCAAGTCAATATCAGATGGTAGTCAAATTGTTGTCAAATTTTCTACGTATTTAAAGGCTATTAAGAAAGCAACCTTCTTGCAGATTTATGTCAAAATTTCACATCCAATATTGCTGTCATTGAAACTGTGTGCATAGGCTATTAAAAAAGCAAACTAAATGCTAATTACAGGTCAAATTGATGTCAAAATTTTCTAATCAAATAAATTGTTTGCACATTGTTTACTAGAAAGCAACCTTCATTTTGTCACATTGTTTCTGATCAAAAGACCATTATATGTTCCTAGTCAATTCTCCACAACCTTCCAACATCACAAAGATACATAACTAAATTTTACAATCTGCCATAATATTCAATTATAGTCTGCACAACTTTCCAAAATCACAAACATACATAACTTCCTTTATAATCTGCCATAATATCAACTAATACACACCCTTCCCAAAAAAGAGGAAAAACAACACATGATTTCCATCTTCAAAAAGTGACAGCAACAACAGCCACAAACCTTCATCCCTATATAATCTAGCCACCATTAACCCTGCAGTAACCAAACTTAATATCAGCAAAATATTCCTTGGTGGTGTGAAATTGTATAATATTGTTAGAACGCAAGATCGCAATGGAAAAGATCGTTGAATCAATGTAGCTCAAGCGTGCTGCCTCTTTCAGATCCATGTACACAGTTTTTAAGAGAGTTTATACAGAGAACGTTTCTAGAGAGAGACTCATGTTAAAATGAATTCTCAGCTCTTCTCAAAATGAAATTCTTAGCTATTTATAATGGTTGGCTCAGAACTCAACTTTACTTATGCGTGGGATCTTTAGGGACCTTAAATCTTAGCCGTAGAATTGTCATGAAAAACTATTTTTCATTAAACCCCCTAATATTCTTATAACGAATTTATAGGCTTCTACAAATTGTGATCATGTCCTTTAACATATTGACAACCCTTGAGATAATGTGGTTGTTTTGGGTTAATTACAAAAAACCCCTCAAACTTTACCACTTATCCCAATATCCCCCTTGAACTTCAATTTGTGTCAACCTGTTCCCTCAAACTTACGTAAACGTCTCAGTTTCGTTTTTTACTCGGATTTAACGATGTCGTACAACGCATTTCGTCACATGTGAGTAACATGTGACATCCCTCAAATTAAAAAACAAAAATGGCCCCATTAATTAGAGGAGTTGGATGATTGTAAACCAAAACCCATTAATGCAGCATAATCACCAGCCCTTCAAAGTTGTCCAAAGCGAAGAAACCCACTACCCAGGCTGTCGTAACTCCACGCAAGATCTGGGGCTGTTAGGCATTGTCATTTTCTTCTCATATTTGCAAGGTACATTCTCTAATCCTTCCCTATTCCCCTAAATTTGTTTGCCAATAGGTTGTTATGATGTTAAGGCTTGCGAATAGGGGTCAAAGAGTGCAAAAACATGGCTAATTTCTGAAAACAAGCTTTGAACTCATATATTCGGCGCTATCTTACCTGCTCTCTACATCAATATAATGCCCATCCTAAAAAATGCTAATGTCGATAAGGGAATAAATAACAATCTGAAAAAAAAAAAAAAAAAAAAGGAATAACTTACTGCACCCTTTGAGTATATTATACAAAGCAATAATGTCATCATTTGAACGTATGTTGTAGAATTCCATGTGGAGCTATACAGTGGATACAGGATATAATATATATATATATATATATGTATATATTATATGATATATTTGTATGTTATGTCTATAATAAATCTTATATTGCACAGTGATAAACTGAAATAATTCTATGTTATTGCTTAATGCCAATGTGCTATGATGCCTCTCATTGTGGATAATGGAATTTTTAAATGCACTCTTTGACCTGTAAAAATGTGTCCAAAAAAAATCATTTTTTAATGAAGCATTGGGTTCTCATTGGTCACTAGTTGTCTCATCTATATATATATTTTAATGCACCCTTTTGCTCTCATTCTGTCCTTCCCCTCATTCTCATTTTCGTTATAATTTATGTATGTATTGTATATATGTCTTTCAGCTAACGGTTTTCTCCTTTTGTTGCAATTTTCCAAACCTTTGTCATGTCTTCTTCTAATAGTGGTTCGATCTCTTTGGTTACAGAAAGTGGGGCAAACTTTGGCGGCCCACAATATTATTGTGGTGTTACAACCTACATGATGATGTCGTACACGGAGCGCAATTTTGGCCGTCGATTCTATAGTTGTCCGAATTATAAGAATTAAACGTGCATGTGGATTTTTTGCTTAGGTTGATCCTCCAATGTGTGACTACTGGAAGAGGGTGTTGAAACGGATGCGAGATAGGCAAGAATGTTTAAATGTCAATAAAAAAGAAGTGCAAATCTTGAAGGAGGAGGTTCAAAAACATTGCATGCATGAGAAGAAGTACAAGGAGGAGGTTGAAAAACATCACAAGCAAGTGAAGAAGTACAAGGTCGCTTTGGCAGTGATGTCAATTGTTGTAGTATGTTATTTTAGATTAGTAGTCTGTTTGGGAAATTGAGAACATATGTCAGTTGTTATCCCAATTTTGTTTGTAATGTGTACTTTAATATGTGAACTTTGTTATGTAAAACCTTATCCTTTTCAGGCACAAATTCTATCCAATATGAAAGTGCTATTTACATTGTGTCTAGCACCTTTTTAGTTTCTATAAATCTATGTGCAATATCTTGAAGACATCCTTTAATACAATCTGTTCAAATTGTCCATCACAAAACATAATACAATGTGAAACTGTTAGGCTACTAATGAATAGGCCTTATGTGCTTGTGCCCTTATGCTGGTATTTATATTATCCTTTTGAAGTGGATGTTGACACGAAATGACAAAAATTTAGAGAAGAGACGGCGAGGACACCAATAAAGAAAATAAAGAGAACCTTTATAGCTTGAATACAGACTGTAATCTTAGCCAGTGAAGTTGGGGGGAAAATAATATTTTTTTTTAGCAAACGACGAGGGTAAGTATGAAGTTTCTTAGAAAAATCTTCACTTGTGACAAAAAAACACAGTAGTAATAAAAAAAAACAAACTCAAAGCTAAAACTAGATGCACAAAATCTCTATACAACATACCAGAATGATATATTTCCTTCATTCATTCTCTATATATAATTTATCTTTCATTATATTTAGACAATGTTGCAAAGCTTTCCACTGCCTTGAACTAATCCAACCTTAGAAGGTCCCCATATTGATGTCTCTACATATTTCCAACGCATGAACTCTATTCAATACAAAACATAATAGAACTTTAACAACTAGTGTTTGCAAATCTGTTCATGCTAAAAGCACTTCACAAACTGGCAATGAAACAAATCTGTCCATGCTAAAAAGCAATACAACTCCACAAATTAGACATTACAAAACTTTATAAAACTTCACAAATTTGTCCATATCAAAACAGGATACAACTTCACAATGTGTACATGCTGTAAATTCAGCTTCAACTTCACAAATATATGTACCCAGCCTCCATAAAAACCATCAACTAAGCACTACATCCCAGCCTCAAAAAACAGCACCAACCAGCAGCCCATATGTACCCCTTATCCAGTTTCACAAAAAAAAAAAAAAAACACCACAGCAAAAACAGCCTTCACATCTACATCTTTTTGTCTTTTTTTTTGGTCATCCTCAAACTACTTGGGTTATCAACCCGTGCGTTTGCCTTGCATTTTGAGGGGTCACACTGAGGTCTGCGTGAAGCAAATGAACAAATATAAGCTTTACAAGAACACCACAAATAACAAATGATCGTTACTTATTTAAGCTTTACTTACTATTTTGTCAGCACACTAGTCTGTGTACCCTCAACTGGCTCAGTGAGGTCGATGAAGACTTGTCGAGGAGTCCCCGAACACTAGCCAATCCCCGTAAACGATCTGAGCTCCAAGTTCTTAATGCCACACCCCCACCACCGCGAGCTTGGGCTCCTTCTGTGTCATCTCTTTACTAACTTGGAGTTGCAATAGGGGCATTTGGTGGGCTGCTCCTCCTTCCCCAAGCAGGTGGCAGCATAATTCTAACATTCAGCCAAGAGTGGCGGAATATGATATTAGGTGGATCCTACAAATATTACAAACCATCAAGTCAAATAGGAAGAGTATACAATCTGAAACCTACGCAAGTAAAAACACTTGGGGACTTTGAATTTTACCTCATCGTTTGTGTTCTCATCATTCGGGACATAATGATCATCATTTGGGGAATAATGATCATCATTTGTGTCTTCATCATTCGGGGAATAATGGTCATAAAGTTGTGGTGGGTCCTGCAAAAATCAAAAACTCCATTAAATGTCAATGTACATATCATTCATATTCTGTAACAATGTAATATGAGTGCCATCTCAACTGGCGTCATCAGTGATGCACCAGCCCCCGAGGACCCATCTTGAGAAGCAGGAACCTGTGACAATGTACGTTATAAGTAACTACAAAATTTACATATAAAAGTAATTGAATTAAATGAAGACTTACAAAAGTGGGAGTGGACTATGAGGTAAGAGGGGCAGTGTATTCTTCTTCTTTTTACAAGACCTTGAGTTGTGCCCAACCACGCCACACTTAGAGCATTTGATCTTAGTCCCAACTTTACTCAATCTAATTCGGCTCTTTGGTTCGATCGTGCCCCTCCGCCTTAGCTTCTTCGGTCTCCCAGGCTGCACTCTTGCATGTGGAGGTAGGACCGGTTCTTGCTGTGTATGTCCCCATTGATCCATACTCGGCATTGGGTGAATCATAGGCCCATAGGCCTTCATGTACATCTCAAATGTGTAGTAATCATCAACATCCTCTGGCTTCCCCCTATTGTAGAGGATTGCAGAGATGGCATGTGCACAAGGGATTCCCGTGAGATCCCATCGCTGACACTCACATGTCCTCTTTTTCAAATTCACCACGAATTGCTTCTGTTTGTGTTCAACTTCAAACAGCCCACTCCAACATACGTGGAGATGCACTTGCATGAGATCTCACCATTCCTATCCAGCTTCCTTATAATAGCCGGACATCATCTTTTGTTGGCTTTTAGTCACAATCAATGTTTTGATGATAACAATAGAAGTAATTGAGATGTGAAGCAAAGCGGATCCAAAATGAGCACGAAGCGATCAAGCAACATCCCCTTCAATGGAAGTGCTCTTAAAGTGAAGACTCAAGATGCTAGGGTAATCTTTGTAACTCTAAGACTTCATCTTTAACAAGGATTTGAACCACACACTTGCATATTTCTTCAAAACTTGCATGAAATGTTTTACCTCTTGTTTTGAAGATTAAAAATGTTTTAAATGGCTTTAAAATATCCCAATTAAACTCCCAAACCTTTTATATACTTATGGGAAGTTAGTCTTTAAAATTGGGTTTTAAGTTGGTCAAAATCGTGTTTTTAAAACAACCGGATCATGTGCTTAAGTTGAGGAGGTCGACCGGCTCATGTGCGGTCGAACGGTTGGTTTGAAAATTTTTAAAAAAGAGCCGTTCTGACTTCTGACATTATGACCGTTGGTAACGTAAACCTGCAGCGGAACCGGTTCATGTAGCGACTTTCATCGAGAGTTTTTAACAGCTCGACTCCCAACGGCTATTATTTTTCTTATGAGGCCTATATAAAGCCATTCCTACGCCTTTTAAAAGTTGCTGAACAACCAAAATCATTTTGCCAAGGCTAAGAGTGATCTAAAACCTTTCAATCCTTGTTCAAACATCATTCACACATAATCAACACTTTCACATCCTTGTTGTTGTGTGAAGCTTAAGAGATAGAAATTTCTCATTGTAATATCTACTCCATCAAGGGAGTTTTAGTGAGCATTTTCGTTCATCCCCATACACTTTATAAGAGAGTGATTCTCTTGTTTCCTTTTGGTGAGGTTTGTTCATCAAAAGGGAGTTTAGAGAGGTTTGTTCTCAAACTCGTTCTTGAGGCTTGAAGAGGTGTTTCTCAAGCTCAAGTGTAAGGAAACTTTCCCCTTGGTTGAAGGGAGCATAGTGGAAAAACCTCAAGGCTCGGTAAAGGAGCTTGAGGGGTGGATGTAGGCGGTTTGCCGAACCACCTAAAAATCTTGTGTTTGCTTCTCTTCCCTTATCTCCTTACATTGTGCTATAGTTTTTTGTTAAGTTTTATTTCTTATTTGAGTTGCAATATATATTCTTGTTTAATCTTTTATTGCAATCGTTTCTCTTTGTGAGACTTGTAGCTAGCAAACACTTTCTAAAGGGTGAGTTTCGAAAAAGTTTTGAAACCCAATTCACCCCCTCTTGGGTTGCCTTAATCCTAGGATTTACAATTGGTATCAGAGCTTGGTGCTCTCTTTAGCAAGATTTAACAATCTTGAGTTAGAATGGCAACTTCAAGCAACAACTCTCATGTTGAGGGACTCTCAACATCTAGACCTCCTTCCTTCAATGGAAGTGATTACTCCTATTGGAAAGCAAGGATGAAAATTTATTTCAATCCATTGACTTTGATCTATGGCTTTGTATTTTAAATGGACCTCACTACCCTATGAAAGCCGTAGGTGAGACAATTGTCTCTAAGCCCGTGAATGAGTATACTGATGATGACAAGAAGAAAATTTCTATAAATGCTAGAGCTATGAACATTCTTTAGAATATTCTACTTGTGTTAGTGCAAAAGAAATTTGGCATTCTTTAGAAATCACTCATGAAGGTACAAACCAAGTGAAAGAATCTAAGATAAGCATGCTAGTTCATAGCTATGAATTGTTTAAGATGAAACCGGAAGAAAACATTGGTGACATGCTTACTAGATTTACTAATATTGTGAATGATTTAAATGCTCTTGGAAAAGTGTACACTAACTCCGATTTGGTGAGAAAAGTTCTTAGGTCACTACCAAAGACTTGGGAAGCCAAAGTCACCGCTATTCAAGAAGCAAAGGACCTCACCAAATTGCCTTTGGAAGAGCTTGTTGGATCCCTTATGACTCACGAAATCACCATGAAGGGACATGAGGAGGAAAGTTCAAAAAGGAGAAGCATAGCCTTGAAATCCTCCGTAGTTGAGATTGAAGAAGATAATGATGATAGTGGAGATGAGGATATTGCTCTCATGACAAGGAATTTTAGAAACTTCCTCAAGAGAAAGCAAGGAAGGAAGAACTTCAAAGATTTCAAGAGAGAAGAGCCAAAGAAGGAATACCCAAAGATGGACAACAAGAAGGACCACATCACTTGCTACAAGTGCAAGAAACCTGGTCACATTAAGGCGGATTGCCCACTTCTCAAATACAAAAAGAAAGCTATGAAAGCTACTTGGAAGATAGCGATTCAAGCTCCTCCGATGAAGAAGATGAGGGAGAAATCGCAAACATGTGCTTCATGGCTCTAGAAGATGATGAGGTATATCTCTCGGATCTTGAAGATTCAAAACCTTCATATGATGAATTAGAAAATGCTTTTGATGAGTTTACATTACGTTTGAAAAAAGCTTAAAAAAAACAAAAAAAAGCATCACTAGCTACAAGTGACTTGATTCCTTAAATGATGAACAAGGAAATTTGAAGCTAGAGAATGAAGAAACTAAAAGTTTCAACTTTAGAAATTGAGAACAAAGCTTTCAAAGATAAGGTTACTCGTCAAAACACTATTCTTGAAAAATTCAAAGAAGCAAAGCTTTGGAGAACATTCTAAACAATCAAAGATGTGTTTTTGACAAAAGTGGTTTAGGCTACAAGCCTCATAAAAATGAAAAGTATTTCAAAAATTCTTTGTCAAAGCTAAATCCTCAAATGAATCTCTTCATACTTGCAACAAGAATGGACATCTAATATTTGATTGTCCTCTCAAGAAACTTGGATGCAAAGCTCTTAGAAAGATATGGGTTCCAAAGGGAACTATTGCTAACCCAAATGGACCCAAAAAGGTTTGGGTACCAAAAGCATCTTGTAGGAGAAGAAGAAATGCAATAGTTGGTTCTTGGATAGTGGTTGTTCAAGACACATGACCGGTGACCCATCAAGATTCTCAAGCCTATCAACATCAAAGGTGGAAATAACATTTGGCACAACTCCAAAGGGAAAATCATTGGTATAGGTAATATTGGTGGTAACTCTCTTCCTTTAATTGAAAATGTCCTATTGGTTGATAAATTGAAGCATAACTTGCTTAGTATTAGTCAACTTTGTGATAAAGGTTATAGAGTTATTTGAATCTTCTCGATGCCTTATTGAAAATGTCATAGATGGAAAATTATTGTTTATTGGCCATAGGAACTCAAATGTGTACAAGATTGACATTGATCAAAATGCTTGTGTGGATAATTGTCTTGTGGTCAATGTAAATGATAGTTGGCTATGACATAGAAGATTGGGTCATGCAAGCATGCATCAAATTTTGAAAATCTCTAATGATCTTGTGAATGGGCTACCTAAGTTGAATTTTGAAAAAGACCAAGTTTGTGAAGCTTGTCAAATGGGAAAACAAGTGAAAACCTCTTTTAAATCCAAAAACTTCATTTCAACTAGTAGACCTCTACAATTACTTCATTTGGATTATTGGTCCATCAAGAATTCAAAGTCTGGTGGAAAGTCCTATGCTTTTGTAATTGTGGATGACTACTCTTTTCATGAGTTCATTAAATTCTCAAAAAGGGTGCAAAATGCAAAAGGATACACATTGTGGCATTAGAAGTGACCATGGTGGTGAAAAATGAGAAGTTTGAATCTTTTTGTAATCATAATTTTTCAACACTTTCAACATGTATTTCCGGAAGATTGGTGAACAAGTCTTGTCCCCCCCTAAGAAGGGCCCCGGTTCTTGATGGGAAGTTTTTCAAAGAGTTGACAAATCTTAAGGTTGTAGGCCAATTCCGCCTCCACTTGGATTTCTTCAAAAGATTTCATGAGTTCAGGCAAAATGTACACCATTGTGGCCATTAGAAGTGACCATGGTGAATTCGTAAATGAGAAGTTTGAATCTTTTTGTAGCATGAATGGTTATGAGCATAATTTTTCAACACCTAGAACTCCTCAACAAAATGGGGTTGTTGAGAGAAAGAATAGAACTATTCAAGAGATGGCAAGAACTATTTTGAATGAAAATAAGTTACAAAATATTTTTGGGCCGAGGCCGTCAACACCTCTTGCTATGTTTTGAATAGAGTATCTATGAGACCCACTTTGAAGAAAACTCCTTATGAGCTTTGGAAAGATAGAAAACCCAACATCCATTATTTCAAAGTTTTTGGTTGTAAATGCTTCATTTTAAATACCAAAGACAACCTTGAAAATTTGATTCTAAAACCGATGTTGGAATTTTCCTTGGATACTCTAATTCGAGCAAAGCTTATAGAGTTTATAACAAAAGGACTCTTTGTGTTGAAGAATCAATGCATATCACTTTTGATGAATCTAATGGTCCATTTGAGAAAAATGCAAGTGTAGATATTGAGGGGGAGATGGAAGGACTTGAAATCAAGGATAACCCCACTCAAAACGAGGAAGCTCAACCTCCAAGTGAAGAAATTATTCAACCGTTGCAAGAAAGGTACTTCACAAGAACTCCCTAAAGAATGGAGGTATGCTACTAGTCACCCTCAAGAGTTAATTATTGGTGATCCCTCTCATGGAACTAGAACTAGAGCTTCACTTAGAAATATTTGTAATCATCTTGCATTTGTGTCTCAAATTGAACCTAAGACTTTTCTTGAAGCCAAAAACGACGAAAGTTGGATTTTGGCAATGCAAGAAGAGTTAAACCAATTTGAGAGAAATCAAGTTTGGGAACTTGTCCCTAGACCCAAGGATCAAACCATTATTGGCACAAAATGGGTCTTTAGGAACAAGGTTGATGAGCACGGTACTATTGTTAGAAACAAAGCTAGATTGGTTGCTAAAGGCTATAATCAAGAAGAAGGGATTGATTATGATGAAACATATGCACCCGTAGCACGTTTGGAATCCATTAGAATGCTTTTGGCCTTTGCTTGCTATAAAAATTTTATGCTTTATCAAATGGATGTGAAAAGTGCTTTCTTGAATGATTTATCATGGAAGAAGTCTATGTAGAACAACCACAAGGTTTTCAAAACGAAGCTTATCCAAATTTTGTTTTCAAATTGAAAAAGGCTTTGTATGGACTAAAACAAGCTCCTAGAGCTTGGTATGATAGACTTAAAACTTTCCTTGTTGAAAAAGGTTTTTCCATGGGTAAAGTTGACACAACACTTTTCACCAAGTCCAAAAACAATGATATCATAATTGTGCAAATTTATGTGGATGACATCATATTCGGTGCTACTAATGACTCTCTTTGTCAAGAATTTTCAAATTTATGCATGAAGAGTTTGAGATGAGTATGATGGGTGAGCTCAACTTCTTCCTTGGACTACAAATCAAGCAATCCAAAGAAGAATCTTCATAAACCAAGCCAAGTATATAAAGGATCTACTCAAACGCTTTGGAATGGAGAACTTTAAAGTGGCGGAAACACCAATGAGCACATCGCTAAAGCTTGATGCGGATGAAAAAGGTAAAAAGGTGGACATCACCAAATATAGAGGTATGATTGGAGCTCTCCTCTATTTGACGGCTAGTAGGCCGGATATTATGTTTAGTGTGTGCTTATGTGCTAGATTCCAAGCATGTCCTAAAGAATCTCATCTTGGTGCCGTAAAAAGAATTTTTTGATATCTATTGGGTACTATTGACCTAGGACTTTGGTATCCTAGAGACACTCACATGAACCTAGTAAGCTATTCCGATGCCGACTTTGCCGGTGCAAAGTCGAGAGAAAAAGTACTAGTGGTACTTTCATTTCCTAGGATCATCTTTAGTTTCTTGGAGTAGCAAGAAACAAAACTCGTTGCTTTATCAACAACCGAAGCGGAATACATAGCGGCAGTAGTTGTTGTGCTCAAGTGTTGTGGATGAAACAAACTCTCAAAGATTTTGGATTGGAGTTTGATAGTATACCCATCAAATGTGATAACACTAGTGCTATCAATTGTCCAAGAATCTCATCCAACACTCAAGGACTAAACACATTGAAGTGAGACATCATTTTCTAAGAGATCATATTTAAAAAGGTGACATCTCACTTGATTTCATTAGTACTGAGCATCAACTAGCTGATATTTTCACAAAACCCTTGAGTAATGACAGATTTCGTGATCTTAGACGAGATATTGGGTTTTTAGATGCAAATGCTCTTTGATATGCTATTTTATTGATTTCCATGGATTTTCATTGTTTTGATGTTTTAAACATGTTTAGAATGTCCTTATATCTTGTTACATGTTTGACATTCATCAAATGCATCATTCCATTTCATTTTGGGCATTAAAACTCATCTATCAAAGATTGTTCTCTGTAGCGGTCGACCATGTGGAACCGCTACACGAAGCGGTCGACCAGAACTGTTCTACCAAGACATTATTCGACCAAACAAGCGTGGCGCCAGAATTACCTTCCCCCCCTTTTAAAACCGCTTTCTCTTCTCAAAAAAACACTAAGCTTTCCTATCCAAATCAGACCATCAAATTCGCCTAAACTCTCTTTTTGTGTGGATTTACATCAAAATCCATCTTTTAGGGATTTCGGCCCCCTTTGAAACCCTAACCCTAGATTTTCAAATTTCAGCCCTTTCTCTCCGTTTTTTACTCTCAATCATCATGCCAAGGACAAAGCATGCTGCCATGCATGGAAATGAGCGAGAGGGATCATCTCGTTCATTCAGTGGATCTTTCGGGTGAGCCTGATTACTTTTTCCGTAATTCTGAATGTGCTGAAAAGTTTTACAATGACTTTTCAAAGAGAAAAGTCATGTTGGGAAGGAAAGTGAATGTAGAATCACTTTCAGATTTTGAGATTGAGCGTCCATTTGTGAAGCAAGGTTGGAGGAATTATTGGATATGGGTAACAAAGTCTTTCCTAAATATGTTAGGATTTTCTTTCTAATATGACTGTTGGGTGGGAAGCTGGAGGTTTGTTTACTGTGAAGAGTATGGTTGGGGGACGGGATATTATTTTGAATGAAGTTATTCTTGGTGATATTTTGGGTATCCACATGTTGGGATTCGGGCTTATGAGCTTAAAACTTGGCCCGTGTGTAAGGGCTTTGATTATGGAGAAGCCCTAGTTTACCTCCTAGGTAATGGTGTGGCAAAAGATGCACCTAGGAAAATCCATGCCAACCAATATCAATTCGTTTGAGGTTACTTCATTTGATTTGCACCCATAACCTGATTCCTCGGGTGGACACCGAGAGGAGGTGACTTTTATGGATGTCTTTGTGATTGAGTGTCTCTTGAAAGAGAAAAAGTTCAACCTTCCTTACATTATGCTCAAACATATGGAAGCAGTTGTGAGTCTAAAAAGAATCTACCATATGGCTTGCTTTTACCCAGATATTTCGTATTTTGGAGTTGCACTTAGTTCTCGAGAGCGAGACACATTGACCAAGTGTGAACAATTTGACACTGCGGTCCTAACCCGGATGGGATATAGAAAGACTTCGAGAAATACGTGGGTGCCTAAGCGTCAGGCTAGTGATGAGGATGTGGAGGATGATGATGAGCATATTGATGTTGAGGTTGAGGATGAGCCTGAGGGTGAGAAGGTAGATGCTGAGGTGATGGAGTTTGATGTAGATGCTGATCTTTGATGATCCTCCCATTATTCCTTCTCCTACCAGAGTTCCCAACCCTACCTCTTCCTTTGATACCCGTTCACTGCTTTTGAGGAAAGGATGACTGCTATGCATGAGGCGTAGAAGAAGTTCCTTTAGGAGAGTGTTACTTCTATGCAAGAGGAGCAGAGGAAGTTCTTTGAGGAGATGAGGACTTTTATGGCCCATTTTCCTCCACCTCCATGATTTTCATAGCATATGCATTTCATTTTGCTTATGTATTTTTATTTGCTTATGTATTTCCTTTTTATGATGACAAAGGGGAGAGAATGGTATCTTTTTGTATCTCTGCACCCCTTTGAAACTTTGATGTACTGCTTCAATGATATGAAAGCTCTTTATTATTCATATGCAATCCTTTCATATTATATGCTAACATTTTGTCTTTGAGGTATTAAAATATCAAAACCCCACATCAAAGTACAAAAGCTAGGGGGAGACAAGATCAACAAAAAGAAGATCAATTAATTTATTGTCATCATCAAAAAGGGGGAGATTGTTGGCTTTTAGTCACAATCAATGTTTTGATGATAACAATAGAAGTAATTGAGATGTGAAGCAAAGCGGATCCAAAATGAGCACGAAGCGATCAAGCAACATCCCCTTCAATGGAAGTGCTCTTAAAGTGAAGACTCAAGATGCTAGGGTAATCTTTGTAACTCTAAGACTTCATCTTTAACAAGGATTTGAACCACACACTTGCATATTTCTTCAAAACTTGCATGAACTGTTTTACCTCTTGTTTTGAAGATTAAAATGTTTTTAATGGCTTCAAATTATCCCAATTAAACTCTCAAACCTTTATATACTTATGGGAAGTTAGTCTTTAAAATTGGGTATTTTAAGTTGGTCAAAATCGTGTTTTTAAAACAACCGGATCATGTGCTTAAGTTGAGGAGGTCGACCGGCTGGTGAAGCGGTCGACCGGTCTTCAACCACTTGGTATAGCGGTCGATCGGTTAGTTTTAAAAATGAAAGAAAAGAGTCGTTCTGACCTCTGACATTATGACTGTTGGGTAACCAAACCTACAGCGGTCGACCGGCTCGTCGTGAATTTTGACAGATCGACTCCCAATGGCTATTAACGGCTATTTTTCTTATGAGGCCTATATAAAGCCATTCCTACGCCTTTTAAAAGTTGTTAAATGACCAAAATCATTTTACCAAGGCTAAGAGTGATCAAAAACTTTCAATCCTTCTTCAAACATCATTCACACATAATTGAACACTTTCACATCCTTGTTATTGTGTGAAGCCTAAGAGATAGAAATTTCTCATTGTAAATCTACTCCATCACAGTTGTTTCGTTTTCATTTGGCGTTTGTTGTTCATCAAAAGAAGGAGTTTGGAGAGGTTTGTTCTCAAACTCGTTCTTGAGGCTTAAAGAGGTGTTTCTCAAGCTCAAGTGTAAGGAAACATTTCCTTGGTTGAAGGGAGTATAGTGGAGAAACCTCAAGGCTCGGTAAAGGAGCTTGAGAGGTGGATGTAGGTGGTTTGCCGAGCCACCTAAAAATCTTGTGTTTGCTTCTCTTATTTTATCTCCTTACATTGTGCTACTAGTTTCTTGTTCTAAGTTTTATTTCCATATTTGAGTTGTAATTTATATTCTTGTGTTTAATCTTTATATATATAGGGTAAAATCATAGTTAGCCCCCTATCTTTGGGCAAAAATCAAGTTGCTGCCCTTATTTTTCAATCAACAATTTGAGACCTCTATCTTTCAAAATCTGTCAATCTTCGCCCTCTGTCTAAACTCTCCGTCAAATGAGACGGTTTTTCATCCACGTGTGTCACACGTGCCTCTATTCCACTTGAAATGACAAAACTATCCTTGATAAGTAATTGGTGGATGACCTTGATGCCCCTGCTCTGTTCGTGCCTAAACGAAGACCAAATTGCTGAAAAAAGGTGCTCTGTTATGCCCTAGATGAAGAAGGAAAGAAAAACCCTGTTGCCATGCCTTCTGTAGAAGCCCGAAAGAGAATTCACCCAAGCAAAACCTGTTCTGTCGTGCCCTCTGTAGAAACCTTATGCCCTTGCTCTGTTCGTGCCCGGAAGAAGGCCAAATTGATGAAAAAAGGTGCCCTGTCATGCCCTAGACAAAGAAGGAAAGAAAAAGCCTGTTGTCGTAAACGGTTTATCGGGTTTTGCTGAAGGATTCATATTCATATTCTGTTACTGTGAATGCATGAATATATTTCCATGACTGTGATGTGCTAGTTCATTTTTTCTCTTTTTTGAGCTTCAATCAAATCTCAGAAAAGTGAAGTTTGGCGTGTACAGAAAAAATTTTGATTGGTTGAGGGGTACGTGTATTGAAATATTTTTAATGCTTTAAGGGGCAAACAATTGATTAAATATAAACAGAAAAGGAAAGAGGTATTCCTGCAAGATTTAGAAGAATACGCGTTACATATTGAACTACCTAGAAAAAAGACGAAAGAAACAATAGAACAGAGGAAGTCTGTAGGGGAGGAGGCTAGGGAAGTAAAAAAGAATTGGTTAATTTATTATCATGGTGACCAGACACAAGGTGACAACCCTGAATAGTAATACTAAAAGTTTTAAAATCCATTCCATGTAGTTTTAGAATCCATTCCAATCGGGTACCACATTTATGTAATGAAACTCCCTCCCAATCTACCCCACGTACACGGACAACACGAAAGGTAACCATTCATACAGATTTTCATTTGAGGTTAACAAACAATTTGCTATTTTTTTGACTTTTCTACCTTTGGTTTTACTGATTATTTTAGACCCAAGGGGGACCACAAATATGTGATGAAACTCCCTCCCAATCTACCCAACATACATGGACAACACGGAAGGTAACCATTGGTACAGATTTTCATTTGAGATTATCAAACAGTTTGCTATTTTTTTGACTTTTCCACCTCTAGTTTTACTGATTTTTTTAGACCCAAGGGAGACCACAAATACATGATAAAACTCCCTCCCAATCTACCCAAGTACACGGAGAACACGGAAGGTAACCAGTGGTACATATTTTCATATGATTTTTCAAACAGTTTGCTATTTTACTTAGTTTTACACCTCTGGTTTTATTGATTATTTTAGACTCAAAGGGGACCACAAATACATGATGAAACTCCATCGCAATCTATCCCAAGTACCTATAGCACTAGACAAGTGAATATTATAGTTTGATGCATTTTTAGAAACATAAGCTACTTACCAACTGTTACGTATAGACTTTTTGTGGTTACCTTAGACCGTGCAGATACCACAGTTGCGTGATGAAGAAATTTCATCACAATCTAGCGGCCAGCCACTTAGTGTACCTATATGACAGCTAACATATTTCATATATTTTTAGTCCATTTAAATTAACATCAAGGATACATCTATCTATTTTAATAATCATATTGCTAACATTTTTTGCGTAGCTTACAAGAAGCCGACGACTATCACAACTCCTATTTGGGATTGTCGAAGTTAATGATAACGCAGCAGCAGTAGTCAGGATAAATCAGATACACACAAGTTGTATAACCAATAGTGTCGTTTCATATTGGGACTATTAACTAAGTTGGTTTTTCTAGGCATCAAGAAAGAAAACGCCTCGAGCTCAAACTCCATACAAGGAGGCCCCAGCTAGGGAATCAATGGAGATGCATCCCGCTAGGAAGAATACAAAAGGACCATCTACCAGAAGCATTACAGCTGCAACGAGGATTGCTTCTTTGCAAAGATTTGGGTCTCAAGGCGCCTCTACAAGCACTAAAGTGGTAATCTACCTAAGTGGGTGCTCTTGGGCTCCCTGGTGTAAGGTGCTCTTGTGGTCGAGGAGGTGTTCAGTTTCGAGTTTCACAGCCACCTCCTGGCATTGAACCATCAGACAAGGGTAAAGCTCTAGTTACAGAGCGCAAGAGAGCAAAATACAAAGGGAAAGAACCTCATTGGTAGATATAGGACCTTATTGAGTACATGATAGACTATTGGATGTTATGTTTACTTTGTTAGGAATGTAATAGCCGAATTTGGATGTAAATGACATTTATTTTGGATGTTGGTTGGTTGAATTTGCATTGGATTTTCTTGTGTTGCATGTACAGGGCAGCTATGTGTGGCATTTTTGGATAGAAGTATGTTTGCGTCACAGATTTTGTTCTGTTGGATGTATATGGCAGCTATGTGTGTCATTTTGTAAATAGATGAAATATATGTATGTTGACACTTGGTTATTTATTAAGTGATCATGATACTTTCAATGTGTGAAACTAATTGTGAATATCAGATCAAACTGTCAAAAGTGATTTGGCAATGAATTATCAGATTGTTAATCAGGCACCCGTTACTGTATATAGTTAAGAGATTGGTAGATAGTTAATCAAGTACCCATTACAAAAACTGATGGCGTGTTTACAATAAGAGCTATACATGACCAGACATGAGACTAGTAGGACTACAAATTCAGGTAGCTACTGACCAACAAAATGAACAAACAAGACCCACTGGTAGCATCGATTTTGTCACGAATTTGGACATTCAAATATGTGCCCTCATGCGGCTAATATGAGCTTTGAAGGAGTACACAACCGGGTACTGAATATATGAGCAGCCAAAATTCCAAAAATAAGAAACAAACAAAACGCTAAAGTAGCCCTATAACCACTAATCTTAACATCTGAAACCCTTATCTCCACCTCAATCTCATATCGATGTTGCGCGATCATAGCATCAATTTTGGCTCGATTTTGGACATTCAAATTCTCAATTTCTATGCGATGCTGCTTGGACATATTTACGATCTCTACTCGATGTTGCTCAGTCATGGCAACAATGACTTCAGTTTCATGTCGGAGCTCTCTCTCATTTGATTCCCAAGCAGATTGTTCGCCAAGCGACTGCCATGCATTGCTCGAAGTTGCCGAATAACCCTTCGTCCAAACGAATACATCTTAGGATCTCTCCATGCAAAATAATTGCAATGACCTCCATCCTGTTATTAAAATAAATTTCACCTAATTAATAAACACTACAACAGAACATACAAAATTTAATTAACATTCGCAACCAATTAGTTAATGCAATAAATAAAACACTTTCCAAATTAATAAACATGCAAAACCAATTAATGTACATTACCAGAACATTAATAAACATTACCAAAACATACCAAATTTAATAAACATTAGCAACCAATTGAAAAAGAAAACACTAACCTTGAATTTCACACAACCCCAAAACCGTCTCCCAAAGTTTTCATTCATAAAGGCAATCGTCGATTTTGCTCTCAGATCGCAATAACATTTTGGGCCCTATGTAGAAGCTTCACTTTCACCACTTCTCAAGCAACCAGCTATGTGTGATTTAGACATTTCAATGGCTGAAAAAACCATGCAGTACCTTACTTAATTCAGCGTAATAAAAGAATTGTTTGCATTTTATAAAAGCACAACAGAATCAATAGCTCGGTTTCCTCCAATTCGAAGTGGGGACTACCTGAAAGAGAGGCTTAGGCTTACATATGCTTCGTAGGGTAAAAATTGGAAGATCTATAGTTACAGAAGCGAGAAACGTTATGGTACACTGCCTCTATGTCTCTGCAGTCATACCAAGTACCTTTCTACTACCATTCACTCTTCTGCGCATACCATTGCACAATGGGCCGTGGGTATTAATTTTAGTGGCCACGTGCCAATTTCTATGTTCTCTTTAATTTGAAAGTTTAACGGGTCAGACCCACCATAACTTTGTAGCATTTTCAATTCTATTAATATAGTAGTTATTTCCCAAAAAGAAAAAAAGAAAAAGAAAAAGTAGCTGCTACCTTTCCTCTTTAAAGCAAGCAGAACTTTGTTTTATTGCCAAGTCTTTGCTCTTGCAATTTGGTGCCACCCTATCTTTCCCCTTTAAGAGTGGGATGCACTAGAAAAATCATTGGTACGATGTTGTGTGGAAAAAAGACCTACTTTTGGATTGCACAATTTTCAGTTTAATCGAGTTTGAATATGACACGGTCAAAGACTCATATAGCACATGTTTTTTGAATAGCACAAGGTCGACTCAAAGACGACCGTTGAACTCGCGATTTCCATTCAAATCCTACCTAATCAAAACCCAAACTTGAAGGGGATCAGCCTAAAGGTCTCTTACTGCTTTTTTTTGTAGTCATCTTGAAGTTGTTCATCTTGAAGGTCTCTAAAGGAGGAACGAACAGATCATGGTCTCCATCTAACCCAATATCAACACCCCCAAAAATCCAAGAGAAAAGAGAAAGACCAAAACCAAGAGAAAAGGGAAACAAGAAAACAAACGAGAAGAAAAGTCGAGTGCTACCTTGATCTCGAAAGAGAGAGAGCCGAAGGTTGAGTGGAGAGAGAGCCAAATTCGTACGAGAGAGGGGGAGAGATTTGGAAGATTTATCTCACACTCACTGAGGGCATTTTGGTCATTTCAAGTGTGAGAAAAAATATGGACAAAAAACCGTCTCATTTGACGAAGAATTTTGACGGAGGTGAAGATTGACAGATTTTGAAAGATAGGGGTCTCAAATTGTTGGATTGAAAAATAAGGGTAACAACTTGATTTTTGTCCAAAAATATGGGGCTAACTATGATTTTACCCTATATATATGTCTGTGCGTGTGTGTGTGTGTGTTTGTAGAAGTTAAATTTGTATAATCGGAGAGGAGTCAACAATAAAAGTGATTTTTTTTTTTCAATAGAACATCAACTACTTAGGAATAAATTATAATTATACATATGTTCCGAATTAATGAATATTCTCAGCTGCTTAGCTAAAAAATGTTATGTGGAAGCCAGATCTATTAAACTATGATGAAAAATATTATCCTATATATATAAACGTGGAATATACAACGATAAGTTATTGCAAAAAAAAAAAAGAGAAGTCATATTGTAAGAAAGGGTAAGTGAGACAGTTTGCATATATAGCATAGCTAAAATCGAACCTAAAGGTTTATTTGCTTTTAAGTTGAGTGCTGGCTAGTCTATATGTTGTATATGAAAGGCTGGAAGATATAATAATTATTTCCAAGTTGATCTCTCCAACAATAAAGGAAAATGTAAGAATTTCTCTCTAACATCAAACAAAGAATTTTCAATACAAGATATCCTCCACTAACGCAGACTTGATAAGATTGTGTTTCTAAAGTTAAGCATTATGATGATCATGCATGATGTTTTTGTAGACTAGCTATATGAATGAGAAATATAAAACAAGATACCCTATCTATTGTCTTTCACTCTTTCTACTAATATGACAAATTAATGCACGCATCAATTAAACTTTCTTATGGTTGTTTGTTTCTGTTGATGTAACAGATGAAACTAAAGGCGAAGTTGTTGAAACTTCGGATGGAAAAGACCAGAAGAATTACTAGCTTTAAATATTATGAGAATAAAGATGTTCTAGAGGTATTAAGAATAAAAAAAGGCAACATTGATGTATATTTTACATATGGACTTTGTTTGTTATATGGGAAATTGAAATAATTTCCTTGATATAAAACATTATTCATCAACTTTCGTCTCAAATTTTTTTTACCTTTTGGGATGATTGTCTCTGTCCAGGCGCTGTTGTCCAAATGCATATTATAATGTTCGAACGGTTTAGTTATTTTTCCAGGATAACCAGAACGTTCCGTCCCAAAATAGAAAAACCGTTCAAAATGTCAAGTTCGAATGCGACTGCTATTTTCCGCGACTCGATATTGTTTTGTTTCAAAGAATGAACTCCATTTGAACTCGTTTAAAATGTTCTTTTTTTCTGAGGATTTTGGAGTTTACTAAAAACATTTGAACTTAGAAAAATTGTTTGTTTTTCTAATTTCGTTGCGAAGCGAGTGTGCCTTCAAGCTTATCTAAATAATGAGCCTTAATCTTCAAGTCTTGGGCTCTTTTTCAAATTTTGTATCTTTGGCTCTTTTATGATAATGCATTTATCTTTGAAGATCTTCATTTTACAAAAATTTAGTCCTTTTATTGTAACCATCATACTATTGATTGAAGCCAACATGAATGATGTCGCATATAAAGGATATCAAAACCGTTCAAATGGTTAAATGTGCGTTTGGACGAAAATAACTGGGAAGACAGAATCATCCCAAGAGGTCAATATTTTTTTGGGACAGAGGTTTTCAACATAAAAGACACATGAACTTTTTGGGTCGGAAAATGTTGTCGCTCATACATTCCAAAAAACTGACATTTTTTTGGGGAAAAATTTCTATCTTGAAATAAAGAATCCATTGCAAAAAATATACCTTTTTAGACGGGTTTATTTTTCCGTCCCCAAAAAATGAATTAACTAGCCACATATTTCGGGATGAATGGAAAAATCCATCTCCAAATAGTACTTTTTAAGACGAATTTTTTGGCTTCATCCCAAAATCTCAAAATTCGTTGCAGTAACAACACCATATGCACTTTCTACAACCAAAACACCATATGCACTTTCTACAACCAACACGCTGAGAAGAGAAGACTATGTTTTTACAAAGTTATGCCTATACTTCATCCTCATAAACCAGTCTAGAAGATTAACAACAAAGTCTAGTAATTGCTTAATTAACTACTTTGATCGACGACCGTTAGAATGATTTAATAAAAATGAACATACTTTAATTTTTAAAAGGGATTGTTTTCAAATACCATACAATTTGGTTTAACACTAGACTTTCAAACAACAATAAAGTTTTAAAAGACAGAAATAATAAATTACCCAGTAATTTTGCACATTTATTTAAAACCCTAAGCAATAGTCATGTACTTTCACCCTCGTTTATTTGCTCATGAACTACCACATTATCCAAAAGCAATTACCTTTCATTTAGCTCTCTAGAAGCTACTTCCGTATTCACTTAGGATTCGTTAATATGGACTGCATATTTTGCTTTAGTCATAAGATCACCATATATATCCTTTCATATTTATATATTAATCGGTGTAGTTGCGACTTACATTAGAAATAATTACATTCATTTAATTTACTTTGGTTGAAGGGACATTTTCTAAACATTTTACATCCAATCTAAATAGTTAAAATAAAAAGTAAACTCAAGGTAGACAATATTTCGTCACCATTTGGTGACTAGAGAGTCTCATAGCAAATCAAGGATGAACAAGCTAAAAAACAAGCTCGTACATGACTTCATGTAGAAAAGGCAGTACAAAAATTCAGAATAAAACTAGTAAAAATATTACCCACCTAAGCCCTTTGAGGCCCAATAGCATATATAGGATTTGCAAAAATTAAACAACCTTTTCAAATTAGAATTATATATCTTGTCTTGTCAATTCCCTAATGACTCTTGCATGCTAAGGGGCGTTTATGAAACCATCCTAAAACGTTCAGATGGATAAGTACAAAAAGTACAATTCGGTTATACCGTTTCAACAAACTAAGCTTTCTTCCAACCGGTATATCCTAAAATGTAGAGTTAAAAATTGTTCGAACAAAATAACCATCGATCAGAAAGGTATATCGAAAAATGAATTGTTGGGTTTTACTGTCCGAACAGTAACCAAAACGATGTGGATAACTTATATGTATTCGAAGGGTAATAGTTTTGCCAAACGATGTAAAAACAAAAATAGTTAATGGCCGATTCAACTTGGCTATGAAAATAGGTTACATAATCTTACAAATTCCACTAAAAAAAAGGGTCTTTAGCGGCAGTTGCTAAAAACACAGCTAAAGACCCGTTTTAGAAACGCCGCTAAAAGAAACTCTATAGCAACGTTTGCGTAAAAAAATGTCATTGTAGGTTATCTGCAACAACACTTTTTTACAAACGCCAGCGATGCTTTTTACAAAACACTGCCATAAGTTTGAAGCCGAACTTTTAACAGCGTTTTTGGCAAAACGACACTAAAACTTATGGCTGTAGCAGCGCTTTGGAAAAAATCGCTGCTACAGGTGTGTGAGTTTTAGCAGCGTTTTCTAAAAAGCACTGCTAAAACTCAACAAAAACATTGCTATAGCAACCTTTTTTTACCAAACACCGCTATAGTACACTCTATAGTATCCTTTTTGTGAAAAAAAAGCTACTATAGACGATTACGTAATTATTTATTATTTATAAATTATTTAATGGTAATAATTATTTTATATGTCATATAATATATAATATTGTATAGTAATGTATTTGAAAATAATTTATTCTAGGGGACCCACTTAATAAAATATGACATTAGAGGGAGTGTTATGAAAATTGAAGTTGTTATATGATATAACTTGGTGACTATGTTGTTTTATAATGTGTTATATGTTATTACATCAACATACATTATTGAATATTAGGTACGTACATATAAGGTATTTAGCTTAGCATATATATGCTAAGTATACAGTTGATTATATGGTCTAAGTATGATTACTAGTACCAATGCATGGTACAATGTGTATTACAACTACAAACAAAGTAGTAATTAAAATAAATATATGCTATTACTTTTGAACTAACAAAGCATAGGATGGCTAAAAAGTCTCGGTTTATAGATGTAGCATAACTTTAATTAGAGTGTAATCACAAAATAAATTTTATATTGTGATATAAATATTTGTTGACAGCTATCGGAAGAAGAAAAAAATAAAAAAGACAATTATTTAGTTTATAAATATATATAAATAAAGACTTAATATATTTAGTTTATCTTTAAATTAAAGAGTAACGAAATAGCTTATATATTGTGATAGAAATATTGTTTCACAATTAAATAGGAAGAAAAAACAAAAGACAATGATTTTTATGTCCAATACGATTGGATTATTAAAGCATATAACAAATTTAGCTCTAAAGATTCGTTTTACCGCCAAGTGAGGGGGAAAAATTCATTTAGCACTAAAACCCTTTTTGACTCTGTGAGACATGTTTTAGACCCTAAACTTACCTAGAGGGAGGGTGAATAGTAAGTTAAAAAAAATTTCAGCACAACCTTTTACACCCTAATGCAGAAAACCTAATACAAATCTTAGCACAAAAAATTTATTAAACCTGTACATATATGGAAAATATCAAACAGCCCTAAGCAATGAAAAATTCAATATATTTAATCAATTTAAACAATTTTAAGATCACCTAGACATTA
The DNA here is from genome assembly GCA_003952965.2 of Morella rubra. NCBI lineage: Eukaryota > Viridiplantae > Streptophyta > Magnoliopsida > Fagales > Myricaceae > Morella > Morella rubra. The sequence continues at coordinate 20,255,815 of CM025850.1, read as the reverse complement.
CCACAAACGCTAGGTGTGCAAAATAACATTGATCTAATCTTTTGAACCAAAATTCATAAGCAACCTACCAAGATTTGAAATTATCTAAAGCTAATCGATGAACAAGTAAATATGAGAGGAATTGAATGCAAACAATCACAAACACAAGAGATTGTTTATGAAGTAGAAAACCGTTTGAAGAACTCCTTCAAAAGGAAAAAACTACTCCGGGCTCACCACCGGCTAACCAATCCACTAAATGAGAGAAATACTTACAGTTGGTGACTTTGTTTTCCACAAAACTTTTGCTACCTAACAAACGCCGAATGAAGCAATTCGAACAACACACTCGAACCTGTACTAAGCAGTTGAATCAGAATCTCTGAATCTCTCTCTCACTTTAATGAATCTTGATCAAAGTAACTTGCTTCAAGACGATTGGAACTCCAATCTTACAAACACTGGAACTCCAAAGCTTACCCACTACCACAGTAGGATTTTATGGTGGTAACTGATTTCTTTTTCAGCACAAGATGGAAGACCATGAAATCTTGATTCTTCAAGTCTTCAAGAACATTATCTTCTCAAATCTTCACAAATCTCAAAAAAAGCTTCGATCAGTTTCAGATCTCTCTCTGTTTTGTTTTCATCGAAGTTGTAACGTCCAGCAAACTAAAAGTCCTTTTTATATGGCTGGGTAAACGAACATTGTAAATCACTTATTATTTTACTGTATTTGGGCTTGAGCCTCAAGCTAGTACCAAATTACAACGTGATTTCTTCAAGCTCTTTTCAAGCTAGCCCAAACAGCACTTAATCACTGTAACAACTCTGTAACTTTTAGATTTCTTCACTTCTAAACCCTGAAACACATATCTTGATCAACCACAACCAAGACACCGATTCTTTACTACATACATGTCATGAAACAAAGCTAAGAGACTCCTTGCCCCTATATTAGTGCTAAAGACCCTTTTTTCATCTACTCTCATCTCGCCCATCTCCTGCTTTCTACCACTTGCTCCCTCCCATCGCCGTTCGAATCTATCTCTTCTCACCGCTACACGAGTCTTGTTTTGTACCCTAAATTATTAGGGCGCTATCTCGAACCTCTTCTACTGTTTTGCTTTCTCAAGTTTCGATTCAATCCTCTTCATCTCTTTCTCTCGCTGTGCGAATCCGTTTAGGTGCCGAATCCAATGGCTAGGATTCCAGCCTCTTCGTTTGTCTCGGACGCAACAACGCTTTCTGTAACAGCGATCTTGAAGTTTGTAAGTCATTTCGGTTTATAAGTTTGCTATAATTTGGATTCAGGCATTCTTCATAAGTTTTAGGCTTCCTTGTTTTCTTTTTTGGGCGGGTTCCCTCTTTTATTCACTTGCATGCTTGTTTTGTTCTTGATTTACTTCACATCTATGTATTTTGTTGTGGAAAAGGGCCAACTAGTCGACTTCCTTCTCTGTAAACGCAAGCCTCGTTTTCTGTACAAAAGCTTCTAACATTCACGGGGAGCACATAGATGCTTGTCATTTTTGTGGGTTTTTGTTTTAGTTCCACACACAACAAAATTATAGGGAAAGAGTTTCATTTTGTGGCTGTTATTAGCAAAATGAGGCCGGATTTGGCGTTCCCAGTGAATTTCGGTGTGATTTTGGCCGGCCTCTGGGAGCTTAGCGTTTGCTCTTGTTTTTATTTTTTGTTAATTTATGTTTGATTGGATAAAGGAGATAATAGAAACGTAGCTGTGGGTTTGGTGCGAAGCTAGATAGAAGTTGCGGTTGGAAATGAAAAAATAAAAAAATAAGAAGAAAAAAATCTTGGGAAAAAAATAGAAGACGACAGAGAAAAGCAGGGGATTACAGAGTTAATGGTATATGTGCTAGTGAAATGTGCTTGTATATGTCTTAATAATATATTATGTTTCAGAAGCTAAAAGAGGAGAAATTGTTGATAATATTTACAGCTGCAAGGGTGGTACAACAGATTAGAAAGAGACGAAGTGGTGGCAGAGTGGAAGAAAGTAAAGGGAAAGATGCCTCTTCATGTTCACTGTCATATAAGTGAAGGCCATTTTCTTCGGGGTTTGTTTGCTAGGCTTGGATACTTCATCTTCTGCAAAGAGCTTCCTGTGATACAGCCTTTATCAATATCTTTAATCGTTAACTAGATTCCTCTAATCTTGTGAAATCAATCTCTTAACTCAATATTTGTATGAAATAGGTTCTGAAGGCCTTTTTCCACTGAGATGGCAGCTTGTCCAAACAACATTGATTGATGCTATCTGCATAGAGTCTTCTGCATGTGACATCTTGTGGTTGTCAAATTGCCTAGATGCATACTCAATTGCTGTTGTGAGTATCCATTATCGTCTCTGACACTATATCGTGTTATTTTTCTGAATGTAATTCAGAAAAATACATGAGATCTATTTTAGCGATGCCATGATATGATTTTATGGAGACGATGAACGCCTACAGATTTTGAGGTTTGTTTGTAAACCCTTTTGTTAATTTCTTGCTGCATTCTTTGAGAATTTGCCTAAACAAGGTTTAGACTTCAATAGAAAATTTATTTTTTACTTTTCCAATGTTGCAATTGCAGGTGGTGGTGGTAGTGGCGGCGGCGGCGGCGGTGATGATGAGGTGGTGCTGCTACTAGTCCTGAAATTTTTTAGAACCTTCTAGAACATGGTTTATTTAGACTACTTGTTAAAGTTTAACACTATTTTCTTAGCATTGTCCTTTTTGTTTGTAGCAAAACTTGTAGAACGCCTGTTTATTTAGACAATGATGTATTTTATTTTTCTTATATTTTTACCTGAATGAAATATGCTTATGAAAATAAGAAAATTACAAGCTCTAGCAGCCTCAAAAACGTAAGAAAAAATATTTATAGCAGCGTTTTTTCGACAAAAAATAGATTTAATCCTTCATGCGCTTTAAATGGTGTAAACACCAAAAAAAAAAAAAGTTTAAACACCAGTGTTTTAAAAAGACTGCCGCATGCACCAATAAAGGTATTAAAGACTTCTAACTGCGTTTTTCTCAAAAGGCTGCGACAAAAATTTGTACGGTGATTGAGGTTTTTAACCGCGTTTGTGACCGCTCTTAAGTGATCGTTGTTATATTTCGTCTTTTTACAAGCGGTCGTAAAAGACGTCATTAAAGATCTTCTTGGCATTTAGCAGTATTGTTATATTTCGTCTTTTTACAAGCGGTCGTAAAAGACGTCATTAAAGATCTTCTTGGCATTTAGCAGTATTTTCTGACCGCTGTTGAAGATTTTTTTTTTTTTCCTTAATTACATTAGGGTTCCTGTGTTATCGGTTGTGATAAAATAATTCTTGAAATATTATTTTTTACATTTTAATCCTTATAGTGAGACATTTAGGTAAAATATAGTCTTTCCGTCAAACGAACGTCAAACTACTAATGGAGAATGTGGACGTGTCAAAAAAAATTAGGTCAGCAGCCCATGAGAGGAGGACACGTGGCTCTTAATTTAAACTCATAAACTATCCTGCCACTCATGCAGCCACCTAAATTCAAAACAAAAAATTCAAAAAACATAAAACAAACAAACGTAGAAACACCTAGACACCTCCCCACTAAAGAACGACGTCGTCACTCTTATCCCTTCCCCCTTTTCTCCCCAATCTTCTGAGTTTTGCCCCAGACTAGAGAGCAAAGTTGTAAGTTTGAGGGAATCGATTAAGACCTGCACTGAAAATTGATCAGGTGGTGAGATTCTCAAGGCCCGACAGACGCTGTAAATTGAGCTTTGAAGGTTGGCTAGTGTTGTTTAATGATCTTATACTCAGGGTCGAAGATTTCTCAAGCTTGCAATCCATTCGAATAGATCTTGGTCAGAGACTAATGATATGTTAGACCCAGTTTCCTGAGATTGATGGACCAGTCCAAATCGGTCTTCACTGGACTCTTCTTATCCACCCATAATCCTCGTAATGTCTGAAGAGCACTGCAATCTTCTTGCACGGACACTTCAAGGCATAATTTTAACACACACAGATGCCGCAGGTGTTCCATCTTCCAAATAGAATTTGGCAGCAATCTGATATTGGTGTGCTTCAAATCCAAGGTCTCGAGGTAGGGCGGGTTACCAACAGAGTCAAGAAGGGTATCCAAGAAGGTCCGTCTGAGACCCAAGTACCTTAAGTTGTAGAGTTTTCCCAGATCCTTCGGCAATTGAGATTTGTAAACACGCTCCAGGTCTTAATCGATTGCCTCAAACCTACAACTTGCTCTCTAGCCTGGGGCAAAACTGAGGAGATCAGGGAGAGGGGGGAAGGAATGAGAGTGACGACAGCGTTCTTCAGTGGGGAGGTGTTTGGGTGTTTTACGTTTGTTTGTTTTTATGTTTTATGTTTTTAATTGCTTAGGTGGCTGCACGCGTGACAGGATAATTTATGAATTTAAATCAAGAGCCACGTGTCCTAATCTCATGGGCTGCTGACGTAACTTTTTTTGACACGTCACATTTTCCATTAGTGGCTTGACGTCCTTTTGACGGAGGGACTATATTTTATTTAAATGTGTCACCACAAAGTTTAAAAATGTAGAAATTGATACTTCAGAGACTATTTTATCACAACTCAATACCACAGTGATCCTTGATGCAATTAAACCTTTTTTTTTTTTTTTTGCAGTAGTGTTCCTACAAATACTTATCAAATTATTCCAAACAAAGGTCCAAACTCTCTACTATTTCATGCAATATAGTTTCTCAAAATTTGAAACCAAATGGACAATTAAAAATAAGCAAAAATTCAATATTTATCAATCCAAAACTTTCTTAAAAAACAAACTAAACATCTAGATTTAAATGGATATAAAATGCCAAAAATTAAACTGGATTATGAGAATGTGATTCCCAATGTTCTTTGTTTTACAAATTGGACAAAATTTGAAGGAGGTGTGAGACAGTTTTGGAGTTTTGATAAAAATGAGCGCCGGGCTCAATTATCTTGTTTTTGACATATCGTGGTTATTGTGACATCCGAATGGTTTTGGGACAAAAATTTATGTCGCAACAATAAATCTAGCGAAAAATATACCTTTTGAGATGGGATTGATTTTCGTCTCAAAAAATTAACTAGCCACATATTTTAGAACGAATACGAAAATACATCCTGAAGATTACTTTTTAGAACGAATTTTTTGGTGTCCATCCCAAAAACTCAAATTGGTTGAAGTGACAACACCAATTCAAAAACAAACTAAACATCTAGATTTCTCGAACCTGTACTAAGCAGTTGAATCAGAATCTCTGAATCTCTCTCTCACTTTAATGAATCTTGATCAAAGTAACTTGCTTCAAGACGATTGGAACTCCAATCTTACAAACACGGAACTCCAAAGCTTACCCACTACCACAGTAGGATTTTATGGTGGTAACTGATTTCTTTTTCAGCACAAGATGGAAGACCATGAAATCTTGATTCTTCAAGTCTTCAAGAACAACAAATCTTCACAAATCTCTCTCAAAAAGCTTCGATCAGTTTCAGATCTCTCTCTGTTTTGTTTTCATCGAAGTTGTAACGTCCAGCAAACTAAAAGTCCTTTTTATATGGCTGGGTAAACGAACATTGTAAATCACTTATTATTTTACCGTATTTGGGCTTGAGCCTCAAGCTAGCCCAAATTACAACGTGATTTCTTCAAGCTCTTTTCAAGCTAGCCCAAACAGCACTTAATCACTGTAACAACTCTGTAACTTTTAGATTTCTTCACTTCTAAACCCTGAAACACAATATCTTGATCAACCACAACCAAGACACCGATTCTTTACTACATACATGTCATGAAACAAAGCTAAGAGACTCCTTGCCCCTATATTAGTGCTAAAGACCCTTTTTTCATCTACTCTCATCTCGCCCATCTCCTGCTTTCTACCACTTGCTCCCTCCCATCGCCGTTCGAATCTATCTCTTCTCACCGCTACACGAGTCTTGTTTTGTACCCTAAATTATTAGGGCGCTATCTCGAACCTCTTCTACTGTTTTGCTTTCTCAAGTTTCGATTCAATCCTCTTCATCTCTTTCTCTCGCTGTGCGAATCCGTTTAGGTGCCGAATCCAATGGCTAGGATTCCAGCCTCTTCGTTTGTCTCGGACGCAACAACGCTTTCTGTAACAGCGATCTTGAAGTTTGTAAGTCATTTCGGTTTATAAGTTTGCTATAATTTGGATTCAGGCATTCTTCATAAGTTTTAGGCTTCCTTGTTTTCTTTTTTGGGCGGGTTCCCTCTTTTATTCACTTGCATGCTTGTTTTGTTCTTGATTTACTTCACATCTATGTATTTTGTTGTGGAAAAGGGCCAACTAGTCGACTTCCTTCTCTGTAAACGCAAGCCTCGTTTTCTGTACAAAAGCTTCTAACATTCACGGGGAGCACATAGATGCTTGTCATTTTTGTGGGTTTTTGTTTTAGTTCCACACACAACAAAATTATAGGGAAAGAGTTTCATTTTGTGGCTGTTATTAGCAAAATGAGGCCGGATTTGGCGTTCCCAGTGAATTTCGGTGTGATTTTGGCCGGCCTCTGGGAGCTTAGCGTTTGCTCTTGTTTTTATTTTTTGTTAATTTATGTTTGATTGGATAAAGGAGATAATAGAAACGTAGCTGTGGGTTTGGTGCGAAGCTAGATAGAAGTTGCGGTTGGAAATGAAAAAATAAAAAAATAAGAAGAAAAAAATCTTGGGAAAAAAATAGAAGACGACAGAGAAAAGCAGGGGATTACAGAGTTAATGGTATATGTGCTAGTGAAATGTGCTTTTATATGTCTTAATAATATATTATGTTTCAGAAGCTAAAAGAGGAGAAATTGTTGATAATATTACAGCTGCAAGGGTGGTACAACAGATTAGAAAGAGACGAAGTGGTGGCAGAGTGGAAGAAAGTAAAGGGAAAGATGCCTCTTCATGTTCACTGTCATATAAGTGAAGGCCATTTTCTTCGGGGTTTGTTTGCTAGGCTTGGATACTTCATCTTCTGCAAAGAGCTTCCTGTGATACAGCCTTTATCAATATCTTTAATCGTTAACTAGATTCCTCTAATCTTGTGAAATCAATCTCTTAATCAATATTTGTATGAAATAGGTTCTGAAGGCCTTTTTCCACTGAGATGGCAGCTTGTCCAAACAACATTGATTGATGCTATCTGCATAGAGTCTTCTGCATGTGACATCTTGTGGTTGTCAAATTGCCTAGATGCATACTCAATTGCTGTTGTGAGTATCCATATCGTCTCTTCAAACAGAAAAATACATGCTACCCAGATTGATTTTATGGAGACGATGACGCCTACAGATCCCTTTTGTTAATTAGAGAATTTGCTAAACAAGGTTTAGACTTCAATAGAAAATTTATTTTTTAAAAATCCATGATGAACTATTGAAATTGAACCTTCTAGAACATGCTATTGTTAAAGTTTAACACTATTTTGAATTTTTCAAAGCATCATATTTTGAATCTTCTAACAACTCGTCCAAACTCTCTACTATTCATGCAATATAGTTTCTCAAAATTTGAAACCAAATGGACAATTAAAAATAAGCAAAAATTCAATATTTATCATCCAAAACTTTCTTAAAAAACAAACTAAACATCTAGATTTAAATGGATATAAAATGCCAAAAATTAAACTGGATTATGAGAATGTGATTCCCAATGTTCTTTGTTTTACAAATTGGACAAAATTTGAAGGAGGTGTGAGACAGTTTTGGAGTTTTGATAAAAATGAGCGCCGGGCTCAATTATCTTGTTTTTGACATATCGTGGTTATTGTGACATCCGAATGGTTTTGGGACAAAAATTTATGTTGCAACAATAAATCTAGCGAAAAATATACCTTTTGAGATGGGATTGATTTTCGTCTCAAAAAATTAACTAGCCACATATTTTAGAACGAATACGAAAATACATCCTGAAGATTACTTTTTAGAACGAATTTTTTGGTGTCCATCCCAAAAACTCAAATTGGTTGAAGTGACAACACCATATGCACTTTCTACAATTAAAACGTTGAGAAGATCAAGACTATGTTTTTACAAACTAATGCTTATAGTTCATCCTAATCAACGAGTACCCTTTGATCCACGACTATTAAATTGATTTACAAAAATAAAAAAAAACTTTAATTTTAAAAAAGCATCATATTTTGAATCTTCTAACAACTCGTGATGCCAGAGCTTTTAAATACCATACAATTTGGTTTACACACTCGACATTCAAATAGCAATAAAGTTCAAAAGGACGAAATAATAAATAACCGACTAATTATACACATTTAAAACCCTAAGCAAGACTCATGACTTGAATCCTCACTCTTTTTCTTTTCTAACAGGTCCGGGCTAGCTTACACGTACCTCGCCAAATCTCAGCGTCTATGCAGTCCTCCCGTCACACACAAACAAGATAATTACCAGTAACCAGGCTAAAGGCCCTGGAGTCATGAGGTGGCTCCAAAGGTTTAGTAGCTCCTTTGAGATTTTAAAGTTAAGACTTTGGATGGAGCATACCACCAATGACCAAGCTTGAACCCTCATTTATTTGCTCATGACGGTCCCCATTAGCTCTCTTGAAGCTACTTCTGTATTCACTTACAGTTCGTTAATATCGATTGTATATTTTGCTTTAGCCATAAGATCACCGTATATGTCCTTTCATATTTATATATTAATTGGTGTAGTTGCAACTTGCACTGAAAATAATTAGTACTTTACTTTGGTTGAAGAGACATTTTCTAGACGTCTTATATCAAATCTAAATAGTAAAAGTAAAAAGAAACTGTAGATAGACAACATGTCATTACAATTTGGTGAAAGGAGAGTGCGTCATAGCTAATAAAGGATCAACAAGGTGAAAGAAGTTACATCACTTCAAGTAAAATCATCAAATGGCACTAAAATTCAGAGTAAAACTAACAAAAATATTACCCACCTAAGCCCTTTGAGGCCCAATATAGGTTTTTCTAAAATTAAATCACCGTTTCAAATTATAATTTTATATCTTGTCTTTTTCAATTCCCTGACGACTCTTGCATGCTAAAAGACGTTTCACATGCTTCAAATTTTAGTCGGATGGCCAAGACTTTTCAAAGCAAAAGCGAAAAGAAAAGAAAGAATTTCAAAAATTCCATATAGGGAGGGGCGCCCAGCGCTAGCTATGGATGCAAAAGTTTCGAGGGAGCTTATTGTCATGATGATGATTGTATCCATCATGCTTGTACAAGTTTTGGCGAAAGCCGACAACCCTTCACTTTTCATTTTCTCTTCCCAGCTTGTTTACGCTGATAAGTCTAATATGATCCCTTCTCTTCCTATCGAGTCTCCGTTTCTTCTTCCCCCTTCAAATGATCTCTCTCCGCTCAAACCTTACGATGGAAAATTTCGAAAGAGAAAGATTGCCTCGAGGAAAAGAACCACATCAAAGAAAAAAACTACATCAAATACAAAAAATACTCCAAAGATACCTGATCCTGTTGAGGAATGTCGAAAGAAGTGTAGAGCGAAGCTTGAAAGAGAAAACATAAGAAAGAAAAAGTTGGGCGTAATTAATGCTACTGAACTCCAGAATTGTATCATAGACTGCCTGAAGAAGAAGTTTCCAAGCCGTTAAGCTTTGGATACGGTAATAAGCCTCATACCCTTCTTTAATTCTCTGTGGTTTCTCACTCTCACTTATCACATTCCTCTTCCTTCTTTGTCCTTCATATGACTTCAAAATGAATACTCATGACATTCATAAAAAACTCCATTCAAAAAAACTACACAATTATTAAAAAAACAATATGTCAAACCAAAAAAAGATAAAAATAATTAAAAAGTAATTTGAGTATTTACAGATTAATATGTGGATATTCAAAAAGTCAAATATTATATATATATAATGATGTCAGTGGCGGATGCAGGGTGGCGCCAGGCCGCCCCCCATGGACAGGCAAAAAAAAAAAATTTAGACGTAAAATTTTTTTTTTTTTTTTTTTTAAATTTATCTAGGAGCCCGCCTCCCTTCACATTAGCTCCTGTATCCGCCACTGGTGTGTGTGTGTGTGTTGTAGAACTTAAATTTGTATAATCGGAATATATATAGAGAAGTCAACAATAAAGTGATTTTTTTTTTCAATAGAACATCAACTACTCCGGAATAAATTCTAACGATATATATGTTCCGAATTAATGAATATTCTCAGCTGCTTAGCTAAAAAATGTTATGTGGAAGCCAGATCTATTAAACTATGATGAAAAATATTATCCTATATATATAAACGTGGAATATACAACGATAAGTTATTGCAAAAAAAGAGAGAAGTCATATTGCAATACAATACAAGATACCCTATTTATTGTCTTTCACTCTTTCTACTGATATGACAAATTAATGCATCCAGCAATTAAACTTTCTTATGGTGGTTTGTTTCTGTTGTAACAGATGAAACTAAAGGCGAAGTCGTTGAAACTTCGGATGGAAAAGACCAGAAGAATTACGAGCTTTAATTATGAGAATAAAGAATATGTTCTAGAGGTATTAAGCGTAAAAAGGCAACATCGCTGTATATTCTACATATGGACTTTGTTTGTTATATGGGAAATAGAAATAATTTCCTTGATATAAAACATTATTCATCAACTTTCGTCTCAAAAATTTTTTACCTTTTAGGATGATTGTCTCCATCCAGGCATTGCTGTCCGAATGCATATTATAATGTTCGAACAGTATCGTTATTTTTTCAAGACAATGGAACGTTCCGTCCCAAAAGAAAAAAACCATTCAAAATGTCGCACTACAAGAAATATAATTTGAGGTGACAAAATTTTGGGTGTCAAACCAAATTTTGTCACCGAAAGTGGCATTTCCATGACAAAATATTAATTTCGCCACCTAAAACCATCCAGGAATGCCAAAACAGTCCGGACGGGTTAAAAACACGTTCGGACGTATTTATGGTGTGACAACATACACGCGTCGCCAATGAGTGACGATAAAAATAGTCACAAAATACAAAATACCTTTCGGACGAACAACCAAACCATTCGAACTCTCTGTTGGGTGACAAATTCCAAATCGTCGTAACTGAGTGACAATTAGAATCGTCACAAATTTTACAACTCGTCTGGACTCTTTTTATACAACGTCCGCACAGACATTACCTAACGAATAATAATTGTCAGCATATAGTGACAAATTAAAAATCGTCATCACTCAATCTTGTCCAGACTACATCAACCGCGTTCCAACGGAAAAAATAACGTCATCCGAATGGTACAAAACATGTCCGCACATGTATGATTGCTCCTTCCACGAATCGTGTGGTTCCACGTTGCAAAACTTCAGACATGTTATATCGAAACCGTCCGAACCAATAAATACCGTCCGGATAGTTTAAGTTCTAGAACCTTTTTGAATCGGGCATATTTAATAACGTTAAATTGATTGGGCACGTGTGAATATAAAAGCTGAGAAGCGTCCGAACGCATATGAAATACGTTCGGACGATTCCTGAACACATTAAACCAGCCAAACTTTGTCCAAATCACAAACTCACTCTCTTCTCTCAAACTTTTCTCCCAAACGTTTTCACTCTCCGTTCGAGATCTCTCAAATAACTTAAGGTAAAACTTTCTTCATGAGTTTGCTTCTCAATTTCATGCATTTCAATTCAATATCGTCCACTGTTTAGTTTGTTGTGTTGTTAGAGTTCATCAAATTATATTGCTTAGTTTTTGTTCATCGAAACACTATTTGGATGGTTTTTTAAGATGTTCGGACGTTATTTAGTTAGTCCGGATGGTATTTTGCCGTGCGGTCAACCTAGAATTTAAACGACGCAATTTGACATTCGTGCTAATGGTTTGTACTTATGTTCGGACAGTTTTTGCTTGGTTGACCGTGGAATCCCCCCGAAGAAGTATCACCAATGTTGAGGGATAGATAGAGCGACCAGCTTGGGTGGACGCTTTTTTAGTGGAGTTGAAGAAAAGTATTCGGCGATAGTGGAGCGATGCATTCGTTGTGCATGGAACTCCAATGCCGCTTGACCGGTCTGGAGACAAATTTGCTCTAATGGATAGGGCTCTGACAGAAGAGCTGAATATTATGCGGATGGAACTATTCTATGTGAGAGAACAATTATCTCAGTTGTCCCAGTCTGTCCATACCATTCTGATACAACTGCAGACGCTCGTCAGACGGGTGGATAATATGGAGGAGCATTTGGCGCATGTTCGTGATGCTCTCGAACAAGATCTGGAAGAGCCAACTCGTGATTTAGACTAGTCTCCTGTTTATGCTTTATCATTATTATTTATTTATAGTTTGAATGACCATCTCCGACTTATACTAGACATTATGATTGTGTTTATCGTTCTGTATTTGGATTATTTTTTATATTTTATATTAATTATGTTCTTTCACTTGATTAAATTTATTACAATTTAAACGGATAATTAGTACAATAAAATGGGTGATTAGTACAAGTGCTATGTAAATGGAATGATTAGTGTAATTAGCTTGCAATTACAATTAAATGGATGATTAGTTATAATGGATGTTTAATATAAAAATATGCTTAACTATATTTTTTTATGTATGTAAAATAAATTAATTAACTTAAAAATTTTAGCCAAATTATGTTGTGTTAAATTGAGTGAAGTAAATTAAATTAAGTGAAGTAAATTAATTATGTAAATTAAATCATTTAAATAAATTAAGTTGAGTGAAGTAAATTAAATTTAGTGAATTTAAATAAATTTGTTAGGGGTTCGGACAATGTATCTCAACGTCCGGACGCCCTTGTTAGAGAGGTAGGCGTTCGAACATAAAGGCTTAGCGTCCGGACTGGTATGATGAAAAGACGTTGTTGGAACGGTTGTGTACACTGTCCAGACGTTCTTGTAACCGTCGCATGGCTTACACGTCTTTACGGTATACGATGGTTGAAAATAGCAGTCGCTGTCTGAACCATAGTTGACTGTCTGGATGTTATTCTCAGCCAAACGTGCGCTTCCACATCACGCGACGTTAGTGGAAAGTCGTTCGCATGACTAAAAAAGCGTCCGGATGTCTTTATTGCGCCAAACCGTTTTAAACGATTTAAATTTTGACATTTAATACGAAGTACGTTGATTGGGCCACGTGTGCAAATAAACGTCCGGATGCTGTGAGGACCGTCTGTACACTATCGACTAATTCTGAAAAGTCGAACAGTTCGGCATTTTCACAAATATCGCACCATTTCTCATCAAAAATCTGTGATAGCTCAATTATTTTCTTCTCAAATCTTGACGTAATATCCCTCTTTCGAGGATCTAATCACATCTAGGTATGTTTTGCTTGCTTTTAACAAGATTTTAATCGTAAAATTTTTCTTTTTTCTATAGTTTTATGTATAGAATTTCAATTCCATTTTTTGCATAGTACATTGTGTTTTTTGATTGATTTTTACATAGAAATTGATTGTGTTAAGTGTAGCATTGTTTTAAGTATATTAGTTTGTATTTTGGTTGTATTTTTGGGCGTGTGTGGGAGGTGGAGGGACGCTGCCATGGCTCAAATAACTCGGTCGTCCTCCCCTCAGCGTCCAGATACTTCCTTGAGACGTCCAGACGTTTCCTTGATTCCTGTGGACGTGGCCTTGAGGCGTTCGAACCCATGCCAATGCCTTTCGAAGGTACACGTTGTTGTTTTGATTTTGTCCGGACGATATATGAAAGCAGTCCGGACGTTGTTTATATTAAATTTAAAAAGTTTAATTTTCTTTTGTGTGTTCGAACATATTCCTATCGATGTTCGGATGACTGATAGTATCCATATGGGGATACGTTATTGTTTTGACTTTGTCCGGACGCTTTTTCAATGTATTTGGACGTTTGAATGTTAAATTTAAATAATTTTCTTATTTCTTTATGGTTCGGATGGATATCCAATTCTGTTCGGACACTTTGGTAATGTTTGAACACTTCATCGACCTGTTCGGACGGTTTTACTTGGTGTTTGGACGATTTAACTTAGTGTTTGGACAGTTTTTCACGTTCAAACATCTTTCTAACCCGGCGAACACTTTTTGTGTAGATTCTAAAAAAATAAACAAGCGTCCACATACCAACGGCTAGGGTGATGACAAGCAACCTTTTGCTTTAGCTTTAAAGTTGGAGCAGCATACAGCGATCGTTATGTCCCGCACGATTGTTGTCGAGCGGGACATCAAGTTGGCAGATTCTTACAATGTTACATTTGAGGGTCGGATGCTTCTGGAGGTGGTGAAGGAGATAGGTTGGCTTCCGTTGATCTATAGGACCGGCTATACATCGAAGAACCTGGTAGGGAGTTCTATTGTGCTATTTTATGGGCGTGGGACATCGAGGAGCCTAGTATGGAGCTCACTGTCTGTAACATTCCGATCATGTTCTCACCGGATGAGCTGGCAAGATTCTTGGGGTACGAGAGGGATTTGGCAGCATTCTCAAACCTACCAATGAGCAAGGAGGGCTGGCCTACTAAGGCCGAGGTATTCCGGACTATGATACACGGGCAGTTGCATTATTTCTGGCGGATCCTGCACCTGATCCTATGCTTTGCCATTAACTCGAGGAAGCACACTAACGGAGCTGTCTTATAGCCGGGCCGAGTTCTTGTACTTGGTAGTTGTACGGGGGCTACCTGTTGATATGGCATCCTATATCTACCAATCTGTGTGTGCAAAGGCCCTGAAGACAAATGCTATGATTCATTGCTGCACGCAATTCTTCTGACCCAGTTCCTGCACGCCATACTGGTACCCAAGGGTGCTGACGAGACGAGGGTTGTTCCACTTGGGTCGATCAACAATACAATGCTCTCCAAATCGATTGCCCAGACACGTCGAGCGCTGAATGCCACTCGGGCTACTAGAGTTAGAAGACAAGAGCAGCCTAAGGAGTAATGGAGTAGCAGGATCCTGGACAGAGCTCGACACAGGGATTTGGGGAACAACGACCGGGTTGGGTGGATGACATCATGATGTCGCTGACTGAGCGGATGCAATTGGTCTTGTGGCCCACCCATAAGATGGTCAGTGATATCAGTGGTCGGCTGACAACTTTAGAGCATAAGGTCATGGACATGGACTCTGGGTGGAAAAAGGAGGTGGCAACCAGTGCAGAGTTATTTGCCTTGACTCAGCGAGTCGTGCTGATAGAGGAGCACCTTCGTCAAATCCGTGACATTCTAAAAATCACGGATGATGATGATGACGAGCAGTAGCTTATATTTATTTAGTTTTATTATGACGTTTATTTTTTTATTATGTTTTGAGGACATTTACTTTTATATTATGTTTTGTGAACATGTATTGGTATTATTTGATGTTATTTTGTTTATATTATGTTTTGACGATATTTGATACATTTATGTTATTTCTATTTATTAAAACTTAATATAATATGTTAATTAATATTATGTTTTTAATTTCGATACACTCATTCAAAAGAATGTTGATATTAGAACTTAACACACTTAAGGTTAACTAACTTTGGTTATTTAAAACCTGCTAATAAATATAATTGTATAAGCTTTAAAAAAAAAAGTTCGCCAAAACCCATTCGAACGATAAGGTAACCGTTTGGACCACTTACTGTAAGCTCAAATGGTGTCGTATTATATAAAACAAACGGTCCGAAAGGTTATTTATACAGTTGGGATGCATTCGTATACGATCCTTTCATTGAGACGCTGTTGTTTGGGGATTTACAAACAGGTATCGTGAAATGTATGATACCATTCGGACGTAAAATGTAGCGTTCAGACGTTTTTGTTTGTGATTAGACGCTATCGTCTTGTATTTCTAAAATGGTGTCGTGTAATATAAGATAGTGTTCGCACGATGGTTTCAGGTCCGAACGTGTGTGTTTATGACCAGACGCTGTCGTTTGAGAATTACTAAAATGGTGTCGTGAAATGTAAGATAGCGTTCAGACGTGTTTGTCATCGTTCGGACGGTTATGAAATTTTAGGCAGCAACAATTCTCTTGAAAGCTAATACACGTAAGCATTCGAATCCCATTTTACTCGTTTAAATGGTATACAATCATATGAAAATGGCAGAATCATAGACAATGGTGGAAAAACGGGAAATACTTAGAAAACGAGAGATTCGAGCAAGAGGATAAGAGGGGAGCTGATTTTCAGCGTCCAATCTCATTGAATCGTGTGTGGAAGGAGCAACTCATTTAGAATTTGATATTCGAACACATTTGAGGTTAGTGCGTTCTAAATTGAATTGTTTTAGGATGAAAAGCATGGATTTTAGGATATGAAAACATGTATTTTTGAAATTTTAGGGTCTAAAATGATAGCAATAGAGTTTAGGGTTGGTTGTGATGTGTTTATATTGAAGTGTTTGTGATTTTTGTTGATTTTGGCAAGAATTTGTGGTGAAAATGTAGTCTGTGCATCGAAGAACTGTCTTGTTCGACAATCGCAGTCCGGACGGTTTATGTTTCGTCCGGATACTATTCTTTTGTTGGAACGATTTTCAAAACGCGTCCAAACGCTTATATGTATGGTTCGGACGGTTCTGAGTACGTCCGAACAGTTTTTGCTATTATCTTCTTGCATTCATTTAGTAGCCTTATCCCTTGTTTAAGAATTACACGGAGTTCGGACAACGAACTCGATGTAATTCCTGAATTGTCCACATTATGGACAGTTTGAGTTTACAATATGCGTAATGTGCCTAATTGTATCTGCTATTGTGACAGTTGTGTTTAGAAATTTCGATGTAAATCTTCTTTCGTTCTTCGGATACACATTCAACATTGAGCTTCACATTCAACATTGAGCTTACACACTTACCTTAAATGGTGATTGTTTATGCTCAATGTTGTAGGCGTGTATTTGGGACTGAGGGGAAATGCTGTCGAAATTTCTAGAGCATCGGTCATAATGGTCAGGTCAATTACGTGCAGTACGTGATATTGTAAACTTGAATGAGACAAGACCTATCACCCAAAGAAATTGGAGTTGAGTATGAATTTCATCATTGTTTGCATTATTATTTGTATTTTTGTCTTTGAAGGAACAATATGGATAAACGTTGGATTTATGAGGCTGATAAACTGAAAAATGCGAAGTATAGTAATGGAGTTCGGGATTTTATGAGTGTTGCCCGTAGTTATGCAGATAGTCAGAGATTGATAAGATGTCTGTATAAGAGATGTAAGAATGTGTTGTTCCAACGTGTGGACGAGATGGAGGATCATTTATTCATAATTGGGTTTGACTAGAGTTACACTCATTAGGTATTTCACGGAGAGTTAATTTTAGAAGTTTCTAACCGGGTAGTGATTTTAGAACCTGAACCTCGTAGTGAGGACTCTGGGGGAAACATAAATGATGATATAAGAAACATGTTAAAAGAGTTTGAGGCGGGAGGAGGGGTTAATGAGAATGCTGTGAAAATATGTCAGGTCCTAAAACAGTTAAGTCAAGGTTTTCCGAGTATACCAAGTTATGGGCTGATGCTGAGCGAGAGTTGTATCCCAGGTGTAAGAAATACTTGAAGTTGTCTCTCGTTGTCAGGTTACTTCCTGTGAAGTTGGAGAATAATTTGACTGTAAAGGCATTTGAAGATGTGTTGGGCTTAATAAAAGATGCACTGCCGGAGGGGGAGACACTTCCTAAATCTTATTATGAGGCGAAAAAGTTAAGAAAAAATTTAGAATTTAGCTACGATAACATACATGCGTGCTTAAATGACTGTGTATTGTTTTGGAAGGAGTACAATGAGTTACAAGAGTGTCCGGTGTGTGGAAGTACAATCAGAATACCCAATCAAAGGTTCCTCAAAAAGTACTGCGGCATTTTCCCTTGAAACCGAGGTTGCAGAGATTGTTTTTGTCAAGGCAAACGGCAACGGATATGCGGTGGCACCAAGAGAAGCGTGTGATTGAAGATGGGTTGATGAGGCATCCTGCAGACTCTGGGTATGGAAGACCTTGATAAGAATATGAATGGTTTGGTCGGGAATCTCGGAACGTCCGGTTGGGTTTGGCATCTGATGGGTTCAATCTGTTTGGCAACATGAGCTTATCGTATAGTATATGGTCAGTGGTACTAATTCCATACAATTTGCTGCCATGGAAATGTATGAAGGATTCAAGTTTCATGTTGTCATTGCTTATTCCGAGTCCAAGAAGTCCAGAGAATGATATCGACGTCTAGTTGCAGTCATTGATAGATAAGTTGAAGGACTTGTGGAAAAATGGAGTGCAGACGTACGACGCGGCTGTGTCAAGTCCATTCAAGTTACATGCTACTTTGCTTTGGACAATAAATAATTTTTTGGCTTATGGAAATCTCTCGGGTTGGAGTACGAAAGGACGGTTAGCATGCCCTAATTGCAATGCGAACACAACATCGTTTTTTATTGAAACATGGGGGCAAATATTATTTTTTAGGACATCCCCAGTATTTGCCCACGACGTATAGGTTGAGGCATGATGTCGACATATTTGATGGGAAAAAGAAGTTTAGAGCAGCGCCTGAAAAGTCACTGGAGAGGAGATACTTCAACAACTTGAATCGGTACCGTTATGTTCGTTTGGGAAGACTCAGAAGAAGAGAAAACAGGCTAAAATGAGTTAAGTTGGACGAAATGCAGCATATTCTTTGGGTTGTCGTACTGGTCAAATTTAAAACTTCGACATAATATGGACATCATGCACATAGAGAAAAATATTTGTGACAATGTGTTGGGAACTTTGATGAATGTCGATGGTAAGACGAAGGACAATGCTAGTGCTCGGAGGGACTTGGCATTAATGGCATTAAAAAGGATTTACATTTGCAAGTTTGGATCAGCAAGAGGTGATGCCTTAAGCATTATTTACTTTAACGAAGGATGAACGTAAGAAGTGTTGTAAATGACTGAAGGGTGACAAGTTTCCGGATGGATACGCCTCTAACATATCCCGGTGCGTAATATTAAAGAAGGGAAGATAATACGTATGAAGAGTCATGATTCACATGTCTTGTTGCCGCGACTGTTACCGTCAATGATACACGGTTGTTAGGAAACGAAGTATGTACAGCGTTGACTGAGTTGAGCTTATTCTTTAGAGACTTGTGCTCAAGAACAATACGTTTAGACATTGTGGACCAGTTAGAGAAGGACATTGGAATGATTCTTTGCAAGTTAGAAGGCATTTTCCCTCCATCATTTTTTATTATTATGGTTCATTTAGTAGTTCATTTACCTCGGGAGGTGAAACTTGGGGTTCTAGTTCAATTTCTATGGATGTATCCAATGGAGAGGTATATGATGAAGCATTTCGTTAAGAATAGGATATGGTGTGAGGGCTCCATAGTAGAGAATTATCTGTTAAATAAATGTCTAACTTTTTGCTCAATGTATCTTGGTACGGTTGAGACGAGATTTAATTGAAAAGACCAGAATTATGCCGACATGGATGATCGAAGTTGTTGATGTAGGAACAACAAAGGAACCTAGTGGAACAACAAGAACGGAGGACACAACTAATGGCGGAGTAGATGCGTGAGCAGCTGATGGAGCAGATCAACAACTATAATCTCGTACGACACCCAAAAGAAAATTTGGAAGATTTATGTATTTTCACTACTTTGTTAGTACTTTTCAATTATGTATTTATTTACTTTTAATGACGATTGCATATTTGTAGATATTTTATTATTATTACGAGTATTGAATATATTTCTATTTATATTATTTGTAAATTATTTTTAAAATTTTAATTAAACTAATTCAAATATGTAGAAAAAAGGTTCGAACGGTAACAAAAGTTGTCCAAATGGGTCTTGTACAATGATAACTTGCGCACGCATAATTATCCATCCGAACCCTTCGCGATAAATTCGTTTGTCTGTATGATTATTCTTACGTGCACACGATTTTTTGATAAGAAACCGTTCGCACAGCAATAAAATAAGTTCTAACGTGTTCAACAGAAAAAACATTCGAACTTTGTTTGTAAGGGTTCAAATGGTTTTTGAAGCTAACAAAAAATATTTCATCTTAATGAAACAATCATGTTGACATCTTTACATAAACGTCCGGACATTTTTATATTACAGTTCGAACGATGTTATACAACCGTGCGCACGGTTATTCCATGACAAAATACATTTCGTCACATCGAACCAACCATTTGCATGAGCTTTGCGAACGTATGGAGAGTACGTTCTCACAGCTCATGCGAACGGATGGACTGTACTGGGTATGATGATTTTCAATTTCGTTAAAATGGCACAAAACCGTTCAGAAGGTATTGTAAATCGTCCGAACGGTTTAAGCGACAGAACACGAAAATCGTCACCTACAACATTCGCTAACGGGCCTTAGGTGAAAAACCGGGTGACAACTCGGTTTTGTCACCCAAAAAATTAGCTAACAAAATTTGCACTTTGGGTGACAATTTTTTAACACCCAAAATCTTTTTTCTTGTAGTGTCGAGCTCGAACGCCACTGTTATTTTTCCCGACTTGACATTGTTTTGTTTCAAAGAATGAACTCAGTTTGGACATTAGAAAGCAACCTTCAACCCTTACATTTACCGTTATACCCATATAAATTGTACGCTGAAGCGTTCAAACAGTAAACAGTAGCCGGAAGCTTCTAAAAGTTGCATGTGAAAAGTGTATGTAAGCTTAATCGTCAGAATGGTATCTATGACCATTGTAAGTGTAACTGAAATTTAAACTTGAAGTTCGAATAACTTTTAATCCGTTGTTATACCGGTAGACCGTTACTCGTTTTGTAGTAAATCCAATTAAAATAGATTTGAAGAAAAAAGGTCAAGTTTTTTACAATTGCACCTTGTGCAACTGGTATACATACCTATTGACCACTGGCCGTCCGATACAAACAAAAACTTGTTTAGCATAATTTTTTTGAAGATTTTGGAGTTTGCTAAAACCATTTGGACTCAGAAAATTTGTTTGTGTTTTTCTAATTTCATTGCCAAGTGAGTGTACAATCAAGTTTATCCACATAATGAGTTTAAGAGTTACGAGATATACCCTAAGATCTTCAAGTCTTGGACTCTTGCTGTTTCAAATTTTGTGTCTTTGGCTCTATGATGATATTGCCTTTGTCTCTGAAGATGTTTAGTTTATAAATTTAGTCTTTTTATTGTAACCATCAAAATACGAACATAAGAGAAAATAATGTCACGTCCAAAAAAATATCCAATCCAAAAAGAAAATGTGTTCAAACGGAAATACCTAGAAAAAATGAAATCAACCCAAAGAGGTTAATATTTTTTTGGGACAAAGGTTTTCGTCCTAACAGACACATGTTGAAAAATGTCCGTCACACATCCATTCCAAAAAATTGAAATTTTTGTGGGGATAGAAATTTCTATCGTGAAATAAAGAATCCGCTGTGAAAAATATAGCTTTTGAGATAGGTTTATTTTCCGTCTCAAAAAAATAATTAACTAGCCACATATTTTGGGAAGGATGGAAAAATCCTTCCCCAAAAAATACTATTTAGGACCCATTTTTTTGGCGTCCCATCCCAAAATCTCAAATTCGTTATTAACAACACCTATGCACTTTCTATATGCACTTTCTAAAAACACTGAGAAAAGAAGACTATGTTTTTCCAAAGCTAATGCTTATACTTCATCCTAATGAACCAATATAGAAGATTAACCACAAAGTCTACAATTGCATAATTAACCCCTTTAAACCACGACATTAGAATTTTAAAAAAACAACATATTTAATTTTCTAACTCTAGCGAAAGTTTTCAAATACCATACAATTTGGTTTAACACTATACTTTCAAACAATAATAAAGTTTAAAAGACATAAATAATAAAATACCAAGTAAGTTTACATATTTAAAACCCAAAGCAAGAGTCATGTTCTTGAACCCTCGTTTATTTTTGCTCAAGAGCTGCCACATTATACCAAAAAAAAAATTCACAAACTGATCAAATTAATCTTGCATTATTGTACAAAAAAAGGCATACTAACAAGACTTGTGCGTGGACATCAGATGATGGACGAGAACATTTTTTAAGTTCGAACATTATATTATGTATTCGTTAAATTTAATGTTTCATATATTAACTTCACTTTATTCTTCTTAACTTATAGGAAAAAATGGAAACGCTACAGTTACAGCACGAGTCCGAGGGAAAGCCATACACAAAAGTAGAGATTTTCACGAGGTCTTGAAGACGAAAGCGGGTTATATGCGTGGTTTAGGCCATTAAGTACGATCAGTTGGATTGTCGTCTTTAATATCATCTATTGACTAGTCCTGGAGATTGGAGGAGGTTAGAATAGAGATATAGGAGATAAGAGCTAGACAGAAGAAATATTATGAGCTCCTTGTCAGGCAGATAGAAATGGAGATGACGATGCAAAAGGAGCAAGAACGAAGGCTACAATGAATGCAAAAGAAATGCATTAGCATATGATTGAACAAATAAGGAAACTCACAATACGTTTGACGCCTCGACCGAGATTTGAGTAGATTATCTATTTCAAACTAATTGATTTCAATTATGTATTTTATTTACTATTATGACGATTAAATATTTGTTGAAAATTTATTATTATTATGACTGTTAAATATACTGCTTTGAGTATCCTGTACAAATTCTGTTTAAATTTATAATTAAATAAATTCACAGATATTAATATAAATGCAATACGGTCTGAATGCATTAACATTGTCTACACGGAAATATTGACGGAATATGTACGCACACGTACAAAACCATGCGCACAAAAATATGTCAAAAGTTATGCGCAGGGTTTTCTTTCGTTCCCACGATTGTATTCATTACATGTTCGCATAGAAGATAATATTATTTGAATTACTTAATTAGTGACAATTATTGGTTTTTCAAAATTTTCTGTTCCCACGATGTAATTTATTGTGCTTCCCCATGTAGTATATGGGCATGCTCACAACATATTTGGCGACAAAATTTCAATTTGTCAGAAAATAAAAATCAACGCAAACATGTTTGTCTTCTATGCACACATATATTCAATGACGAACAAGAGGTTTGTCACCTTGTACAAAACGTCTCCACACTTCATGCGAATGGACAGAAACTACTAAGTTGTAACAGAAATCAAATTCAACAAGCAACTAGAAAACCCTCCTGACATTTTCCTTTTCCATCGGAACCTTATTGCATTAGAAAACACGTGAGCAGTCACCTAAAATATTTGCTAACGGGCTTACCATGACAACTCGAATTTGACATCGAAAATCTTTGCTGACAAAATTACCACTGTAAGTGACAAAAAATTTTAACACTCAAAGTGATTTTTATTATAGTGCACACAAATGGAAATGCATTAAAACTGAATGGATTGACACGTCACAACCAATAAAATTATGTCACAAGATGCTCCACCTGATGGAATCGAGAATATGATCTATCATTTGCATTGTAGAGATTCTTAATTAGCATCCTACTCCATAGCCCAAGGTAAGTTATGGATTAGTCAAAACTAATTACCTACAGGTGCTAGGAAACATGCGTTCAAATCTTACCCAATGAACCATATTTGGCTTTGGTCACATTAAGAGGGACTACGCCACGCTAATCGTCCCCTTCCACCCTTTAAGCGTTAAATTTAGTGGACCATGATGGATCACGGATTACTCGAGCTGCAGGCCTTATTGGGCCTACTATAAAGATAAAAACTGTTTTTTTCTCTGAATTACTATAAAGATAAAACTGAATCCCAAGATTTGTCGCGACAAGAAAAAGTGCAAAATGTAAAATTAAATAAAATATATATTTTTTTTCTTGATCTTGTGCCGCGTAATGTAACAAAGTGCATAATTAGTGTGAGGTGGACCGTAAGTAGTGTTTTACAGCTTTTTTCCTTTTCTCGGCATCCATATCTTTATAGCTACAAAGTACAGAATAAGGCAGATTTATGGTTGTCATGAATTAGGTCCGAAGTCAGATTTTTGTCTTCGGGATCGAAGGGTATCTCAAAGGGTATCTAACTAATGTTCCGTAAACTTGGATACATATGTAATGCTTAGCTAATTAGCTGAGATTTTAGAATTTAGAAAGAAAAAAAATAGCTGAGATTTTATAAGGAAAATTGTCAGTTTGGTCCTTAGGTTTAGCACTTTTTACATTTTAATCCTTCAATTTCAATTTTCAAAATTTAGGTCCCTCAAATTTTTAATTTTGACAAAAGAATCCTTCCGTTAGCATTTCGTCTATCTCCTTAATGGCAGCCCCTATCACATCACTAAGATGTACACTGGGCATAAATATTAATTCATGTCATTCTCAGCTCTACAACCAAATGACAATCACTTTGATTCTCATATTCATTCCCCAAACAACGATGAATTGCTGCATGGGTCATCGTCCAGCTTTTTGGGTTGTCGTGAAAAACTTGATTTTGACCTAAGTGTTTTAGTCTTTTATTTTGAAGAACCCATATTTGTGAAGATAATAACAAATGCCAACCAAGTCCTATGTCCCTCCTGAAAGTTACATCCGCGAAAAATTAACTTATCAATTCTCTTTGTTGATCTCTGAAAATTCTTCAACAATCTTTAGGTTCTTGTCGATCTCATAATCTCAAGAATTCCATAATAGCAGTCCAAATGTTCTGCCTCATTTCTCTCCATACTCACAGTCGTCATAGGATTTTCTAACTTCTGATGGCCAACTCTCAAACTAACAATTAGGGTAGACTATCTCATAGCTATCCTTTTATATGAAACCCTAGCTGTGATAGTACATGAGATTGTTAGGGATCTCAGATCTCGGTCGTAGGATCATATGGAAAAACTCTTTTTCCATTAACTCTCTTATATTCTTTTATTCTGAATTTTAGGCTTTTACTAATTGTGATCATGTATATCAACATATTACAATTCATTTCTAAGAATTTGAGATTGATTTGTGAAATCCCTTTTGTTAACAATTATAATCGTTTATTTATCCTTCCACCATACCATATTCCATATGAGCTAATAGGACTGAATATTATCATTGATAAAATCCTAACTCATATAATTCTTAATTTTATAATATGTAACTCGTTGGACTCTCAAATTATTTCCAAAAATAATTTCACAAATAAATATATATTATATAGGGAAAAATTCACTTTGCACCCTTGAACTTTGGGGTCATTTTTAAGTTGCACTCACTTTTATCGATTTTCTTAGATTAGTACCTCAAAGTACCACTTTACATTAATTTTCACCCTCAAGCTCAAATTGTCGTTACTTCTCATGGAAAACCAAGACCATGTCGTCCACGTGACCACTTAAAGATTAGACTTCCTATTTTGCCCTTCCTTTAATGAATATAGACGTTAAAAATTTCCCCCTACCCGACATAATTGTTTCAGTTGAAGTCGCTAAGCCCTAGATTATCTCCAACAACAAGCTACCGTGCAATCCCATTTCTTCTCCGGCGAGAGCTTGCAAGATGGCATCACACTGGTAAATGTTGAACCTTTCCTAGCTTATTTTGCATCTCCTTGTATATTTTATCACACTCCTTCATGCATATTTAGTGGGTTTTTTAGATCTACATATGTAGTGCCCCTTCGTGCTATGTTTTCTGGTTTTGCTGAATTTTAATCTTCTGTAGAGTTCCCCTAAGAGTTTCATATGGTTTCGTCTTTGATATGCTTGAGGTAGAAGGTTTTGCTGAATTCTAGCATTTGTAGAGTTTTTTCCCATTTTCATTGTGGTTTCCTCTTTGTCTACACTTGTTAGTTTCCTCTATGTCTGCACTTGTTAGTTTTTCCCTTTTTCATTAAACTGCCTCCTTATCAATTTTTCCCGAATGCTTAAATTTCTACTTTTAATACATGGAATTAATTTTATCTTTACTTAGTTTATAATGGAGTTGTATCATATTCATTCAGTGATGCACAATCATCACCAAGTACTGAAGGTTCGACAACGAGTTGGGTTGGAGATTTCAAGAACAACCCTCTTTGTTGGTGTGGGATTCATTCATGCTTGAAGACCACCTATACAGATGGAAATTTTGTTAGAAGGTTTTTTAGCTGTGTCAACAACGATGTAATCCATTGTTTTCCAGTTTTAGAATTTTTGTTTACTGTTCGTTTTTAAAGTTTGGCTTAAACACGAATACGGTCCCTATGGTTTACCATTTTTCCAAAAAAGTCCCCATACTTCAATTTGGTCGATTTTGGTTCCTTTTATTTATACGTCTTCCCAAAAAAGTCCCTCCATCAGTGTGGCCCCACCAATTTAATGTTTTCTTCCAATGGCCTGACAGAGGTCCACGTCGTCACCAATCACGAGTTGACATGTGGACATGCAATCTCTCTCTCCTCAACTGCGCCATGTCACGTGCCACGCATGGTGTCACGCCCCAAACGCTAACTCGAAGGGTTAGTAACAGCCGCGAGCATCCCCAACAAGGAATACTCAAGCGAACGTACTAAATTCTTGCAGCCAAATTTTTTTTTTTTTTTTATATCGACTAATGCGCGTAATGAAACATTAGAACCTGCTCTGCAAACAATAACTTAAAGTAATTACAACACAGTCACAAAATATCAATTGGTTAAAAACCCTAAACTTTACTAGGGCCGAATAACCCATGACCACCACACATCGGAGGCTCATGTCGGCTCTTTCAAAAATTATCTCTAAACCTTTGCTGAAATTTACTGAAATAACAAAAAGGGAAGAGGAAGTCCTCGTCAGCCCCTCTCCTAGGTTTTAAGGTCCTCTTCTTAGGTTTCCTCACCTGAAATATTGTCTGGAATGATACAATTTGAAAACTGTGAGTCGAATGACTCAGTAAGGGATCATATGCAATAAATAGTGCATGTCTCGCATATTCATGGATATCAATGTACATGAATGCCAAATGAAATGCTTGCATATGCAATGAGACAACGTACTAACATGTAATTGATCTTGAAAGTAATTCTTTAATTCTTTCTTGATTGGGCAATTTATCTCGCTCCATTTACCCCTGAAGTCAAGGGTTGTGCGTTCCCTTCGGAACTATTCCCTTTTTCCCTTGGGAATACGTCATTTGGTTGAGCTAGTCCTCGACGTGGCCCCAGGCCTAATGACTAGACTCAACCCTTAGAGGTTCACACCTTCTTGCAAGCATCCTTCAGTGTGATTGCACATACCTCAAGAGCTACCCATCCTTCTCGCATTCGTCCTTCGGAGTGGGTGCCCCTTAGGAGTCATCCATCCTTCTCGCATTCGTCCTTCGGAGTGGATGCACCTATCTTAATGGTACGGTACCGACCAACCTCAGCCCCTTAACGTAACTTGTCATACAGTACTTCTCATACTTTCATTTGCACAAAACTTTCTTCTTTAAGAAATCATGCAAATGCTTATGTCGTGAAATGCTTGATAATGAGAAATCGTAAATGCACGCCTCATAACTTATCATAACGTAGCATAAAGTTGTACTTTCATTTGCATAAAATTTCTCTTTCATCCTTATGAGAAAAATAAATGCAAATGCTCATGACGTGCTCATGTCATGCTTGATGATAAATATCCATGATGTGTATCATTCCAGTTTTTGGAAAAACATAATTTTCCACTTACCTCCGTCCACTTGAGCTTATGGTGGCACCTTGCCTACAAATGAGTCATACTAATGTCATTTAGAGGTTTACTAGATGTAGAGAATAATCATTCAATCAACTTCAGCACATCATACAAAATCACCCACATTTCTTGACTTCCCAATGGTGATCCTACGATGCAAAGTATTATCTAAGGTTGCTGAAGCCATAAGACTTGGATGCCAAACTGATCCTTACACTAATTTTCATAACACATTAAAATTCCAGGTAATTTGGAGCTCGTTTGCCACTCGAAAGATTTACCCGAAAATGCGAGCTGCTGAGGACGTCCAAGCGGGCAGCCCCGACGTCTCCAGCTCCAAAATTCATAACTTCAAAAACACTGCTCCAAATTACATGAAATTTCTTTTAAAATATTCTTCTTTCATAGTTCAAGCTTGAAGATAAAAATCATAAACATCGGAATGTCCATGCATTGTCGAAAACACTTCATATCAGATAAAATCCTAGAGTAATACTGCTGCTGCCACCAGCTCGGTCTTCTACTTTCAAAACATCACAACTTATTCATTACACCTCTAAATCACACGAAATTTACCTTAAAATGTTCTTCTTTCATAAACTTAAAATTCAAGACCAAACTCGTAAAATTTGGACTTAAACTGAGCACTCGAAATGAACTAACATTCCGGACGTACAAGGCTGCTGGCAGCTTGACGTCCGGGCCTTGAACACGCATATCTCACCCAATACTTATCGGAATCACCCAAGGTATGGCTTAAAATCTTCCTATTTCCTAGGCCTACAATCTAGGATCCTCTTAAGATCAAAGGATAAGCACAATTGCAGCAGAATACACTCCTAGTTCGAGCCTTGAAATCTGCAGAAGTACATTTCAGCAACTTGTCTAACATCAGCAACTAGTCTAACAAGCATTCTCTATCGTCCAATTTCCAATTCTTCTACCCTTAATTCACCATGCAAACCTAGATCCATAAAGGGCTGCAACCAAAATCAAACACCAAGGGTTCGGTTGCAACTCAGCAACCTAAAACATGCCTAATTCCCATTCTCCTTGTTTCACAAAGCACAATCTCTTTATTCTCCAAGTATAGTCCAATCCCTTTAAGTGTTTAGCTTGTTGGTCTACCCACTTTACCTACATGCAAGATACCTACAGCAAGCTACCATCAAGAGAAACATGCAAGAAATAAGGCAGTGAACACATTCGGTCAACAGCAAGTGTTTTCCCCCAATTTCAACATCACCTACCCGGCCATGCATGTGCAAAACAAGTTTCAGCTCTTGCCTACACTTCACAACACTTCACAACAGAAGCTATTCTCTTAAAAATCCCCTACTTTTACGCAACTTACAGCAATATCATGGTTCTATAATCATCAAGCCAAAGTTATTGCATCATCCTTTCTTTTAGGCTTTCCAACAAACACTTTGCATGCCTACCTTTCATTCCCAACTCATAACTCAAATCCAACATGCAGCAACAGCAAACTCAATCCAACATGCAGCAAACTCAAATCCAACATGCTTAGACTTTCCAACAAACACTTTGCATGCCTACCTTTCATTCCCAACTCATCAACTCAAATCCAACATGCAACAAACAAAAACAGAGGATAGGAACCAAAACTAACTTCTAACAATTTACCCACACGAAAATTTTGAATCCAAATGTTAGATCCCCCTTTACCTTGGCTTATCTTGGTTTTCCCCTTCTTCTCTTCTCTCTCTTCTCCTCTTCCTCTTCTCTCTTCTTCTCCTTCTTCTCTCTTCTTCCTCTTCTCTCTTCTTCTCCTTCTTCTCTTTCGGCTTCTTCCTCTCTTCTTCTTCTCTTCGTGTGAGTGAGTTAGGGCAAAAGAGTGAGGGAAGGGAGTGTGAAGTGTGCGGCAAAAAGGGGGGGTGCTTTAGGCGTGAAGTGTTTTGGGGGGAATAGACAAGGCTGCCCTCCCCCCTTGTTTTCCCTCCTTCACGTGATTTTCCCATTTTCTTTTCCTTTTTTTTTTCTGCCACTTCATTATTATTAACCCCAACATGCCTTTCACACATTTTTTAAGAGTCAAAGTCCCTAATTCAATTTCTTCCAAATATTGCAAACTTAGAGATATATTCCAACAATTAAAATGATTAGTTTAATTAATCCCAAATACTCAAATTTAATACTATTAAAAATTGCAAACGATATAACATGTAAATTATAGCTAAAGATGCATAAAAATGCTAGGGGGAACATTCCACCTAGACAAAATCTTAGATTAATTTACCCATACATGCCTTTCTCAATAATTAGAGTAATACACACACACTTAAGAAATCATAATTTTTTTTTTTTTACAATGATAGAAATAAGGTCGGGGTCTCACACATGGGGTCCACATCGAGCTAATTGAAATGCTACATTTTTGGCCCCTCGAATTCATCCCCTTCAACTAAACAAATAAACCCCTGGACCCTCTCTGCAACTCTAACAGCGAAATCAAATGAAATCTCTGAAATCATCTGAGGCATGGCGTCTGCACGGCATCCTCTCAGTGGAACGATGACAGCGAGATTTCTACGACCCCAATGTGTAAATGTAGCCTGCAAGCAAAGTCTAAGTGCAGCAAAACTGCCATTAATCCAGGCCGTCACTTGTACAGGTGCGTCCTTTATGGAAAAACAGGTGGTTTCTTGCATCATTTGTTTAAATGGAATGTTTAAAAGTTATTTTTCACATTGATAGTGTACATTTTTGGGAAAATGTTGTTATGGATGTATTTTTGGTATGCTGTCGTTAGTTTGGAATCCAAGAAATGGTGAGAGCATGTAACATTGCAATTTTTTTTTTTTTTTTTGTATTTTGCAGGATCATGTGCCATGTAATTTCTTTAATGGATAGATCCACCAGTTGAAGCACGAAATAATGAAATGTTGGCTGATCTTGTTGGCAAGCTTTAAAGGATGGACAAACAAAGATACATGATGGATGAAAAACTTTGAATGATGGATGAAAAAATTTGAAGGCAGCAGACACAGGAGTAGCAATTGAAGGCACTATTAGTTGGTTCTTGGGCTACGTTCTTGTGCTATTTGCTAATGTAATAAAGGGATGCTATGCATTGGCCTTATTTTGAATTTGCTGATGCTATTTGAATTTGTACAAATCTGTAAGGACTTGTGGTCCCTCAGTTGGACAAGTATATTTGGCTATATTTGGCTCAGTAATGTCACAATTTCATTTTGATACATGTCATCATGAATTCACCTGTGAATATAATACCAAAAAGTAAACAACTTTAATATGCATTAAATATCCACAAATCTGTGAATATCAATAAAGTGTATAACTTCAATAACCCATATGTCACCATTTAAATTCAAGACCACATCTACAAATATGTCTTCTAATCTAAAATCTCTAAACATAGATAGATTGCAACATGTGCAAAAAGGATACATCCATAATTAATTACATCCAAGCAGGGAATCACCCTACTACAAAACATAAATGTCCACAAAAAGGTGTTTACATCCAACAGAAGTATGCCAAAATCATTGTGTTGCCCTCCACTTGTTCTTCCGTGGTGACCTCCGAGGCAACGATGTTGCTTGAGGTCTAGGTTACCCATTTGGAGCAATGGGTTGTCGCGATGGGGCCCTTGATCTCACCCTTGATGCATCTAGTTGGGTGCTAGGTTGCTGTCCTAAATTGGATGCCACATTGGCAGAAGTTTTTTGTAGGGCACACTTTGACGTGGTTGCCTCTCCAGTAGTAGGTGTTACAGTTTCACGTTCATTAACCTGCAATTCAAGTGTTAAATTCACTTCTTAAACCTCTATAATAAACATATGTATGGCAAAAAAAAATATTACCACTACATTGGTGTTCGTGTTGGGACTTGCTCGGGTTCTTGATGTTCCAGTTGTAGAGCTTGCACTTGCTGCCTTAATACCCCGCATAGGAAAATACAACTTTGTGATTTGGTTGAAATCAACAATTTAGTTCCTAAGTAACAATTAAAGTATATACTTGTGTTCTGGCATTACATTTTCTGCAAGTTCTCGCGTTGTGGCCAATTACTCCATATTTTTTGCACTGAACAATATGTCCAGCCCGTGTGACCCGATATGGGTGTTGCTGTTCATCAACAAATCTTACTCTGGCCTTCTTTAGCCTTCCAACGGGCACTCTAACTTGAGGGGGCATCAGTTGATTACTATCAACGTGTGGCCAGTCATTTAGGTCCGGCATAGTATGAATCTTTGCAACATATAAGACCGCATATGGCAGTGCACAAAATCCTCATGTACTCTTTTATCGTGGTATATGGCAGCGTGAGCATGCGAACACGTTTTCTTGTTCAACTGCCACCTACCACATGAACACTCGTTCATCCCAATGTTCACTAGCTTACGACTGTCGTTCAGCAGCATCACCTCAAACACTTCCCCATCAGACCAATTGCAAAGGCAGTACCGTGCGTCAGATTTGTTTCTCTCAAATTTGGCTCTAATACGTAGGCATATATTCCACTCTGCCTTCTCAATCTAAACACTTTTAGCAACGAACCGATTCATAATTTGCCTTCTAATGAGTTAAAGCATGTATAATATCGATTTCTCCCTTACATCTTTGATCCAGGAATTGAAAGTCTCTACGATCTTATTCAGCAACATATCGCACTTGCTATCTGGCCTGAACGCATGCCATGACTAGCCCTTTGGATCGATCTCAATGAGGTATTTAAAAGCAGTCTCACTAAATGATTTGATCATCGACATGTGATAATCAAACTTGGCTCTCGTGGTTGCTTTAGCTACAAATTGCAACTCATCCTTGTAGTTCTGTCCTTTGTACCCCTTGCTCTTTAGGTTGGCATGCAAATGTCTGAATGTGGTACTTGTAATTGAAAAGCATCTAAGACGCCCTGTAGTAACGTTGAGCAACATATTAGTATTACTAATCAAATACAACCAACTTATTTTTATTAGGCTTAATTGCATCCAGGGCCTCTGAGGTATACGAAAGTTGCAAATGAGCCTCTGTGTAACGTATTCAACAAAAATACCCCTGAGGTAGAGTTTAAGCCAAATCGAGGCCCCTCTGACCATTTTTTGTCATAACAAATAAGAAAGCGTCATTGCCCAATTAAAACATCCATGCCACATTTAAGCTAAGTGTCTGTCAGCTCACCGCGCCTGGTTAAAATAAAGAAAAAAAACTTAATGATATGACGTCTTTCTCCACATTGCAGACACCTGTGTAGATGTGGCATGAACAATTTAATTGGACAGCTTTCTAATTCGTTATGACATGGATTTTAAAACCCTGTTAGCAATGGCCGTTAACGGGGAAATAAATGGAGGGGCCTTGATTTGACTTAAACTATACCTTATGGGTCTATTTGTTGAAA
Source organism: Morella rubra (assembly GCA_003952965.2). Taxonomy (NCBI): domain Eukaryota; kingdom Viridiplantae; phylum Streptophyta; class Magnoliopsida; order Fagales; family Myricaceae; genus Morella; species Morella rubra. Next base: position 20,222,838 of record CM025850.1, on the reverse strand, counting down.
ACGTTACTTTAGGGGCTCATTTGCAACCTTCATATACCTCAGGGGCCCTAAGTGCAATTAAACCTTTTTTATTAATCAAACTCATTTACCTCTTATCAGTCCGACATCCAAGATCATAATCGTGAATTGTCATCAACCACATCCTCCAGCAAGAGTGAAAAGAATCACATCTAAGATGCATGACATTCAGTCTCAATAATACCAACGGCTAGTGGATACATGTCATCGTTGGCGTCTTTTGCAACGGCACACAACAACTATCCTCCCAGTGGGCCTTTAAAGTGACACCTATTGGCCGATATCATCAGTTTGCACCGATTGGGGAAACCCCTATTGCATGCATCTAGCCGCATGTATATGCTTTCAAAAAAGACCTCATTTCTTGCAATTTTGACACAACTTCCCAGATTCCATGTCACAAGTGCCTGGACATAATCATAAACGTATTTGCATTGCTTGGCATGCTTTCTAAAAATAAGCTGCAACCCAAGCCTCTTTGCTCGATATAAATGGTTTTTGGAAACTTCCACTTGAAAATCCCTTCGAATTTTCTACCTCATTTTAGCAAGTGGCCAGTTTGGGTTATCTCTTATTTTTTCAACGTAAAATTGAGCTATATGTCGATACCCCAGATTGCGGTTCTTATGATGGACTCCACAACAATATCTGTTGATAAATGATTTCACTTAAAATGACTATTTCCTAAACATCCAAGAGGCGTGTATCATCCATGGACAAATTTGTTTCTTGCAAACTGCCCTTACTCTCACCTTATCATTCTGTTTGAAGTTGTAATCAAACCCACCTTGAATTCCAAACAACCTCAACGGTTTCCCAAAGAGCTTCACATCTCTAAATTTCAGCCCCCTCATCATTCTGATAGGGTTTATATCAAGGTCCTCCTCAAAAGGGGTATTGTAGCTTCCACTCCCTTCGAATTTTCGCAAGTGGCCAGTTTGGGTTATCTCTTATTTTTTCAACATAAAATTGAGCTATATGCCGATTTGCGGTTCTTATGATGGACTCCACAACAATATCGATTGATATATGATTTCACTTAAAATGACCCTAAACATCCAAGAGGCGTGTATCATCCATAGACAAATTTGTTTCTTACAAACTGCCCTTACTCTCACCTTATCATTCTGTTTGAAGTTGTAATCAAACCCACCTTGAATTCCAAACAACCTCAACGGTTTCCCAAAGAGCTTCACATCTCTAAATTTCAGCCCCCTCATCATTTTGATAGGGTTTATATCAAGGTCCTCCTCAAAAAATTTGGGGTATTGTAGCATCCCAAGATTATCGCTCTTTGAACCAGCATCCCCATTCATATCCACCCAATCGACCTTGCCACCAATATTTACAGGAATGTCTTCATCAGCATCTACCCCATCCTGACCCCCATATCCAAACCACTCCACAGCATCCCTCCTAGCTTTCTTCCTAACATGATGACCCTTCTGTCCATTAACTCCGTCATTAACCTCCCCTCGACCATCCTGGCCCTCCAACCCAATAGCCCCATCCTGGCCAGCCACCCTATTAACTCCACGTGGTGCTGGAAAAATTTCTATCTTATTCTTATCTGTATCATCTCAATCACTAAACATGAGTCGCTCTTCCTCTGACCCCAAACTCTCTTCAGAAGTATTGCATCCTCCTCCACATCCTCACCAATACCATCCTTACCCTACCATTCTCACCAAGACCTACCTCATCAATCCCAAGATCCTCAACAGCTTCATCATCCAGCTCAATTGTCTCTACAGCAGCTCCCTTACTAGAGCCCTGGACAGTGTTGAAGTAATTCCACTCGTCCTTACTATGCAGAGTATACACATAGAAGTCATCTGATGTTGTACGCTCCAACCTCTTGATTTTACAACACATTCTCATTACTGTGGAGCCGACACAACCCCGTTTCAAGTCTATCCTACCCAATAGTACACCATAACTCGCATATATGGTTATACTTCAACTCTTTGGTGAAAATCTTCATCATATGCCTCACAAGAAGTAGTCAGGATCCATATCGCCCTGGAAGTTGATGTTTCCACCTTTGTACACTGAACGTACAAAATTAAGAACTCCGTCATGGTGTAAGAAAACCTTCACCATCTGCAGTCATAGGAAATAACAGTTAATGTTGTACAGGAAAAGCGTGCATGCAATAGTATTATAAATCAGCAAAAGTATTATAGTATTATAGTATACTATAAGTCATAAACCAGTGCATACAATAGCAAAATAACACTATTATATGTCAGCAACAGTAGCAAAAGTATTATAACAGTATACTAGTAGTGTAGTATAATAGTATACTATAATCATTATTGTATTATAAGTATACCATAATCATTATTATACTAGTATACTATAATCATAGTCATAAACTAGACAGTGCACTAGAATAGCATAATTGCGTTATTATAAGTCAGCAATAGCATTATAGGATTATTGTACTATAATCCTCAACCAATGCATACTATAATAGCATTATAGTATACTATGTTTCAAAACAAACAGATAGGGTTTAGTAGCTCGTTTCATTTACTAAACAATAATATAGAACAGCACAGTGTTGTGTTCACAAAACAGAATAGGACAGCATAAACTTACTAACATATGCGGTGGCATGCAACAGATAAACAAGAAAGTACAAGACAAAGACAAAGCAAATTCATGTTCAATAACTGTGTAGGACCACATTGGCATATTAAATTGTAAACTCTCACACTCTCACAGTAGTGGGGGACCACACCTCATAAAGCACATGAAACAATACACGTTGTTCCTCATTGAGACACAGTCAAAAAAAGGGGCCAACAAACCCAATGTTAACAGGACCCACCTTCACAACACAATGGACCATACGATAATCAATAGAAAAGTTGGACCAATATGTAATGATCACAAAGTAGTCCAGAACCCAAATTAGAATCAAATGGGCAGCTAATTTATACCTTAACACTTGTTTGTTTGCGCGAGCGACGCTGTCGGTGATTCGCGACTTTGATTGTCACCAGTCTGTTCTTTCTTGCTCCTTTTGTATTCTACGATTGCAATGCTAGTTCGAATTCTTCAAGCAAGGAATGAAGATGGGGGTTCGATTAGGGGTGCAGAGATTGAAAATTTCTTTAGGAGGAAAGAGTTAGGGCTCGAAGTCTGTGTAATTGGGGTTGGGGAGGGGGGATCGGGATTTCATTGCTCAAAACTCGCGTTTAATTAAATACATGGCATGGCTTGCGTGGCACATGACATGGCGCAGCTAAGGAGAGAGATATTGCATGTCCACGTGTCAACTCGAGATTGGTGACAACATGGACCTCCGTCAAACACATGAAAGAAAACGTTAAATTAGTGGGGCCACACGAATGGATGGACTTTTTGGGAAGATGTATAAATAACAGGGACCAAAATCAACCAAATTGAAGTATGGGGACTTGTTTGGGAAAATGGTAAACCACAGGGACCGTATTCGCATTTAAACCTTAAAGTTTCTTCATATAATATCAAATTGGGAGATCATCCCAATTTTATAGTTGGTTTGATCCTTCTATGTGTGTTCATGGAAGGAGGGTTTTAAGACGTCTTCGAGAGAGGTATGAGAAGACACATGTGGAGGAGGACTCCTTGCATTGCAATTTGACGATGGAACGCAACCTGACAAACTGCATTTGCTTAAAGTTGGCTTTCGCAAAATTCAATCACAATGAAGACTTGAAATTCTACAGGAGATTGCAGTTGATCTCGTTGGTGGTAATTAGTGTGTTGTTCTTGTTCTTGTTGCCCTCAGTCTATGTCAGAGGAAAAGTAGTGGGTTTTTGCCCAGCCTTGCTCTGAATGTTTTCCAAACACTCTAGCTCGTGCATTTCTCCTAGCACGATACACTTGTCCGTCACTAACATCCACATTCCACTGCCTCTTGACTTCTTGAGTTATGGACTCCACTGGCATGTTGGGTTGCGTCTTGAACTGCTCTATGTACTTATTGGTGTTAAAACTAGATCCCACTAGTGAGCTCCAATACTTCTTCGTGCATCAATGGTTACCTTGGAAAGATCTGATTTGGAATGTCATCTCCCCCTTCATCCACCGAGCGTATACTCTGTACTTGCAACGCGGTGCATCCCGGCATATGACAATCACCTTGTCTGAATAGTTCTTCTTAAACGTATGTCCTTGCCTTTCGTTATATTTCCTCACATACTTCTTCTTTGAACAGTTTGGAGAATGGAAACTTCATCCTAAGCTTGAGAACAAGGGCAACCAAGTCTGTAGCTTGAAACTCAAGGCCACGATACGGCTCAAGTAAACTGCTTGCTTCTTCTACCACATCCCTAACTATAAGAGAGACCAAAATATCACTTCTTGCGATATTAGAGCCATTACCTGCAACACAAAGATAAAAGGTTAATTGTTAACTTATGTTAGCAAACATTACACTAAGAAGCTCTAAACATAGATATTTTACCTTCACTTCTATTTAATTCACGTTCATCGGCTTCATTAATAAGAGCCTTTCCTTTCCTTGGGTCGCAATGCCCATCATCATCGCCCCCCTCATAATCACATATGAAATCATCATCTATGTCACCCCCTTCATCATCAGCAATGTCTTCATCACCTCCGTCATCCCCCTTCACTCAATGTTTCACATCCAACATCGGTACTAGATGAGGTATGACCTACCTCCAACTGAAGATGGTCCCACACCATGTCTGTCACTGTGGTCTACATCAATATCAAAAACCTCTTCATCAAAGCTAAGGACTTAATCCTATAATGGATCATTCAACCCCAAACGACGTCTTTCCTTTTCCTCTGACATAGGTTGTACAGCTTCCTCACCAATATTAGTGCCCACTCCACTATCATTAAAGGACACAACGAACAAAACTATGAAAGACTCTCCCTCATGACACTTCACCATTTTCAGAACATCTTGGTTTGAGGACACAAGTTGCAACCCTTCATCAAGACTTTCCGTTGGCTGCTTATAGTAAATAAGATCACCAGCCTTATAACCAAATGGCTTCATAATGGCTTCCAACTCAAAGAATAATAGGCAATTTGGATATTACAGTTGGTCATACATGTCTACATCTCCCCCAACATAGGTGCACCCAAACTGCCCACTAAACCGTACACCATAATGCACCTCGAATAGAAAGAAATCAGGAGCCATGTCTTGGGTAATAAAGCACATAAAACCAATGACATATTCATTACGTCAGAATAGAAAGTGATTTATAAACATACAGGACATTAATAAAGAATATAAAAAATGACAATAGTAAGCCAATATATACGTACAGGACTTGGTAGCCGTAATACATTGGAGTTGATTCCAATAGCCATAAAAAATTGATTCCTTTTGAATTGATGTACTTTTTTTACCATACACTAAACAAAGGTAAAATATACAAAGTCACGTGGAACACCAACTAACAAGCTTAATTAAAAAAGGTTGAATCTAAGCACTAAACAAAGTGACCCACAGAACAGATTTTGTCTCATTTATAAGGCCAAGAACGTGCACAAAGGGACCCAGAACCACTGCCATCAAAATAATGTACTTTAAGGTCTAGAAAGCTCAAACCTTCTACTTTATGGGACCACTTGCTCTGACTCGAAAGTAAAGTAATGTCAACCAACAGATTCAACCATGGGGGACAAAAGGGGGGACCACGGTACCCAGTGAGTTTTAAAATTCGAAAGAGACAACATCAAAAACTTCTCTCCTTTCACTTTATGCATGGAATCAACTTAAGAGTATGTAGAAAACTCATAAGCAATTAACACTCATCAATTTCGTTGAAAGCCTTAAACTTCCCTACAAACTAACATATAAGCGCCTCAACCCTAAAATAGTAGTGAAGAACACCCATTAATCAAGATCTGAAGGCCATACCTGTACCAGATCCAAGATCTCTTGAAATCTTGAAACTCACCAAATGGTAACCGTCGAAGACAACAGAGGCCACTGGCATCGTGAAGAAAAGGAACTTTGAACACTTAGATATGTTTGTCGGAATGGATTTTCAACATCAATAATTCTTTAAAGGAAAACGGGAAGTCTAATCTTTAAATGATCACATGGACGACACGTTCTTGGTTTGCTGTGAGAAGTAACGGCAATTTGAACTAGACGGTGGAAATTAACGTAAAGTGTTACTTTGGGGTACTAATCTAACGAAATCAATATAAGTTGAAGCAATTTAGAAATGACCCCAAAGTTCAAGGGTACAAAATAAATTTTCCCCATTATAGAATAATTTCAAAAAATATTTTCACAAAATTCCTCTGACCAGATATTTCTTTTTTTGGCGTCCAATCCTATACAGATATACTTGAATAAACTATCTCACAAAGAGACTAGCAGATTGCGTATTGACCATTTATGCAAACTCATTCATCATGCACAAGACACAACGTTTCTGAAATATTTAACCTAGAAAGATCATCATCGAATAACTCAGTCAAAGTACAAATACACAATAAACAAATTTGCACAAACCTCTCAAGTCTGAAGATATCATAAACAAATTGTGTCGAATACCTTCTTAACATCAATGATCACTTCCAATAGGTATCCATCTTTGATCTCATTCAGTGCATATACTCTTACAGTATACCTACTCGTTTACTTAAGGTCACCATCTCAATGACTGAGTATATCATCATATTTAATAAAGGCACAATGAGTATAGACTTATTGTACATAAATATGTACCTTGGTTTAGAACAAAACATCAAGGGTACAAGAAATTGAAAATTCATACTCCCTGCCTTTGATTAATTAACTATTGGCATGACTTTTATACAATGTCACTCAATAATAACTGTGTAACATCTTATGTTACAACATATTTCCTAATATAGTACATATAAACATGTGGTATCTAAATAACAATTATCTAGACCAATGATTTTTAGGGCATATTTCTTACAATCTCCCACTTGTACTAAAAAGCATTCATACAGGTATCTCATACCCAATGGTGGAGTTATCGGTTGTAACCAGTTTACAACTTCTCCAACCAATGCACATTTTACCCAATGTACATACACAAATCCAAAATTGGTCAAACATCAACAATGATTGAATTTGTGTATCCCTGGACAATCTGTAAATCCTCAAATCTAAACACTAATTTATTAGTGTTCAATACTTCTCAAGTATTTCAGCAAACTAGAAATATTACTAAACTCTTTTTTAACTTCTTGTTAATACAGGGCATATCCATGTTTAATGAGAAATCAAACTATATAATTATCTTATTATAATGAATTATCAGCTAACACTCGTGAGTTCTCAACTATTTAGACTCATCAGTAGGCTTAATAACATTCCTATTATATTGATCTCTTCCGCTTTAGCAATTTGCTTAGCTAATTATTTCATTAAGAACTGTCACGCTGTTGCTTTTCACTTAGGCCGTACTCCCTTTCAATATATATCGTTCCTTCTGATAATTATCTCTTGTTCAATTAGGGTTTATTAAAATAATACTCAACGTACCCTTTTTGAGCCACAAACCTCAAAAGTATAAAAGTAATTCATGCTTATCACTAACTGAATATTATCACATAAAATTCAGTTACTTGATTTATAACACCATCCGTAGAGTCCATAATCACATTTTTAAAACAAATCATCAATAATATTAAAACCAGTAATTTCATAAATCATTAATGTCAAAATAAACCACATTGAATATCCGAATAGACAAAGTTTTTGAAATTGAAAACAAATTTCAAAAAAAAAAACTGAAATTAAAGATAGTCTTTAAAATATAAAATAATCTCTCTGAGAGTCATATGAAAAGCTCTAATGGAAGTCACTGGAACACTTGCACTTTACTCCATTCTTTAAAATAAATACCTCTTCACTTTGACTCTAGGTTACCTTTAACCCCTGCAATCATATTGTGCAATTACATTGCATAAGTAAGAGGTTATGTCAAAAAATTGACATATCATTAATTTAATGGACATTCTAGTAAATCAAATACAATTGATAAGCATACCTTCAATAGAATTCTTTTTCTTCAAAGAAGCTAAATAAATTCAGCAATTCCTCTTCCTGTGTCTTGGTTTGGCACAGTGGAAATATTTTCCTTTACCTTTTTTTTTTTTGTTCCACTTATGTCCTCTTTCCTAGATTGAGACCCTTTGTTCTTCTTTAACTTCTTCCCCTTGGGCTTTAGTTCAGAACCTGTTGACTTGTCCACCATCATAAGAGAACATTTCTCAGTTATGATGAGTTCCTCAGCTAACTGCAAGATATTGAGCAGCTCTGGCAAAGTCACATTCATCTTGTTCATGTTGCAATTCCACATGAACTGGTTGAATGACTCTGGCAAAGATGTCAAAATCACTCCTACCATAGTCTCACCATCCATACCTGCATCTAGTGTCTCCAGTTCAAAGATGTATGACATCATTCTAAGGACATAATCCCGAACTAAAGCACCCTCCACCAACTTGGTGGTCATCAACAGTTTCATGATCTGGAGGCGTGCAGACTTACTATGATCCACAAACATCTCCTTAAGAGAATCAATCATATCCTTTGCATTTACCAGGCCCTCCCACTGCTTCTGCAACATATTAGTCATAAAGGCTAATGTGTAGCACTTAGCAAGTTCATCGGCCTCATGTCACTTATCATAGGAAACTTTTTCCACTGCAGTAGCATCAGATAAAGAAAGTTAAGGTTCATGTTTCGTCAAGACATAAGCAATCTTCTCAGTTGTGAGTACAATGAAGAGATTCGCTTCCAAACTTTAAAATTTTGTTCGGTGAGTTTGTTGTCATCAAAAATTCTCAACAATGAATTAAGGTTCGACATGATTAATCTACCAAAACATATAGAGTTAATCCACATGAATATATACTACAGTAGCATCAGATAAAGCAAGTTGAGGTTCATCTTTAGTCAAGACATAAGCAATCTTCTCAGTTGTGAGTACAATCAAGAGATTCAGCTTCCAATCTATAAAATTCTATCTAGTGAATTTGTTGTCATTAAGAATTCTGGACAACGAATTAAGGTTCGACATGATTAATCTGCAAAACCTTAGAGAGTTAATCCACATGAATATATAAAAATAATCCAATAGATTCAGGTTTTAGAACAACTATTGGTACCTCTCACAATGACACATCAATCAAATAAATCCTGAATATAACATTTATATTCAGTGTCAATCGTGGGCATCAAGAATTTTTACCTTTTGTAAACATGATCCTATTTTAGTAACAATGTAACAACTTGTAAAAATAAATAGAAATTATCTGTCACAAATCCATCTCAACTTGTAAAAATAAATAGAAACTATCTGTTACGAATCCATCTCATGTCTCATACAATATGTATGTAAATATTCATTGACCCTTGATTTACTTTTGACCACCAAATAAACACAATATTCACTATTTTAGCATATGTGTTTATTTAGTTAAGTGCAACCATTGTCTAAATAACATGTAATTTTGTAATGGGTCGGCGTTATTATTTTAGTCAACACCCCCATTCCGCTTACACTTTCATTTATCTTGGAAAGAAATAAATGGACAAGCTATAAGATTAAGAAATTCAAATCCTCTATTTTAGTTTCATCCAATCATTAATAAAATAGATTTTCACTTACCAACAATGGGGGTCCATGGGATTAATTTCCTCTAAACAATCTCATTTAACACTTGTATTTAAAAAAAAAAAAATGTTGGTCAACCAGGTTGGTCAACGGATCTGCCTGATCATATTGGGTTGACCGTTGACCCACCGGTCCAGGTCCAACTCGATCACTGCTGAATAACGATCTGAGTCATACGCGGACCAAACCACTGGTCGTGGTCTGGGTTTAACCCGAACCGTATCTTGTGGTCCAGGTCGTCCCCAAACTTGGGCCGGGTTCACGGGCCCGAATCCAACCTAGTTCGTGACCCATGGTCCATAGCCCCACAAGGGCTGCCATGGTCCAAATCCTATCCAGCCATGGGTTGGCCCAACAGGGCCCAGCCCATGCAGTCTCCCTCTCCCTTTTCCTTTTTTTTTTTTTAATTGGGTTAGGCTTGAACATTGGCTGGTCTAGAACTTTTTTAAATAAACTTTTTTAAGCCGGTCCAATTCAAAATTTTAAAGCAAAAACACAAGGCCTTAATCAATTAAAACTGTGGGCCCAAAACCTTTGAAAACAAAACAACCCAAAAGATAAAAATAACACAAGCCATTGGGCTGGGTAGGGCACAAAGTTGCCTTACCCACCTAGCCCAAAGCGTGCGACCCAGGCATCTCTATGTCTGGGCACCGATTAGGCACCTTGGAGAGAGGGCAGTTGCCAGCGCTGTTGGCCACTTTCCACCTCCGACTGGCCACGTCCAGCCAGCTACAGGCCATGAGGAGGCTAGCAATTTCAAAGGTCATCACTATGCGGCCTACTAGCATACAGCTGGCCATTGTTTGGAGGCCAAACACCCCCACAACCATGTCTTACACGGGTGTTTTGGTGGTGGTTCATGTCCCTATAGATGCTGAACCTCCATCACCTTCGACCAGAGGGCGACCCTAGTCACATTGGGCACCCCTCCAGCCAATGGTACAGCAGCAACCATATCTTGTTGCTGACCACACCATTTTTGAAAGAAAAGATAACAAGTTTCTCTTTAATTTCAAAGCAAAACAAATGCGATTCATATTCTTAGAGAGGCTATCAACGATTCGATTGTTTCAAAATTGATATACAATTCAATTCTTCAATTCATCAAAGAAACAATAACAAACCGAATAGTTTTCAATCCGAATAAGATAAACGAAAATAATATTCTCTCACATGATTAACAAAAAAATATAATATCCCATACTATAATTTTTCTTTCATGCAATTTCAAGAATGGCGAAGAACGTGTGATTATTCAATAATATTCTGGTACGAATCTTAAGAGAATGAGGTTCAACTAACTTGATTCTGATATCACTGAAAGTTACATCTGCAAAAAATTGACTTACCAATTCTCTTTGTTGATCTCTGAAAATTCTTCAATAATCTTCAAGTTCTTGTCGATCTCACAATCTCTAGAATTCCACAATTGCAGCCCAAATTTATGCCTCCTTCCTCTCCACGCTGACAGTTGTCGTAAGGTTTTCTAAATTCTGATGGCCAACACTCAAACTAACGATTAGAGTAGACTATCTCATCACTATCCTTTTATATGAAACCCTAGCTATGCGTGGGATCGTTAGGGATCTCAAATCTTAGCCGTAGGATCAAATGGAAAAAAAAAAAAATTTCCATTAATTCCCTTATATTCTTTTATTTCAAATTTCAAACTTCTTCTATTTGTAATCATGTCCATCAACATATTATAATTCACCACCCGACAATTTGAGATTGATTTGTAAAATCCCTTTTGCTAACAATTATAATCGTTTATTTATCCTTCCATCATACTATATTTCATATGAGCTAATAGGACCGAAATGTTATCATTGATAAAATATTTAACTCATATAATTCTTAATTTTATAATCTATAACTCATTAGACTCTCAAATTGTTTCCAAAATAATTTCACGAAAAAAATATATATTATATATTAATTTCGAAAAAAAAATTTCACAAAATTTCTCTGGCCAAAGATTTCTTTTTCTCGAGTCCAACTCAATATAGATATACTTGAATATACTATCTCACGAAGAGACTAGTGGATTCCGTATTGAGCATTTATAGAAACTCATTCATCATACACAAGACCCGACGTTATCTGAAATATTTGATCTAGAAAGATTATCACTACATACTCAGTTGAAGTACAAGTACACAATAAACAAATCTGCACAAACCTCTCAGGTCTAAGGATATCATAAATAAATTGTGTTAAATACCTTCTCAACATCAATGATCAGTTCCAGAAGGTATCCATATTTGATACCGTTCAGTGCATGTACTCTTATAGTGCACCTACTTGTTTGCTTAAGGTCACCACATCAATGACTGAGTACGTCATATTATTTAATAGAGACACAACGAGTATACACTATTGTACATAAATATGTACCTTTGTCTAAAAAAAAAATTAAGTGTACAAGAGACCGAAAAGTCATACTCCCTACCTTTGAATCATTAACCATTGACATGACTTTTCTACAATGTTGCTCAATAATAACCATATAACATCTTATGTTACGATATATTACCTAATATAATAGATATAAACACATAGCATCTAAATAACAATTATCTAGAATAATGATTTTTAGAGCATATTTCTTACACCTCCGAGCTATCAATTTTGGTTTGTAGATGAGGAGAAAGATGTTTTATTGAGGTATGCAATGAAGAAAGTCAACACAATGTCAATGGTAAAAGCCCCATTGAATCGGCTACAGCCAGAGCTCCTGTTGGTTTCTCAACGAATCCAAATTCAAATGGAGACATCCATGTAATGTAGAAGACAAGAAATACCAAAAATGTTTCTAGCACGCAATAAAAGCGACAAAGTTGAATAAACCTGTAACGGGGATAAAAGGGGGAGATAATGAATGCACGAAGCTTGACGTAGCAAGTCTTGAAAGTTGTGGTTCAAAGGGGGAGGAAGAATGACGGGGCTAAGGCTGTACTGGCTGCCATCGTCCCTCGATAGTTGTTGGTCCTCTGCTTCCTCCTATTTGTCAGTAGATGCACCTCCCCAACACTCCTCCGAACTTGTTCCTATGCTTCAACGTCAGCATTAATGCATTATCCAAACATTACTCCTAGTAACCAAGACTCAATTTAAAAGGGCCAAGGCAAACTTCTAAAGCTAAATGACCAAAAAAAAATAATCTTATATATTGCAAAAAGTGTCTTAGAGTAAAAATATCAAAAATTAAGGACTAAAAGCATTAAAAATATCGAAATATACATACCATACTATTTGCTGAGACTGAGAGGTGGCAATTGGTCTCCACTACAACAGCATTCTCCATTTCCTTCTGAGTTTTTGGATAAGTTATTTGGTTGTTTCCAAGAGTATTAAGTTGAATTATCTTGGCAACCTTTTTATTATATAAGTTGTACCATTCCAAAAGCTCAAGAAAATCGCTCTTCCTCAATATTGCTCTTAAACAGCAAGCTATGAATAGAGAAATTTAATTATCAACAAATTCAGGCGTACCTCTTTTGTTCTAATTAACACTTGATTTATTTATACCATTTGAGGAAGCTTTTGTTTCACTCGTCTGGTAATTTTTTTGAGGGTTGCCATGTGCTTGTTGCGTCTTAGGATTATCTGGCCAAGAAGTTTCCTAGTTTGAATGGACAAAAAAAAATTTTAAAAAAAATTTCACGTACATTCACTTTTTCACAAATTACAAAAATTGACAAATCCTAATACTTTTTATAAACTCTAAGAATCTTTTTACAAATCTATACTATTTTTAATATATAAAAAAAAAATAAAAAGTTAATTGGATTTCAGCAGCTCCACATTTTTAAACTATTCAAATTTGAGGAGATGGATCATGGCATATGATTACCTGAATTATCGGAGCCTTCTTTTACGTATGTTTACATAGAAGCATTCTACTTATCCTTCGATTGCGTGCAGTGAAGTGGTTGTGTGGGTGGGCCAAGGGGTGGTCCTGGGCTCATAGGGAGCAAAAAAAAAAAAAAAATTAATTAATTCTTTTTTTTTGTTTTTAAGCAGAACTAATCAGGGTCGGGTCCTCTGTTCGCCCGATCTGTTCCGCCACTGATCACTCACTCTTCACCTCTCCCTTCCTAAAATCTAGCATTCTCTTCGTTTCTCTATCCCCTCCTCGAAGTCATTAATTTTCTCTATCCCCTCCTCGAAGTCATTACTTGCTACACCAGACTCAACACCCAAAACTCGGACTCTCTCGTTTCAAATGGCTTTGGTCCTCTCTGATTACCTTCTTATCCCTCAAAAAGCTCTCTCTCTCTCCAGCCGTCGTTTGCGTCCATTTCACGTTTCAGTCGGGATTATTGTTTCAGTCTTTCCCTTGGAAGAATTGGGGGGAAATATGCGTGAAAGACTGAAACACTTGAGTCGAAATCAAGTTCTTCATGACAACCAAAGAGATGGACAACGATCCATGCAACAACTCAACGCAGTTTAGGAAATGAACATGAAACAACGCAGTTTGACCAAAATGATTGCCATTTGTTGCTAAGCTAGAAATGATGCCGTGGATTAATATTTATGTTTCAGTGTACATCTTGCTGACGTACGTAGGAGGGACTGCCATTAAAGAAACAGACGTAACATTGATAGAAGGATTTTTTTGTCAAAAATTAAATTAAATTTTAAAAATTGAAATTAAAGAATTAAAACGTAAAAAATGCTAAAATTTAGGGAGACAATTTTTTATAGAATAAAACAAAAACCCAGGAAATCACGAAAGAAAATCAAGGTCCATCTTCTGCACGCCACTTGTTCCGTACGGTACTAGTGTTATATATATTAATCTAATCAACCTGCCCTCGAGGACGTCAACTTTACGGGTACCTTTTTTCAAAGACAAAAGTAAGAATATACGCGTCTGGGGAGTGAAAATTTTGAGGGATAGAAATTTTAAGAGTTACGAAGTTTATGAAAAAATAAAGGTATTTTATAAAATTTGATGAAAAAATAAAAAGAGAAAAAATTTAAATGAATATTATAATAAATAAATTGAGAAGGAGAAAGAGATTATTTTATAATTTTGTAACGTGGATAGAAAAATTTCCACCCCGAACACGTCATTGGTCATTGGTCATTACGGCCACAAGCGGAATATCATATGGGTACTCCTCTGTTCTATAATTGCAGCTATAGAGAGGCCAGTGTATTCTGAAACTACAATAACAGCTAACCTAGGACCAACTCTTTTAAGTTTGGTCACAGGATGCCAGTATGCCACCACCTCCACTGTCTGTCCGAGTGATCTGCTTAATTTTTAAGTTTCTGGGCTCTATGCAGTGCTGCTTGAACAATATATTCACGGTAGGATAAACTTCCTTTCTGGGGTTGAAGCAACAGACGTGCAAGAAGATGAGAAATGGAAATTGAAGTACGATTGTGAACTGACGGTAGAGAGCGGCTCATACGGCTCAAGTCGTCTCCAAGACAATCATTAAGTGTAACGACAGTCTATGATTGAATAATTTAGCAAAAGAAATTATTGGTGGGAATCAAACCCAGAAATTGAGGACTAAGAAAACTTCAACATCACATTTAAGAATGGGACAGAGACTACAAGTTGCACCAATCCAATCTCCTCTCCGATGCCATCTTTGTTTTCTCTTCTTCGAATTGTTTAAGAAAGTCAAGGAAAAGATATGAACGAGGACCACGAAGGCCCCAAAGAATAAAGAAGTAAAATATATAATAGGAGGGGAACAAGAGATCATGGGACATCGGCATTGTGGCTGGCAGGGCTTTGCTTGGATATGCGTCACGTCCGTGTAAAAAGTCTAATTCCTTTCGTTTTGTGCGCAGAGAAGATGCCAAATAGTCGACCATTTCAATTAATGGCATTGGGGAAATCGGCATAAAGGGTCATCTATGACGTTCAGATATCGGCGAAAATTTTAAAAAATGGGTTAATGGAGGTACGTAAGTAATGGATCTGGATACATACAGAAGACAGAATGGCGTTCGTAGCTGGATCAAGCGTGGAATGTTTTTCTTAGCTGGATATGATGTGGCGGGCTGCCTTTTTGGAAAACGGAACCCGCTCCAGTTATCACTCCAAGAACGTTAATGGTTTCTACGTACAACGGAGGAGATACTTAAAAGGAAGCCGTCGGGAGTAGATAGAACAGTAATTGCTGAACAAAATCCCTTTAGGAAACTTCACTTTTAATCCTTATCTCTATATCAATTCCAAGTCTCACTAATGAAAATCCTCACGCTAACCTTGCAAACTATCAAAATGCATAAATGTTCGTTTCTATCCAGACATTTAAGTGTCAGTATTGTGTTACGTTACCTATTTTTTATATATTTCAACAGAATCTTACTTGGACATGAACATTGATAAATTTTAATAATTTGAATACTAGATTTGATAATTTTCATAGTTCAGACATTTAATTAATATTTGATTGAAAATTGGTTCTAGAAGTGAATATTATTGAGATCTTTTTCCTTTACAAAATATCAATTCGGCACAAATTAAAACAATTCTAAATTTCGCAGGAAAATCCTGAGGCACGTTGGAGGGCTTACCCCTGTAGATTCACCGAGCATAAAATGATACACTTCTTAATATTTTAAGGCATCTTATGTTACTTCATGCATGATTTCTATGTATTTGATCATCCGATCCGAATAAAAAAAAAATTAATAGACAAAAGGATTAATTTAAGAACTTGAATCAAAGGATTATTCTCCTTCTTTGTGCTTATAAATGTATATATTGTGTGATATCTTCTAATACAAAACACAAGTTTCAACATT
>CM025850.1:20187363-20206257 GCA_003952965.2 Morella rubra | reverse complement strand
AAGATACATGATGGATGAAAAACTTTGAATGATGGATGAAAAAATTTGAAGGCAGCAGACACAGGAGTAGCAATTGAAGGCACTATTAGTTGGTTCTTGGGCTACGTTCTTGTGCTATTTGCTAATGTAATAAAGGGATGCTATGCATTGGCCTTATTTTGAATTTGCTGATGCTATTTGAATTTGTACAAATCTGTAAGGACTTGTGGTCCCTCAGTTGGACAAGTATATTTGGCTATATTTGGCTCAGTAATGTCACAATTTCATTTTGATACATGTCATCATGAATTCACCTGTGAATATAATACCAAAAAGTAAACAACTTTAATATGCATTAAATATCCACAAATCTGTGAATATCAATAAAGTGTATAACTTCAATAACCCATATGTCACCATTTAAATTCAAGACCACATCTACAAATATGTCTTCTAATCTAAAATCTCTAAACATAGATAGATTGCAACATGTGCAAAAAGGATACATCCATAATTAATTACATCCAAGCAGGGAATCACCCTACTACAAAACATAAATGTCCACAAAAAGGTGTTTACATCCAACAGAAGTATGCCAAAATCATTGTGTTGCCCTCCACTTGTTCTTCCGTGGTGACCTCCGAGGCAACGATGTTGCTTGAGGTCTAGGTTACCCATTTGGAGCAATGGGTTGTCGCGATGGGGCCCTTGATCTCACCCTTGATGCATCTAGTTGGGTGCTAGGTTGCTGTCCTAAATTGGATGCCACATTGGCAGAAGTTTTTTGTAGGGCACACTTTGACGTGGTTGCCTCTCCAGTAGTAGGTGTTACAGTTTCACGTTCATTAACCTGCAATTCAAGTGTTAAATTCACTTCTTAAACCTCTATAATAAACATATGTATGGCAAAAAAAAATATTACCACTACATTGGTGTTCGTGTTGGGACTTGCTCGGGTTCTTGATGTTCCAGTTGTAGAGCTTGCACTTGCTGCCTTAATACCCCGCATAGGAAAATACAACTTTGTGATTTGGTTGAAATCAACAATTTAGTTCCTAAGTAACAATTAAAGTATATACTTGTGTTCTGGCATTACATTTTCTGCAAGTTCTCGCGTTGTGGCCAATTACTCCATATTTTTTGCACTGAACAATATGTCCAGCCCGTGTGACCCGATATGGGTGTTGCTGTTCATCAACAAATCTTACTCTGGCCTTCTTTAGCCTTCCAACGGGCACTCTAACTTGAGGGGGCATCAGTTGATTACTATCAACGTGTGGCCAGTCATTTAGGTCCGGCATAGTATGAATCTTTGCAACATATAAGACCGCATATGGCAGTGCACAAAATCCTCATGTACTCTTTTATCGTGGTATATGGCAGCGTGAGCATGCGAACACGTTTTCTTGTTCAACTGCCACCTACCACATGAACACTCGTTCATCCCAATGTTCACTAGCTTACGACTGTCGTTCAGCAGCATCACCTCAAACACTTCCCCATCAGACCAATTGCAAAGGCAGTACCGTGCGTCAGATTTGTTTCTCTCAAATTTGGCTCTAATACGTAGGCATATATTCCACTCTGCCTTCTCAATCTAAACACTTTTAGCAACGAACCGATTCATAATTTGCCTTCTAATGAGTTAAAGCATGTATAATATCGATTTCTCCCTTACATCTTTGATCCAGGAATTGAAAGTCTCTACGATCTTATTCAGCAACATATCGCACTTGCTATCTGGCCTGAACGCATGCCATGACTAGCCCTTTGGATCGATCTCAATGAGGTATTTAAAAGCAGTCTCACTAAATGATTTGATCATCGACATGTGATAATCAAACTTGGCTCTCGTGGTTGCTTTAGCTACAAATTGCAACTCATCCTTGTAGTTCTGTCCTTTGTACCCCTTGCTCTTTAGGTTGGCATGCAAATGTCTGAATGTGGTACTTGTAATTGAAAAGCATCTAAGACGCCCTGTAGTAACGTTGAGCAACATATTAGTATTACTAATCAAATACAACCAACTTATTTTTATTAGGCTTAATTGCATCCAGGGCCTCTGAGGTATACGAAAGTTGCAAATGAGCCTCTGTGATAACGTATTCAACAAAAATACCCCTGAGGTAGAGTTTAAGCCAAATCGAGGCCCCTCTGACCATTTTTTGTCATAACAAATAAGAAAGCGTCATTGCCCAATTAAAACATCCATGCCACATTTAAGCTAAGTGTCTGTCAGCTCACCGCGCCTGGTTAAAATAAAGAAAAAAAACTTAATGATATGACGTCTTTCTCCACATTGCAGACACCTGTGTAGATGTGGCATGAACAATTTAATTGGACAGCTTTCTAATTCGTTATGACATGGATTTTAAAACCCTGTTAGCAATGGCCGTTAACGGGGAAATAAATGGAGGGGCCTTGATTTGACTTAAACTATACCTTATGGGTCTATTTGTTGAAAACGTTACTTTAGGGGCTCATTTGCAACCTTCATATACCTCAGGGGCCCTAAGTGCAATTAAACCTTTTTTATTAATCAAACTCATTTACCTCTTATCAGTCCGACATCCAAGATCATAATCGTGAATTGTCATCAACCACATCCTCCAGCAAGAGTGAAAAGAATCACATCTAAGATGCATGACATTCAGTCTCAATAATACCAACGGCTAGTGGATACATGTCATCGTTGGCGTCTTTTGCAACGGCACACAACAACTATCCTCCCAGTGGGCCTTTAAAGTGACACCTATTGGCCGATATCATCAGTTTGCACCGATTGGGGAAACCCCTATTGCATGCATCTAGCCGCATGTATATGCTTTCAAAAAAGACCTCATTTCTTGCAATTTTGACACAACTTCCCAGATTCCATGTCACAAGTGCCTGGACATAATCATAAACGTATTTGCATTGCTTGGCATGCTTTCTAAAAATAAGCTGCAACCCAAGCCTCTTTGCTCGATATAAATGGTTTTTGGAAACTTCCACTTGAAAATCCCTTCGAATTTTCTACCTCATTTTAGCAAGTGGCCAGTTTGGGTTATCTCTTATTTTTTCAACGTAAAATTGAGCTATATGTCGATACCCCAGATTGCGGTTCTTATGATGGACTCCACAACAATATCTGTTGATAAATGATTTCACTTAAAATGACTATTTCCTAAACATCCAAGAGGCGTGTATCATCCATGGACAAATTTGTTTCTTGCAAACTGCCCTTACTCTCACCTTATCATTCTGTTTGAAGTTGTAATCAAACCCACCTTGAATTCCAAACAACCTCAACGGTTTCCCAAAGAGCTTCACATCTCTAAATTTCAGCCCCCTCATCATTCTGATAGGGTTTATATCAAGGTCCTCCTCAAAAGGGGTATTGTAGCTTCCACTCCCTTCGAATTTTCGCAAGTGGCCAGTTTGGGTTATCTCTTATTTTTTCAACATAAAATTGAGCTATATGCCGATTTGCGGTTCTTATGATGGACTCCACAACAATATCGATTGATATATGATTTCACTTAAAATGACCCTAAACATCCAAGAGGCGTGTATCATCCATAGACAAATTTGTTTCTTACAAACTGCCCTTACTCTCACCTTATCATTCTGTTTGAAGTTGTAATCAAACCCACCTTGAATTCCAAACAACCTCAACGGTTTCCCAAAGAGCTTCACATCTCTAAATTTCAGCCCCCTCATCATTTTGATAGGGTTTATATCAAGGTCCTCCTCAAAAAATTTGGGGTATTGTAGCATCCCAAGATTATCGCTCTTTGAACCAGCATCCCCATTCATATCCACCCAATCGACCTTGCCACCAATATTTACAGGAATGTCTTCATCAGCATCTACCCCATCCTGACCCCCATATCCAAACCACTCCACAGCATCCCTCCTAGCTTTCTTCCTAACATGATGACCCTTCTGTCCATTAACTCCGTCATTAACCTCCCCTCGACCATCCTGGCCCTCCAACCCAATAGCCCCATCCTGGCCAGCCACCCTATTAACTCCACGTGGTGCTGGAAAAATTTCTATCTTATTCTTATCTGTATCATCTCAATCACTAAACATGAGTCGCTCTTCCTCTGACCCCAAACTCTCTTCAGAAGTATTGCATCCTCCTCCACATCCTCACCAATACCATCCTTACCCTACCATTCTCACCAAGACCTACCTCATCAATCCCAAGATCCTCAACAGCTTCATCATCCAGCTCAATTGTCTCTACAGCAGCTCCCTTACTAGAGCCCTGGACAGTGTTGAAGTAATTCCACTCGTCCTTACTATGCAGAGTATACACATAGAAGTCATCTGATGTTGTACGCTCCAACCTCTTGATTTTACAACACATTCTCATTACTGTGGAGCCGACACAACCCCGTTTCAAGTCTATCCTACCCAATAGTACACCATAACTCGCATATATGGTTATACTTCAACTCTTTGGTGAAAATCTTCATCATATGCCTCACAAGAAGTAGTCAGGATCCATATCGCCCTGGAAGTTGATGTTTCCACCTTTGTACACTGAACGTACAAAATTAAGAACTCCGTCATGGTGTAAGAAAACCTTCACCATCTGCAGTCATAGGAAATAACAGTTAATGTTGTACAGGAAAAGCGTGCATGCAATAGTATTATAAATCAGCAAAAGTATTATAGTATTATAGTATACTATAAGTCATAAACCAGTGCATACAATAGCAAAATAACACTATTATATGTCAGCAACAGTAGCAAAAGTATTATAACAGTATACTAGTAGTGTAGTATAATAGTATACTATAATCATTATTGTATTATAAGTATACCATAATCATTATTATACTAGTATACTATAATCATAGTCATAAACTAGACAGTGCACTAGAATAGCATAATTGCGTTATTATAAGTCAGCAATAGCATTATAGGATTATTGTACTATAATCCTCAACCAATGCATACTATAATAGCATTATAGTATACTATGTTTCAAAACAAACAGATAGGGTTTAGTAGCTCGTTTCATTTACTAAACAATAATATAGAACAGCACAGTGTTGTGTTCACAAAACAGAATAGGACAGCATAAACTTACTAACATATGCGGTGGCATGCAACAGATAAACAAGAAAGTACAAGACAAAGACAAAGCAAATTCATGTTCAATAACTGTGTAGGACCACATTGGCATATTAAATTGTAAACTCTCACACTCTCACAGTAGTGGGGGACCACACCTCATAAAGCACATGAAACAATACACGTTGTTCCTCATTGAGACACAGTCAAAAAAAGGGGCCAACAAACCCAATGTTAACAGGACCCACCTTCACAACACAATGGACCATACGATAATCAATAGAAAAGTTGGACCAATATGTAATGATCACAAAGTAGTCCAGAACCCAAATTAGAATCAAATGGGCAGCTAATTTATACCTTAACACTTGTTTGTTTGCGCGAGCGACGCTGTCGGTGATTCGCGACTTTGATTGTCACCAGTCTGTTCTTTCTTGCTCCTTTTGTATTCTACGATTGCAATGCTAGTTCGAATTCTTCAAGCAAGGAATGAAGATGGGGGTTCGATTAGGGGTGCAGAGATTGAAAATTTCTTTAGGAGGAAAGAGTTAGGGCTCGAAGTCTGTGTAATTGGGGTTGGGGAGGGGGGATCGGGATTTCATTGCTCAAAACTCGCGTTTAATTAAATACATGGCATGGCTTGCGTGGCACATGACATGGCGCAGCTAAGGAGAGAGATATTGCATGTCCACGTGTCAACTCGAGATTGGTGACAACATGGACCTCCGTCAAACACATGAAAGAAAACGTTAAATTAGTGGGGCCACACGAATGGATGGACTTTTTGGGAAGATGTATAAATAACAGGGACCAAAATCAACCAAATTGAAGTATGGGGACTTGTTTGGGAAAATGGTAAACCACAGGGACCGTATTCGCATTTAAACCTTAAAGTTTCTTCATATAATATCAAATTGGGAGATCATCCCAATTTTATAGTTGGTTTGATCCTTCTATGTGTGTTCATGGAAGGAGGGTTTTAAGACGTCTTCGAGAGAGGTATGAGAAGACACATGTGGAGGAGGACTCCTTGCATTGCAATTTGACGATGGAACGCAACCTGACAAACTGCATTTGCTTAAAGTTGGCTTTCGCAAAATTCAATCACAATGAAGACTTGAAATTCTACAGGAGATTGCAGTTGATCTCGTTGGTGGTAATTAGTGTGTTGTTCTTGTTCTTGTTGCCCTCAGTCTATGTCAGAGGAAAAGTAGTGGGTTTTTGCCCAGCCTTGCTCTGAATGTTTTCCAAACACTCTAGCTCGTGCATTTCTCCTAGCACGATACACTTGTCCGTCACTAACATCCACATTCCACTGCCTCTTGACTTCTTGAGTTATGGACTCCACTGGCATGTTGGGCTGCGTCTTGAACTGCTCTATGTACTTATTGGTGTTAAAACTAGATCCCACTAGTGAGCTCCAATACTTCTTCGTGCATCAATGGTTACCTTGGAAAGATCTGATTTGGAATGTCATCTCCCCCTTCATCCACCGAGCGTATACTCTGTACTTGCAACGCGGTGCATCCCGGCATATGACAATCACCTTGTCTGAATAGTTCTTCTTAAACGTATGTCCTTGCCTTTCGTTATATTTCCTCACATACTTCTTCTTTGAACAGTTTGGAGAATGGAAACTTCATCCTAAGCTTGAGAACAAGGGCAACCAAGTCTGTAGCTTGAAACTCAAGGCCACGATACGGCTCAAGTAAACTGCTTGCTTCTTCTACCACATCCCTAACTATAAGAGAGACCAAAATATCACTTCTTGCGATATTAGAGCCATTACCTGCAACACAAAGATAAAAGGTTAATTGTTAACTTATGTTAGCAAACATTACACTAAGAAGCTCTAAACATAGATATTTTACCTTCACTTCTATTTAATTCACGTTCATCGGCTTCATTAATAAGAGCCTTTCCTTTCCTTGGGTCGCAATGCCCATCATCATCGCCCCCCTCATAATCACATATGAAATCATCATCTATGTCACCCCCTTCATCATCAGCAATGTCTTCATCACCTCCGTCATCCCCCTTCACTCAATGTTTCACATCCAACATCGGTACTAGATGAGGTATGACCTACCTCCAACTGAAGATGGTCCCACACCATGTCTGTCACTGTGGTCTACATCAATATCAAAAAGCTCTTCATCAAAGCTAAGGACTTAATCCTATAATGGATCATTCAACCCCAAACGACGTCTTTCCTTTTCCTCTGACATAGGTTGTACAGCTTCCTCACCAATATTAGTGCCCACTCCACTATCATTAAAGGACACAACGAACAAAACTATGAAAGACTCTCCCTCATGACACTTCACCATTTTCAGAACATCTTGGTTTGAGGACACAAGTTGCAACCCTTCATCAAGACTTTCCGTTGGCTGCTTGTAGTAAATAAGATCACCAGCCTTATAACCAAATGGCTTCATAATGGCTTCCAACTCAAAGAATAATAGGCAATTTGGATATTACAGTTGGTCATACATGTCTACATCTCCCCCAACATAGGTGCACCCAAACTGCCCACTAAACCGTACACCATAATGCACCTCGAATAGAAAGAAATCAGGAGCCATGTCTTGGGTAATAAAGCACATAAAACCAATGACATATTCATTACGTCAGAATAGAAAGTGATTTATAAACATACAGGACATTAATAAAGAATATAAAAAATGACAATAGTAAGCCAATATATACGTACAGGACTTGGTAGCCGTAATACATTGGAGTTGATTCCAATAGCCATAAAAAATTGATTCCTTTTGAATTGATGTACTTTTTTTACCATACACTAAACAAAGGTAAAATATACAAAGTCACGTGGAACACCAACTAACAAGCTTAATTAAAAAAGGTTGAATCTAAGCACTAAACAAAGTGACCCACAGAACAGATTTTGTCTCATTTATAAGGCCAAGAACGTGCACAAAGGGACCCAGAACCACTGCCATCAAAATAATGTACTTTAAGGTCTAGAAAGCTCAAACCTTCTACTTTATGGGACCACTTGCTCTGACTCGAAAGTAAAGTAATGTCAACCAACAGATTCAACCATGGGGGACAAAAGGGGGGACCACGGTACCCAGTGAGTTTTAAAATTCGAAAGAGACAACATCAAAAACTTCTCTCCTTTCACTTTATGCATGGAATCAACTTAAGAGTATGTAGAAAACTCATAAGCAATTAACACTCATCAATTTCGTTGAAAGCCTTAAACTTCCCTACAAACTAACATATAAGCGCCTCAACCCTAAAATAGTAGTGAAGAACACCCATTAATCAAGATCTGAAGGCCATACCTGTACCAGATCCAAGATCTCTTGAAATCTTGAAACTTGAATCACCAAATGGTAACCGTCGAAGACAACAGAGGCCACTGGCATCGTGAAGAAAAGGAACTTTGAACACTTAGATATGTTTGTCGGAATGGATTTTCAACATCAATAATTCTTTAAAGGAAAACGGGAAGTCTAATCTTTAAATGATCACATGGACGACACGTTCTTGGTTTGCTGTGAGAAGTAACGGCAATTTGAACTAGACGGTGGAAATTAACGTAAAGTGTTACTTTGGGGTACTAATCTAACGAAATCAATATAAGTTGAAGCAATTTAGAAATGACCCCAAAGTTCAAGGGTACAAAATAAATTTTCCCCATTATAGAATAATTTCAAAAAATATTTTCACAAAATTCCTCTGACCAGATATTTCTTTTTTTGGCGTCCAATCCTATACAGATATACTTGAATAAACTATCTCACAAAGAGACTAGCAGATTGCGTATTGACCATTTATGCAAACTCATTCATCATGCACAAGACACAACGTTTCTGAAATATTTAACCTAGAAAGATCATCATCGAATAACTCAGTCAAAGTACAAATACACAATAAACAAATTTGCACAAACCTCTCAAGTCTGAAGATATCATAAACAAATTGTGTCGAATACCTTCTTAACATCAATGATCACTTCCAATAGGTATCCATCTTTGATCTCATTCAGTGCATATACTCTTACAGTATACCTACTCGTTTACTTAAGGTCACCATCTCAATGACTGAGTATATCATCATATTTAATAAAGGCACAATGAGTATAGACTTATTGTACATAAATATGTACCTTGGTTTAGAACAAAACATCAAGGGTACAAGAAATTGAAAATTCATACTCCCTGCCTTTGATTAATTAACTATTGGCATGACTTTTATACAATGTCACTCAATAATAACTGTGTAACATCTTATGTTACAACATATTTCCTAATATAGTACATATAAACATGTGGTATCTAAATAACAATTATCTAGACCAATGATTTTTAGGGCATATTTCTTACAATCTCCCACTTGTACTAAAAAGCATTCATACAGGTATCTCATACCCAATGGTGGAGTTATCGGTTGTAACCAGTTTACAACTTCTCCAACCAATGCACATTTTACCCAATGTACATACACAAATCCAAAATTGGTCAAACATCAACAATGATTGAATTTGTGTATCCCTGGACAATCTGTAAATCCTCAAATCTAAACACTAATTTATTAGTGTTCAATACTTCTCAAGTATTTCAGCAAACTAGAAATATTACTAAACTCTTTTTTAACTTCTTGTTAATACAGGGCATATCCATGTTTAATGAGAAATCAAACTATATAATTATCTTATTATAATGAATTATCAGCTAACACTCGTGAGTTCTCAACTATTTAGACTCATCAGTAGGCTTAATAACATTCCTATTATATTGATCTCTTCCGCTTTAGCAATTTGCTTAGCTAATTATTTCATTAAGAACTGTCACGCTGTTGCTTTTCACTTAGGCCGTACTCCCTTTCAATATATATCGTTCCTTCTGATAATTATCTCTTGTTCAATTAGGGTTTATTAAAATAATACTCAACGTACCCTTTTTGAGCCACAAACCTCAAAAGTATAAAAGTAATTCATGCTTATCACTAACTGAATATTATCACATAAAATTCAGTTACTTGATTTATAACACCATCCGTAGAGTCCATAATCACATTTTTAAAACAAATCATCAATAATATTAAAACCAGTAATTTCATAAATCATTAATGTCAAAATAAACCACATTGAATATCCGAATAGACAAAGTTTTTGAAATTGAAAACAAATTTCAAAAAAAAAAACTGAAATTAAAGATAGTCTTTAAAATATAAAATAATCTCTCTGAGAGTCATATGAAAAGCTCTAATGGAAGTCACTGGAACACTTGCACTTTACTCCATTCTTTAAAATAAATACCTCTTCACTTTGACTCTAGGTTACCTTTAACCCCTGCAATCATATTGTGCAATTACATTGCATAAGTAAGAGGTTATGTCAAAAAATTGACATATCATTAATTTAATGGACATTCTAGTAAATCAAATACAATTGATAAGCATACCTTCAATAGAATTCTTTTTCTTCAAAGAAGCTAAATAAATTCAGCAATTCCTCTTCCTGTGTCTTGGTTTGGCACAGTGGAAATATTTTCCTTTACCTTTTTTTTTTTTGTTCCACTTATGTCCTCTTTCCTAGATTGAGACCCTTTGTTCTTCTTTAACTTCTTCCCCTTGGGCTTTAGTTCAGAACCTGTTGACTTGTCCACCATCATAAGAGAACATTTCTCAGTTATGATGAGTTCCTCAGCTAACTGCAAGATATTGAGCAGCTCTGGCAAAGTCACATTCATCTTGTTCATGTTGCAATTCCACATGAACTGGTTGAATGACTCTGGCAAAGATGTCAAAATCACTCCTACCATAGTCTCACCATCCATACCTGCATCTAGTGTCTCCAGTTCAAAGATGTATGACATCATTCTAAGGACATAATCCCGAACTAAAGCACCCTCCACCAACTTGGTGGTCATCAACAGTTTCATGATCTGGAGGCGTGCAGACTTACTATGATCCACAAACATCTCCTTAAGAGAATCAATCATATCCTTTGCATTTACCAGGCCCTCCCACTGCTTCTGCAACATATTAGTCATAAAGGCTAATGTGTAGCACTTAGCAAGTTCATCGGCCTCATGTCACTTATCATAGGAAACTTTTTCCACTGCAGTAGCATCAGATAAAGAAAGTTAAGGTTCATGTTTCGTCAAGACATAAGCAATCTTCTCAGTTGTGAGTACAATGAAGAGATTCGCTTCCAAACTTTAAAATTTTGTTCGGTGAGTTTGTTGTCATCAAAAATTCTCAACAATGAATTAAGGTTCGACATGATTAATCTACCAAAACATATAGAGTTAATCCACATGAATATATACTACAGTAGCATCAGATAAAGCAAGTTGAGGTTCATCTTTAGTCAAGACATAAGCAATCTTCTCAGTTGTGAGTACAATCAAGAGATTCAGCTTCCAATCTATAAAATTCTATCTAGTGAATTTGTTGTCATTAAGAATTCTGGACAACGAATTAAGGTTCGACATGATTAATCTGCAAAACCTTAGAGAGTTAATCCACATGAATATATAAAAATAATCCAATAGATTCAGGTTTTAGAACAACTATTGGTACCTCTCACAATGACACATCAATCAAATAAATCCTGAATATAACATTTATATTCAGTGTCAATCGTGGGCATCAAGAATTTTTACCTTTTGTAAACATGATCCTATTTTAGTAACAATGTAACAACTTGTAAAAATAAATAGAAATTATCTGTCACAAATCCATCTCAACTTGTAAAAATAAATAGAAACTATCTGTTACGAATCCATCTCATGTCTCATACAATATGTATGTAAATATTCATTGACCCTTGATTTACTTTTGACCACCAAATAAACACAATATTCACTATTTTAGCATATGTGTTTATTTAGTTAAGTGCAACCATTGTCTAAATAACATGTAATTTTGTAATGGGTCGGCATTATTATTTTAGTCAACACCCCCATTCCGCTTACACTTTCATTTATCTTGGAAAGAAATAAATGGACAAGCTATAAGATTAAGAAATTCAAATCCTCTATTTTAGTTTCATCCAATCATTAATAAAATAGATTTTCACTTACCAACAATGGGGGTCCATGGGATTAATTTCCTCTAAACAATCTCATTTAACACTTGTATTTAAAAAAAAAAAAATGTTGGTCAACCAGGTTGGTCAACGGATCTGCCTGATCATATTGGGTTGACCGTTGACCCACCGGTCCAGGTCCAACTCGATCACTGCTGAATAACGATCTGAGTCATACGCGGACCAAACCACTGGTCGTGGTCTGGGTTTAACCCGAACCGTATCTTGTGGTCCAGGTCGTCCCCAAACTTGGGCCGGGTTCACGGGCCCGAATCCAACCTAGTTCGTGACCCATGGTCCATAGCCCCACAAGGGCTGCCATGGTCCAAATCCTATCCAGCCATGGGTTGGCCCAACAGGGCCCAGCCCATGCAGTCTCCCTCTCCCTTTTCCTTTTTTTTTTTTTAATTGGGTTAGGCTTGAACATTGGCTGGTCTAGAACTTTTTTAAATAAACTTTTTTAAGCCGGTCCAATTCAAAATTTTAAAGCAAAAACACAAGGCCTTAATCAATTAAAACTGTGGGCCCAAAACCTTTGAAAACAAAACAACCCAAAAGATAAAAATAACACAAGCCATTGGGCTGGGTAGGGCACAAAGTTGCCTTACCCACCTAGCCCAAAGCGTGCGACCCAGGCATCTCTATGTCTGGGCACCGATTAGGCACCTTGGAGAGAGGGCAGTTGCCAGCGCTGTTGGCCACTTTCCACCTCCGACTGGCCACGTCCAGCCAGCTACAGGCCATGAGGAGGCTAGCAATTTCAAAGGTCATCACTATGCGGCCTACTAGCATACAGCTGGCCATTGTTTGGAGGCCAAACACCCCCACAACCATGTCTTACACGGGTGTTTTGGTGGTGGTTCATGTCCCTATAGATGCTGAACCTCCATCACCTTCGACCAGAGGGCGACCCTAGTCACATTGGGCACCCCTCCAGCCAATGGTACAGCAGCAACCATATCTTGTTGCTGACCACACCATTTTTGAAAGAAAAGATAACAAGTTTCTCTTTAATTTCAAAGCAAAACAAATGCGATTCATATTCTTAGAGAGGCTATCAACGATTCGATTGTTTCAAAATTGATATACAATTCAATTCTTCAATTCATCAAAGAAACAATAACAAACCGAATAGTTTTCAATCCGAATAAGATAAACGAAAATAATATTCTCTCACATGATTAACAAAAAAATATAATATCCCATACTATAATTTTTCTTTCATGCAATTTCAAGAATGGCGAAGAACGTGTGATTATTCAATAATATTCTGGTACGAATCTTAAGAGAATGAGGTTCAACTAACTTGATTCTGATATCACTGAAAGTTACATCTGCAAAAAATTGACTTACCAATTCTCTTTGTTGATCTCTGAAAATTCTTCAATAATCTTCAAGTTCTTGTCGATCTCACAATCTCTAGAATTCCACAATTGCAGCCCAAATTTATGCCTCCTTCCTCTCCACGCTGACAGTTGTCGTAAGGTTTTCTAAATTCTGATGGCCAACACTCAAACTAACGATTAGAGTAGACTATCTCATCACTATCCTTTTATATGAAACCCTAGCTATGCGTGGGATCGTTAGGGATCTCAAATCTTAGCCGTAGGATCAAATGGAAAAAAAAAAAAATTTCCATTAATTCCCTTATATTCTTTTATTTCAAATTTCAAACTTCTTCTATTTGTAATCATGTCCATCAACATATTACAATTCACCCCGACAATTTGAGATTGATTTGTAAAATCCCTTTTGCTAACAATTATAATCGTTTATTTATCCTTCCATCATACTATATTTCATATGAGCTAATAGGACCGAAATGTTATCATTGATAAAATATTTAACTCATATAATTCTTAATTTTATAATCTGTAACTCATTAGACTCTCAAATTGTTTCCAAAATAATTTCACGAAAAAAATATATATTATATATTAATTTCGAAAAAAAATTTCACAAAATTTCTCTGGCCAAAGATTTCTTTTTCTCGAGTCCAACCAATACAGATATACTTGAATATACTATCTCACAAGAGACTAGTGGATTCCTATTGAGCATTTATACAAACTCATTCATCATACACAAGACCCGACGTTATCTGAAATATTTGATCTAGAAAGATTATCACTACATGACTCAGTCAAGTACAAGTACACAATAAACAAATCTGCATAAACCTCTCAGGTCTAAGGATACATAAATAAATTGTGTTAAATACCTTCTCAACATCAATGATCAGTTCCAGAAGGTATCCATATTTGATCCGTTCAGTGCATGTACTCTTATAGTGCACCTACTTGTTTGCTTAAGGTCACCACATCAATGACTGAGTACGTCATATTATTTAATAGAGACACAACGAGTATACACTATTGTACATAAATATGTACCTTTGTCTAAAAAAAAAATTAAGTGTACAAGAGACCGAAAAGTCATACTCCCTACCTTTGAATTCATTAATCATTGACATGACTTTTCTACAATGTTGCTCAATAATAACCATATAACATCTTATGTTACGATATATTACCTAATATAATAATATAAACACATAGCATCTAAATAACAATTATC
Source organism: Morella rubra (assembly GCA_003952965.2). Classification (NCBI taxonomy): domain Eukaryota; kingdom Viridiplantae; phylum Streptophyta; class Magnoliopsida; order Fagales; family Myricaceae; genus Morella; species Morella rubra. The sequence goes on along the minus strand of CM025850.1, from coordinate 20,191,565 downwards.
TAGAATAATGATTTTTAGAGCATATTTCTTACACCTCCGAGCTATCAATTTTGGTTTGTAGATGAGGAGAAAGATGTTTTATTGAGGTATGCAATGAAGAAAGTCAACACAATGTCAATGGTAAAAGCCCCATTGAATCGGCTACAGCCAGAGCTCCTGTTGGTTTCTCAACGAATCCAAATTCAAATGGAGACATCCATGTAATGTAGAAGACAAGAAATACCAAAAATGTTTCTAGCACGCAATAAAAGCGACAAAGTTGAATAAACCTGTAACGGGGATAAAAGGGGGAGATAATGAATGCACGAAGCTTGACGTAGCAAGTCTTGAAAGTTGTGGTTCAAAGGGGGAGGAAGAATGACGGGGCTAAGGCTGTACTGGCTGCCATCGTCCCTCGATAGTTGTTGGTCCTCTGCTTCCTCCTATTTGTCAGTAGATGCACCTCCCCAACACTCCTCCGAACTTGTTCCTATGCTTCAACGTCAGCATTAATGCATTATCCAAACATTACTCCTAGTAACCAAGACTCAATTTAAAAGGGCCAAGGCAAACTTCTAAAGCTAAATGACCAAAAAAAAATAATCTTATATATTGCAAAAAGTGTCTTAGAGTAAAAATATCAAAAATTAAGGACTAAAAGCATTAAAAATATCGAAATATACATACCATACTATTTGCTGAGACTGAGAGGTGGCAATTGGTCTCCACTACAACAGCATTCTCCATTTCCTTCTGAGTTTTTGGATAAGTTATTTGGTTGTTTCCAAGAGTATTAAGTTGAATTATCTTGGCAACCTTTTTATTATATAAGTTGTACCATTCCAAAAGCTCAAGAAAATCGCTCTTCCTCAATATTGCTCTTAAACAGCAAGCTATGAATAGAGAAATTTAATTATCAACAAATTCAGGCGTACCTCTTTTGTTCTAATTAACACTTGATTTATTTATACCATTTGAGGAAGCTTTTGTTTCACTCGTCTGGTAATTTTTTTGAGGGTTGCCATGTGCTTGTTGCGTCTTAGGATTATCTGGCCAAGAAGTTTCCTAGTTTGAATGGACAAAAAAAAATTTTAAAAAAAATTTCACGTACATTCACTTTTTCACAAATTACAAAAATTGACAAATCCTAATACTTTTTATAAACTCTAAGAATCTTTTTACAAATCTATACTATTTTTAATATATAAAAAAAAAATAAAAAGTTAATTGGATTTCAGCAGCTCCACATTTTTAAACTATTCAAATTTGAGGAGATGGATCATGGCATATGATTACCTGAATTATCGGAGCCTTCTTTTACGTATGTTTACATAGAAGCATTCTACTTATCCTTCGATTGCGTGCAGTGAAGTGGTTGTGTGGGTGGGCCAAGGGGTGGTCCTGGGCTCATAGGGAGCAAAAAAAAAAAAAAAATTAATTAATTCTTTTTTTTTGTTTTTAAGCAGAACTAATCAGGGTCGGGTCCTCTGTTCGCCCGATCTGTTCCGCCACTGATCACTCACTCTTCACCTCTCCCTTCCTAAAATCTAGCATTCTCTTCGTTTCTCTATCCCCTCCTCGAAGTCATTAATTTTCTCTATCCCCTCCTCGAAGTCATTACTTGCTACACCAGACTCAACACCCAAAACTCGGACTCTCTCGTTTCAAATGGCTTTGGTCCTCTCTGATTACCTTCTTATCCCTCAAAAAGCTCTCTCTCTCTCCAGCCGTCGTTTGCGTCCATTTCACGTTTCAGTCGGGATTATTGTTTCAGTCTTTCCCTTGGAAGAATTGGGGGGAAATATGCGTGAAAGACTGAAACACTTGAGTCGAAATCAAGTTCTTCATGACAACCAAAGAGATGGACAACGATCCATGCAACAACTCAACGCAGTTTAGGAAATGAACATGAAACAACGCAGTTTGACCAAAATGATTGCCATTTGTTGCTAAGCTAGAAATGATGCCGTGGATTAATATTTATGTTTCAGTGTACATCTTGCTGACGTACGTAGGAGGGACTGCCATTAAAGAAACAGACGTAACATTGATAGAAGGATTTTTTTGTCAAAAATTAAATTAAATTTTAAAAATTGAAATTAAAGAATTAAAACGTAAAAAATGCTAAAATTTAGGGAGACAATTTTTTATAGAATAAAACAAAAACCCAGGAAATCACGAAAGAAAATCAAGGTCCATCTTCTGCACGCCACTTGTTCCGTACGGTACTAGTGTTATATATATTAATCTAATCAACCTGCCCTCGAGGACGTCAACTTTACGGGTACCTTTTTTCAAAGACAAAAGTAAGAATATACGCGTCTGGGGAGTGAAAATTTTGAGGGATAGAAATTTTAAGAGTTACGAAGTTTATGAAAAAATAAAGGTATTTTATAAAATTTGATGAAAAAATAAAAAGAGAAAAAATTTAAATGAATATTATAATAAATAAATTGAGAAGGAGAAAGAGATTATTTTATAATTTTGTAACGTGGATAGAAAAATTTCCACCCCGAACACGTCATTGGTCATTGGTCATTACGGCCACAAGCGGAATATCATATGGGTACTCCTCTGTTCTATAATTGCAGCTATAGAGAGGCCAGTGTATTCTGAAACTACAATAACAGCTAACCTAGGACCAACTCTTTTAAGTTTGGTCACAGGATGCCAGTATGCCACCACCTCCACTGTCTGTCCGAGTGATCTGCTTAATTTTTAAGTTTCTGGGCTCTATGCAGTGCTGCTTGAACAATATATTCACGGTAGGATAAACTTCCTTTCTGGGGTTGAAGCAACAGACGTGCAAGAAGATGAGAAATGGAAATTGAAGTACGATTGTGAACTGACGGTAGAGAGCGGCTCATACGGCTCAAGTCGTCTCCAAGACAATCATTAAGTGTAACGACAGTCTATGATTGAATAATTTAGCAAAAGAAATTATTGGTGGGAATCAAACCCAGAAATTGAGGACTAAGAAAACTTCAACATCACATTTAAGAATGGGACAGAGACTACAAGTTGCACCAATCCAATCTCCTCTCCGATGCCATCTTTGTTTTCTCTTCTTCGAATTGTTTAAGAAAGTCAAGGAAAAGATATGAACGAGGACCACGAAGGCCCCAAAGAATAAAGAAGTAAAATATATAATAGGAGGGGAACAAGAGATCATGGGACATCGGCATTGTGGCTGGCAGGGCTTTGCTTGGATATGCGTCACGTCCGTGTAAAAAGTCTAATTCCTTTCGTTTTGTGCGCAGAGAAGATGCCAAATAGTCGACCATTTCAATTAATGGCATTGGGGAAATCGGCATAAAGGGTCATCTATGACGTTCAGATATCGGCGAAAATTTTAAAAAATGGGTTAATGGAGGTACGTAAGTAATGGATCTGGATACATACAGAAGACAGAATGGCGTTCGTAGCTGGATCAAGCGTGGAATGTTTTTCTTAGCTGGATATGATGTGGCGGGCTGCCTTTTTGGAAAACGGAACCCGCTCCAGTTATCACTCCAAGAACGTTAATGGTTTCTACGTACAACGGAGGAGATACTTAAAAGGAAGCCGTCGGGAGTAGATAGAACAGTAATTGCTGAACAAAATCCCTTTAGGAAACTTCACTTTTAATCCTTATCTCTATATCAATTCCAAGTCTCACTAATGAAAATCCTCACGCTAACCTTGCAAACTATCAAAATGCATAAATGTTCGTTTCTATCCAGACATTTAAGTGTCAGTATTGTGTTACGTTACCTATTTTTTATATATTTCAACAGAATCTTACTTGGACATGAACATTGATAAATTTTAATAATTTGAATACTAGATTTGATAATTTTCATAGTTCAGACATTTAATTAATATTTGATTGAAAATTGGTTCTAGAAGTGAATATTATTGAGATCTTTTTCCTTTACAAAATATCAATTCGGCACAAATTAAAACAATTCTAAATTTCGCAGGAAAATCCTGAGGCACGTTGGAGGGCTTACCCCTGTAGATTCACCGAGCATAAAATGATACACTTCTTAATATTTTAAGGCATCTTATGTTACTTCATGCATGATTTCTATGTATTTGATCATCCGATCCGAATAAAAAAAAAATTAATAGACAAAAGGATTAATTTAAGAACTTGAATCAAAGGATTATTCTCCTTCTTTGTGCTTATAAATGTATATATTGTGTGATATCTTCTAATACAAAACACAAGTTTCAACATT
>CM025850.1:20169573-20186363 GCA_003952965.2 Morella rubra | reverse complement strand
ATAACAAGTCTGAATGTTTCGCCTGTCAATAGTCTGGCGTGGTGGCTTTAAAATTTGGTATGAACAGGGATTCTCGGCACATATTTGGAATCGTTACTGCTAGCATGCGCGCTCGCTTGCATACATGGCCTCGGACCGTCTATCCTGCTGTTAACTCCTTGTGTGTTGAAGCTTTCTGATCGGGATTTTGTGTAGCTTGTGCAGAAACTTTTTGTTAAGTTTAAATAGTTACTAGAAAAAGTTGCATAACCTATTCACCACCCTCTAGATTCGATAGTGTTGTTTGAGTCTTAAATCATTTTGTTCACCAAGACTACACTTTCTCAGAAACATGCAAGTTTCTTACAGTCAATTAAATGCTCCTGTGTGTTCCATTTTCACAGCCGGAACAACGACGTACGCATCAGATACAGAAAGTTGTGAGGAAATTATTAAAATTTGAGCACTAACCTGATGCGGATGGAGATCCAAAAGTCGTTCATAAGGAACCAATTTTTCAAGGGTTGTTCTTTATATTCTTTAGATAACATGACAAATCTGTTCACCCAAAAAAAACATGGATAATCTTACATATATATATATATATATATATATATTGCCAACTATATACGAGACATACTTACGTTTGTATCGTATTAGCACATGAAACTCAAAGATTCGAATCTTGAAGAATAACACGAGATTCTACCCAATCACCAGTTGATCAGGTGATTCTAAGGTCTTATGAGTGATGTTTTTCGAGGAGAATAAGAATCTGGTTTGCGTGAAGTTCTGTTTCATTCTGAGACATTTATTAAAAACTGAGATGAAAAAAATTCGTTGCTGATTCATACTCAGAATATATAGCCTTCTGAGTATGAATCTAGAGCTTCTTTCTAGATGCCTTTCGGTTCAATATTTTTACCAACTAAAGCAATATTAGTTAGTGAATGAATACTCATTCCACTGAAAGACATGAGATACCATGCTTGTGCTTAATTTCTTACAATCTATTCAGACAGTTGGTATCTCATGTCTTTTAGTGGAATGAGTATTCGTTCAGTAACTAATTATATTGCTTTAGTTGGTAAAAATATTGAACCAAAAGGCATCTAGAAAGAAGCTCTAGATGCCCTTCCGGTTTAGATATTCAACAAACAATAAATATAACGCAGAATATGACCGTCATCCTGCAATATGATTTTTTACTAGACGACCGATGAATAGGAAGTCTTTGAGTAGGACTCATCATCCAATGAACTTCGAATTCCTGGTGTTAAGAATAAAAATAATAGAGAGAAAATAATTTAAACTAGGAGAGATAGAGAGAAAAGAGAAGTGAGACATGAGATTTAAATGATTCGGTCTATAGACCTACATCTATTGTGGGAAGGTCCAGCTGGGCAGATTGATGTACTCATTGATGTAAGGATGAGATTTATAAACCTTTGATTACAATAGCCCACATTACTTTAGCAATGTGGGACTTTAATAACTCCAATACCAGGTGAGAATGTGCATGTCGTTTCTGATCATCCGATCGATGAGCTCCATATTCCAAGTGAGAATGGAGGTTGGCCTAGATCAGCATCCAGGTTCAGGTTGTCGTTTCTGATGTCTGGAAAATTCACAACGAGAACGTGCGTGTCATGCTAGCAGGACCGCGATATATATTTTCCTCTATGTTCAGCTTATAAGACCTCTGAGGATGGAAATTTTGGATTCAACTTCATCAACATGATTTGTCTCAAATTCAAATATCCTTCTTAAGCTTTTCATGAACGTCTTCCGAGGAATTTGATAATAATTTTATTAAGTCTGAATCAAGAAATCAAATCAAAGTAAATTTAAGAAAAAAAAAATGGTGGTCCAACTATGCATATCAGATCAGCAGGCTCATCCTCCGTTAATAATTTTTTTCTTGGGCCAGCAATATTATGTGTCCAGAGCCTCTTTGACCGAACATTAAAAGGTTTATGTTGAAACAACCCTATTGGATGTTCAAGAGTTCTTCGACTAAATTAGACTATATGAATATGTTGGGCCTATGAGTTGTTCCTCATTAGTTGGCCCATTTCCTATCTTCTTTTTTTTTCTAAGCGGCCCATTTCCTATTTTAATAGATCTTTTTGAAGCCGTATCTTTTTTTTTTTTTTTTTTTTTTTTTTTCTAGATTTGAAGCCGTATCATTATGCGAAAGAAAATATTACTCTGTGACACCAAAATTTTACCTCTTTTAGAATATATGTTTTGTAACGCCCTCTCTTTTTTATCTGTTTGACACATATATGATATATATATATATATATATAGCTAATTGGAGTTTCCTTGTTTAATTTATTACCTTCTTGAGCTTACATTATTTTTTTAATATACTTGCTTTGCACATTTTTAATTTTCCTAATTTTCAATTATGTGGTTACATTTGTTTTTATATTATTGAGCTTGATATTTGTTTCTATTTTGTTACTATTTACATTGGGAAATTTAATTTTTCTTTCCAAATGATATCTTTTTTTTTTGTTTAGCATGTTTAATGATCTTATTGTACTTTCAACTTAAAGCTGAGTATTGTGTTCTTAAAGAACTTGCTTTTAATCTTACAATTGTCTTAGAAATAATGTTCTTTACTTTTATATCTTAGTAATTAATGTCCTTCAATTTGCATTAAATCATTTTAAGATGGCATGCTTGGCCGAACTAGCACATTTAAAGCCAACTACGTGCTTTTTACTTTTTCTCTCACTCTCTCTTCCTTAGCTGACTGCATGGGGTGTTTTTATTGGTCCTCTCTTTGTCTTTTTGCATGCAATAACACTTGGATAAAGGGTAGTTCGATGGGTGCTTGTGTTTGGGCAAAAGGGGTTTGTAGAGATACTAATGATTGCCTTGGTTAGGGTGGTGATAACATTTGTCAACCAAAGCCTTATTGCCACCCATTTTCCCCATACAATTCGGTTGCTTCTCTTGTTAACTATTAGCTCCATGATTGCCTAGCTAGAGTAGGGCGTGAAGTTAGAGAATTGGAGAGAGAATTAACCATAGTTGGATTGGCTTTTTCCACATCAAAACTGATCGGCATGCAGCTCTTTCTTCTTTGTTTTGTCGACCAAGTGAGTGAAATAGAGACTTGAGAGAGAAACTAGCACCTGACTGAGAGTGAGAGAGGAGAGAGGCATAGGAGAAAAGGGAAGAACCAAGGGATAAAGAGAAGAACGAAGGAGAGAAGAGAGAGGTGCAGCCGAAGGAGAGAAGAAGGGGAAAAAGAAAGAAGAAAAGGGGGGAAGAGGAAAGGCAGTCGGTGAGCCCTTGTCCCCTTGCCTTTTGAGATTTTCAGCTTTTGGTTTTGTCTCTTTCACTCACCTTTTTTGTTGCATTGCCTTTAGGTGTTGTCTCTTTGGAAAAAGAACCTCATCCATCGAGTAAGAGAGGTAAGGGTGCATTTGATAAAGGTTGGAATGTTGGATATTGTGTTTTGGCCAAATGAGTTAATCTTAGCATATATTTGTTTATGTTTTCGGTTTTGAGCTTTAAGTTCTACATAAGGCTAGCTGGACATGAATGCATGTGTCAAATGATGGGAATGGAGTTTGCATGTGAGGATCCTAGTGTTTGATGATGAAAATATTTGAGTGTTGTGTTTAAATGATGATGTAGGCTTGAGGGAGTCACGGTTAGTGACTAAAGAGGAGCAAAAATTGATTAAGAGAGGCACGGGCGAGCAAAGAGGCTTGCATGGGCGATTTCTTTAATATATGTGAAAAACAAAACTTACTTTTTGGAGGCATTTAACTCCTTATTTTGATCTGAGCTGGCCTGTGCTACACCTTTTCACATAGTTTTAGGGACCAAATGCAAGTAATAGTTAACGTGTATGCATGGAGAATAGAATTAAATAACATGCAAAGTCACTTTCTGCCTTATTTTTGATGTCTGTGCACTAAAGTCATTATCGCACGGGTAAGATCATATCGTTTGGCCACACGTACATTTAGGGAAGAGTCCTGGACATACGATGAAAATTTCAAGTGGAAATGATGTAAAATGAGTGAGAAAATGAAATTTAACTGTGAGAGGTAAAATGACTAAGTAATGGGCTTGAAAGCCCAAAATTTGACTTGAAGCCTTAGGGACCGAATTGGACCTATCTAGAGGTGATTTTAAGAGACTTTTGAGACCCAACAATGACCCCAAAACATGGCTATCATTTGAGGGCCTATTAATGTAAAAGTTGTCCAAAAGTTTTGAGGGAGAGGAAAGAAGGGCACGACAGTACCTATGATAGATATTCTCCTTAATTTTGTGTGGCCAAAATTGTACAATTCCTATGTCTCATGTTAATAGTATAGATGTTGGAATTTATGTGTAAGATAAGGAAGGAAATTTGCATGCAAAGTAAACCTAGAGTACCTAAATACATTAGAGAATTTTTTTAATAGAAAATATTTTGAATTTTTACACCAAACTGCCTAGATATGAATATTAATAATTATAGGTCTTACACTAAAAAAATAAATAAAATTAAATAGTACAACTAAATCAAGATAGATTAGTAATATGGAAATCTGTAAATTGTCATTTTACTGTATGCTAAGTAACAAGTGACTAAAAATGGATTAATAATATAAAGGTAGTCAACTTAAGACATACAAGTTCGAGTCCTTAAATTAAGAGGTTTAGAACTTAAATTATAGAATTGCTAATATTTCTCTTTTAATTGTTTAAACGTCATTTATGATTTTTCTTTTATTGTGTGTTCCATTGATCTCTTTGGGGTGATTTAGTTATTGATGATGCATATAAAAAGTCATACTACATCAACATATTATGGGCATGGGGATTTTGTTGACCGAAATGAAACTCCCCAGAGGTAGGATAGTGCAAGCCACCACTGAGAGGATAGTGGTTGGTATCCCTTGGCGATGGAACAATGCATGTCTGACCGAGTCCTGGTGTTGGGCATGGGACAGTCCCAGAGGAGAGGAGGGATGCACAACCCAGACTCTAGGGGTTAAACAGAGCGAAGAAAGGACACATCTACCGGATTGGAAAATGAAAGAAAGAAAGAAAGTGAATGACCGGGAAACGGATGACTTCATTTGCCTTGCATCACTCATCCCGCATTGATTGGTTTAATATGGATATTGCTTTATGATTGATTATTCTCTATTCTATTACTTCTGTTTTATATCGTTGTATGTCATGTTCCCCACTCCCCCCTTACTGAGTCAGTAGGACTCACCTTTATTTATTATTTTGTATGTGCTGCTGTGGACATCAAACTTGACAGATGAAGATATTCATGAGCAAGCAGATTTTAGATTTTGACACACATTTTAGTCGTTAAGATTCAGATGTATGTTACTGACACATTTGAGGTGTACATGGGGTACGAGCCCTAGCGGTACCTCAAATGTCCACCCCTACCTCTACTTCCCCTTGTGGAGGACTTCGGGTTGGTAGATGTGGATCCAACCTTCCTGCACATTGTTCCTCCTCTACCGGCCTTGCTGGCAGAGGGTGCCGGAGAGACGGTGTTTATAGACCTGACCTCCGACACTGAGCTAGAGGATTAGTTGACTTTAGCAATTGTCACTCTCTTGTTTAGTTTGGGATCAGTTAGCTGTTCACGGACATTGTAGTACGAAAGCTTTAGACAGCTTCCGCTTTTATGTTTATCTTCTCTTCCTTTTGTATTCCTCATGAAGAATTTTGTTTTTGTAAAAGAGAAGACTCCGTGATCCTAGTGAAATTATGTATTTACATTTTCGAAAATTTTTGCTTATTCTATTTCTTCCTTACACCACATTTGATTTTATTCTCTTAACTTTCACTTCTTTATATTTGTTTTTGATTTTATTATAATTACATCTCATTCATTAAGTCATTTTATTTTCCTTATTTAATTCAGTACTTTTAACTTCTAGAATTGTTTCCTAATGCTGCCTTTTCATAAGATTCTCGATACACTACTTTTCCTTTTTTAATAATCAATTCATAATTGCAATGATTTTAATGAAACGTTTATGCTAAGCTTTTTAGAAGCTAATCATCAAGACTTTATAGGATCAATTCGTGCCGTAATCCCCGCTTGTGTGCATACCATCACTATAGGTGAGCCTAGGGGTAAGTACTGGCATGGGATGTGACATGCTCCCTATATTACTTCCTTGACAATTGGTACCCCTAAGCTATTAGTAATTTTCTGTTTAGTGGCCTCTAAGTGAAAGTAGTTAGATTATTGAGATAGTACCACGTTTTATTTTAATTGTTTGATATATATTTACTTAAACGGCATATTGCCAAAAAAAAAAAATGTAGCTTAAGGGTACATTATAAATGAAGTGCTAGTAATTTATAAAGCTGAAATTAGCTAGAGAAGTAAATAAGCCCTTATTTTCTAAAAAGAAGTATTGCGGTTTTCATTCAAAAGGAAGGTAATGTCCTTTTTCAATTTATATGAACATTCCAACTCATCTCTCTCCATCTATAGGCTCTATTTTTTATTTATTTTTTATTTTTTAGATATGAGTATTATTATGATGTTATATATCTTAAATAGATTCATAATTTGATGTACTTTTACTAAAATAATATTTTTGTTACTCTTTATGAGAAATTAATTTATGTTATTCGATTGATTATATATTTTATAATTTATCAAGTTTAATAATCATTCAAATTATTAAAATTTAATCTGCCTTATACATTAAAAAGTATTTTCAAAAAATATCTTTAAGATAATATCCAGACACTAAAAATTAAAATATTTTACTAAAACACATAATTCACTTAGCATGAAACTGCTACAATATAAATAACTAAATAACTTTTAAGTTGAGATTGTTGATCGAATTGAATGAATAAACTTTGAAGTGAAATACAGTTTTACAAATAAGACGAAATAGAAGGGACCAACAAACTTAAAAAGCAGACTACACTTTTCTCTCGCCTCACGTCACTCACACTCTGATACACACTCACTTCCTCACTTTTTGTTCACTTTCTACACTCTTTGTTTCACTCTTACTACACGACTCACACCACTTTGCTTCTCTTTCACTATTCATCTTTTTCTTCTCCCCAATACATCGTTACTAGGTCAGCGGGTTGAAGCTTCCCGTCCATTCATTAAGTCGGCAAATGATGATTTCGAGTATTCTCTAGAATTTTTAAACATTTCTTTGTTTCAACACTTCTCTCGAATACTGTTAGAGTTTTCTAGAGAAGTACGTGCTATTTTTAACACTCCCCCTCAGCACTTACTTCTTTACCTCTTATGGTCATGCCAAGCTGCTCTTGAAATTTCATAAATTTTGACGAATTTAGACTTTTTGTAAAAATTTCCGCAACTTGGTCTTTTATCTTAATTGGCTTCATTGCTATTTTTCCATGTATGACCTTTTCTCTGACAAAGTGATGGTGGACCTCCACGTGTTTAGTTTGTGCATGGAATACTGAATTTTCTGCTAATTGTATGGCAGACTGATTATCACAGTAGAGCGGCAATGGGTAGTCTGTTTGCTGATTTAGATTATTCAGTAACTGCATTAACCGCGTACTATCTTGAGCTGCCATTACTGCTGCCCTATATTCAGCTTTTGTGGTTGAGAGTGATACTGTTGGCTATCTTTTGCTGCACCACGAAATTGGAACTGAGCCAATACTGAAGACATATCTTGTAGTTGACCTCCGTGTATCACAATCTCCAGCACAATCGGCATCACAATATCCAGTCACTGTAATTGCTCCCCTTTTTTTGTATAACAGATCAAGATCGATTGTTCCTTTTATGTATCTCAATATACGCTTGACTGCTTCCAAGTGTGGCTTCTTTGGATTTTGCATATATCGACTTGCCACTCCAACTGCGAACGAGATGTCAAGCCTTGTCAAAGTTAGATAGATTAGACTTCCAACCAGGTGACGATACATTCTAGTATCTGTCAATTCTTTTCCTTCATTGGCACAGATCTTGGCGTTGGTCTCCATTGGGGTAGAGATTGGTTTGCACTTGAGCATACCAAACTTTTGAAGAAAATCTCTAGCATACTTCTTCTGGCATAAGAAAAGTCCTTCTTCAGTCTGTTCCAGCTCGAGCCCAAGAAAGTGTCGTAATTCTCGAAGCTCCTTCATTTGGAAACGCACTGATAGATTTTCTCGTATTTGTTGGATTTCTTATTTATCATCTCTGGTAATTATTAGATCATTCACATTTACTAGCACTACAACTAGTTTTCCGTCACGTACCTTTATAGACTTGAGTTTGACAGTGCTGCTTTATAGCCACTTTACAGTAAGAATTGTCCAATTTTTCCATACCATGCGCGTGGTGCTTGCTTGAGTCCATATAAAGCTTTCTTCAACTCACAGATGTACACCGGCTTGGCTTTATCTTCAAATCCCTGTGGCTGCTCCATGTATATTTCTCGATCAAGCTCTCCATGAAGGAAAGCATTCTTCACACCGATTTGCCATAATTTCCATGATTTACTAGCTGCCAAGGCTAGCAAAACATGGACTGTTGTCATCGGCAAGAAATGCGTATAACATCCTTAGGGTTTGGCACTAAGTCCCAAGTTTGGTTCACTTTTAGAGCAGTGAACTCTTCTTTCATGGCTTCTCTCCATTTAGTGTTTCCACACATTTCTTCTCTCCTTGGGCTTTGGCACTAAGTCTCAAGTTTGGTAGGTTCTTTACTAATCTCTTCAGTAAGGGCTGTGTTGGCATACCTAGGATAGACTTTCATTGTCTGTTTGACCTTCTAAGTTGTGATTGTGGCCTATCTTCTTCTATCTCATCTTCTGGTGTCCTATGCTCACCAGTTTTCAATGGAGTTTCTTCTCTTTCATGTCTACCAGACAATTCTGGCTCTCTTTCTATTTCGCTAATCAAAAGTATAGGTTCCTCTTCTGCTTGAGGTTCTGTTTGTATTTTATCCTTTGGTTTCCCCAATATGTCTTGCATCTTGTCTTCAATCTCTTTATAGTTAGGCAAAATGACTGCCTAAGGTGACCACTAGGAGGAAGCTTCGAACATAAAGTTCCTCGAGACATAATAGCCGCCAATGGTTGGGTCACAACATCTCCATCCTTTTCTTTTGTCATCATAGCCCACGAAGATGCATTGTATCTCCTTTTTATCAAACTTGCTCTGAAGGTGATCAGGTATGAATACATAGTAGACACATCCGAACACCTTAAAATGACTTACTGTGGGCTTGATATTCCATAGCTTTTGGAATGGTGAGATGAACCCTAACCTTGCTTGGGATAGTCAATCGATTACTTGGGTTGCAGTCCTCATGCATTCTACCTAGAATCGGCTTGGCACATTCTTGCCATATGTAACATACTTCAAAATCTCTGCAAGATGCCGATTTTTTCTTTCTGCTACTTCATTCTGTTGTGGTGTGTTTGGACATGTTAGCTGTCTATGTATTTTACTTTGCTTAAGATAATCGTTGAATTCATTAAACATGTATTCTCCCCTATTATCTTTGCGTAAGCACTAGATCTTCCCTCCAATCTTACCTTCAACTGATTCTTTAAACTTGGAAAATGTCTCTGATTTTTTTTTTTTTTTCATAAAGTAGATCCACACGCACCTTGAAAAGTCATCAATAAAAGTTACCATGTACCTATAGCCGCTGATCGATACATCTTTTACTCGACCAAACACATTCAAGTGCACCAGCTCCAATGGTATTCGTGCTCTATACTTAGACTCCTCGTATGGTAGTTGATGTGCTTTGACGTATTGGCATCCTGCACAAACTATATCTCCCCGAACTTCAAGTCATGAGGATAGTCCCTAAGGAGAGACTTATTCATCATGATTTTTCTACATATGCAGACTCTGCTGACATTACGTAGATAGCTTATAACTTTTGCCTTTCCAGGATAGAGGTTTCAAGCTTTTGAGACTTTAACATCTTGAGGGCCAAAGACAATGTAATTACCTGAGGCTGTTAGACTTTTTCTTTTTTGGGGAATACAATGTAACTTTTATTGCCAAAACCACTGTCAGATTTCACTCAAACTATTTTCAGTTTTCACTAACTTTTTTCACCCTCAAAACTTACCCCTTTTTCGCACTCGTTTTTTTTCCACCATTTTTCCAAATTTACCCTCGCTTTGTTTACCACCCCTTCCCAAATTTGATTCAGTGTAAAACCCTCATTTGTCCATTAAATAGTTTGAGGTCTTCCATTTCGACGAAAGTAAGTCCTGCAATTTCTAGGAAAGGTGTCGATTTCATTTCCAAGGCATCGCTGCTCCAAATGTATTCATTTATGTACTTGTCCAAAAACCCCCACCGTAGATTTGTCTCCTTATCCTTCCACACTGCATTTGCTTTCAGATTTGGTTAACTTAGTTCTCTGTAACGTGTATGACCATAGAGTTAAGTTAAGAGTAGTTATTTTTGTTAAGTTAATTGAGTATAATGGCGAAACCATTCCAGACGAGAGATTTCTCCACCACTGAGTGGTGCAAGTTCTGCCCCTGCTACAAGTGGGCCAACACATCAGATTCCAATGTGTTACTATACAATCGATGCAGCTCTCAAAACATTGTACACAGAAAAAAACTTCGATTGCAGGTTTTACAGTTGTGAAAATCATAAGGTAAAATTTTTTTTACAATAAGAATAATAGTGCAATCTAAATTCTTAGAATTGTTTTTGCATACCTGCAGTATGGGCGTTCATGTGGGTTCTTCAGATGATATGATCCCGCCATGTGTGACCATGGTAAGAGGGTGATGAGGCAACTGCATGGGCGACAAGAGAAGCTGAATAGCGAGTCAAATAAGGTTGAATCCAAGCTTTCAAAAGAGATGGAAAATCATGAGGCTGTGATGAAGGAAATTTATGCACGTCATTGCATGAAAATTCAGATTCATCAACATAGATATAAAAAGTTGCACAAGACGTATAGACTACTGTTAGGACTATCATGAGGCTTATTTGTACTTGTTTTATTTTCTGTGTATTTTAATGGACCAAGTGCAGTGGTAGGAAGCCATTGCCTTCCTTGATTAATGTGTACTAGTAAGAATATGACCTTTATGTGTCGTGGTTGATGAGTTAGAACTCAATTGTAAAAAACTTCAGTTTATCATCTATGTGTTGTGGTTTTTTTTCTAAGATATAATTTTATGTCTCAGCTTTGATCAGTTTATGTTTCAACTGAATTTACAAAACTGAAAATTATTCCATAAGTGAATTTACACATAACTTTTACAAAATATCAGCCCCCCAAAATCATTCCAAAACTCACATATAAACATTCACAACTGCTAATATCATTTCATATCTGCACTTACATATAATGTTCACAAAATATTAGCCTGACAACTAACTTTACATCATTAGATTCAGAAATAGCAACCCCATAAGTGGGTTCCATAACTGCATTTGTATATCAGCGTCACAAAGAGGGAAACTCAGTGCACACAATACACTGTTTCAGCTTCACGAAATATCAGCCTAACCATACTCAGTTTTAAAAAGCCATAGTAATTCTATACTCAGTGCATACAATACACTGTTTTAGCTTCACAGAATATCAACCATACAGACTGCAACTAAAGTTTCTACTATACTTAGTTTAATTACATTTCAGACCAAACTATCATCACAACCAGTTTGTATTTACTTCCACCATGCTGGCATCTTACCCTTCTTTTTATCTTTGTCTTGAACACGCTTAATGGCCTGCTCAATTGTAGGAACCACCACCCTTAAGGATGTTGCAGGAGCTTTTTCTTTTTCTAGTTCACACCGAATGACGTACGAGTTCCCTACCTCAGGCCTACCCCATGAACAATGCATCCCACTAGCAGTTTGAGACTTATTTTCAACCTCACCATCATCACTAATAGGTGGCAAAACCAACACATCACTGCGTGCCATGTCAGATATGTCATCTGATATACACATTACAACACAGTAATTAATATATTAACCAAACTTTGTAACAACGATTAATGTACTTAAATATAATGCTTGAGAACTTACTATCATCTAATTCAACTTAAGAAGCAATAGCTTTGTCTCTGGCTCCTGTGGGTGTAGCCTTCTTAGCTTATGGTTGTTCACGTTAGTCATCTTGATTGTCATTCACATCGTCTTTCATAACTGCATCATCACTGTCCCTGCCTTCATCCTCCATATCAAAATCTTCCACACATATTTCTTCTTCGTCATCAGTCATTATTCCATTTCCTTGCTTTGATGAACTACCACCCTCAAATCCCTCAATATCAAAAAGTTCCTCATCAAAACTTATAAGCTTATTCCAGAATGGGTCATTAACTCCCAACCGATGACGCTCTCGCTCTTCATCCTCTTCATGCACCATATGTTTTATATCTTCTGTGTGCTCACCGAAAGATAGAAAGTATAACACCACCATTTGATGTCCTAAATGACGACTCACCATTTGGAAAACATTTTGGTCTGAAGAAATTAAAACCAGCCCACTTGTCAGACTCTTCCCGGGCACTTGATAGTATATCAAGTCACCGAATTTGTACCCATATTTCTTCACTATCATCTATATCTTGAAGAAGGACAATAATTCTGGATCGTACGGCTCATCATACACATTGGTGTCTCCACCGACATATGTACATCCATACTTCCGGTTGAACTTCCCACGAAAGTGGACCTTAAAAATAAAAAACTCTGAACTCATGGAATAAAACTCCACAGCAACAACCTCCACCTGCAAATGGAAGAGACGTGTCAAATCCAATCCACATGACACATCACAATCAATTACAGTCTAGTTTGTTACAGATATTTAATAATCAACAATAAAGCAGTTGTGGGTCGTAGTGTATAAATTGAGTTAATAATCTATGATTGACAGAGTGTGGACCATAAACATAAAGCAACAGGATCAATAAAGCATTTTAATAAGTGGACAGTTTCTTTTTTCAAGTGTAGAAGAGGCTGCTAGGACCACAAACATAAAGTATCATAAAGTATACTCACGACAATTTAGTATCATAAAGTATTTCGCCAATATTACAAGATATTTGAAAATAATTCTTCTATATAGCACAAACCCACAATTTCATGCAATCCATGCACTATATTTATTTCATGTTTGATCACCTCACTCGACATTTGAAAAGATGTCCCCCCTTCCTCAAACAAAACCTAACTTCACATCCCCCTTCAATCCATTCACCCCATTCATACAAGCATGGTATAAATGTCTATCCAGCCCAACACAATCACAATTCCTTACATAAACAAAGGTAAATGAAGAGCAAATATTCAATTAATCAATAGAGGGAAGACTTGCCAAAGAATGGGTGTAGACCGTGCACGAAGAGGAGGACCACCCAAGCTTAATTATCCCTGAGCAAGCTTCGGTTGGTTTCGGTAGGGAAAATATGTTGCTGATTCGAAATATTATAGGAACTTATTGTGAAGGCAAGAACAGGTTCGACGAAGAACACTTAGGGTTTTTAGGAATTGACTATTGCAAAGGGATTAGGGCACTACGATTTCAGTTTTCATCATGAATGTCTACAGGCATTTGAGTAACAACGCAAGTTTAAGTGGGGGTACGCTGGTCTTTTTAAAGAATCCAGCTTACACGTTGTCGAACATTGGAGGTTAGGGCTATTGGTGTTAATTGGTTGACAAAGCGAAAGGCAAAAAGGAAAAATCATATGGAAAAAAGTCATGTGAGATGGACGTGATTGGATTTATGTCTAAATTGACAGAAATTATGGATGGAGGGTGCAAACTATTTGGTGAAATCTAACAAAAGTGATACTTTAGGGTGCAAAGTGAAAAATGTATAGTAGTTTGAGGGTGATAAATGTAATTTTCCCTTCTTTTTCATTCTAGGTATATGATAGACATTCTGCAGCTGCACCTCATGTGGATTATACCGTGCCACGATCACTGTACTACTAATGTGAGTGATTGGTAGTCTAGAGTTTTTGGCCGTCACCACAACTCTACCTCCCCTATATTCTGTTGTGCTGAACAGCTTCTCTTATCACCTGTCATATAATTGGAACATCCAAAGTCAACAATCCAATCATTCTCATAATCAACTGCTCCAGCTTTACTTATCGTGAGAGCCATTTCTTCCAAATCAGCTGAGGCGAATAACGCATGTAAGTCCCACTCTCCTTCACTATCATAAGAGCTTTGCTAGTTATTTGACGTCACCAAGTTACCTTTTGCCGATCATTTCTTTAATTGATAGTCTCGTGCAAAATGTCCCTTCTTTCCGCAGTTAAAACATGCATTGTTCCGCCGTTGAAAATTTTGGGAAAAACTTCCTTCTTTATCTTGACCGTAAGTCTCTTGTGATTGAGAGTTTTTTCAGTGCTGACTTTTCTCTCTCTTCTTTCTTCATGTCGGAGCCTCTCCGACCTTTGTGTTGACCTCTTCTGCTGCTATACAATGCCTCATTCTCATTCTTTATTAAAACTCCATCTAATTTCTTTGTTAAGGTTTCTTGATTAGCCAATAAATTCTCTAGCTCTTATAAGGAAGGTTGGGTTCGCCAACCTTGGTTAGCAGTAATCATTCTACAATATTCAGGTCTCAATCCGTGGATAATAATTCTCCTTATACGTTGTTCATTAATTTTTGCAGAAGAATTTAATTTAGATATTTTGCGGCAAATGGGCTTTACCTTGGTAAAGTATTGATTAATTATGAGTTCCACTGCGTAGTTGTCATTAATTCACTTTCGAGTATCTGCAGCCGTATATCATTCTTTCTTTCTTGGTGTACCAAATGTACTCTAACATTTCTTTCTCATCGATCGTCTTGATCACGAACATGTCTTTTTCAACCTTAATTCACCACTTTCGAAGTGTCTCTGCATTCTCTGCAGGGGGTGGGGTGGAATCATTACTTCCAACGATTTCTCAGAGATCTTAGCCTTGCAAATACGATTCCATACATGTCTGCCACGTAGAATAATTCTGGTTGTTTAGCTTCTTGACTGTTCTGGTGTATTGAAGATCTACCATCGTGACTTGGTGTCGTCCAATGTACTCCTAAGCATACTTAGTCCAGGACTAACTAGCTTCACAATCATGGATTGTGCACGAGTAATACAATCTACCAAAAACGACGCCTTTAAAAAAATTTAGCCTCGAGTAGCACTCCAACGCAATCACTAAAAATCCTTGCTCTAATACCAAATTATTGATCGAACTAAATGAATAAACTTTGAAGTGAAACAAAGTTTTACAAATAAGATGAAATAGAAGGGACCCACAAACTTAAAAAGCACACTACAATTTTCTCTAGCCTCACATCACTCACACTCACTTCCTCACTTTTTCTTCACCTTCTACACTTTTTATTTCACTACTCACACCAATTTGCTTCTCTTTCAGTATTCTTCTTTTTCTTCTCCTCAATACATCGTTATTAGCTTGTCTTCTCCTATTTATAGGCACGCTAGATCGGTAGGCTAAAGCTTCCCATCCATTCATTAAGTTGGCAAGTGATGATTTTGAGTATCCTCAAGAATTTTCAAACATTTTTTTGTTTCAATACTTTTCTCGAATATTGCTAGAATTTTCTAGAGAAATACATGCTAATTTTTAATAGAAACAAATATTTGATTTAGTATCTACTTGATTTCGTCTCTACCCCAAATGATTTCGTCCAACTCATGACTTCTCTCACTTCTTGATAGTACTCATACTCTAGTTGCTGACTTCATCCACCCGATTGTGTAACAATGGAATGCTACCCTTGTTCATTCATTAATAGTTGAATCTCATATCGCTATTCACATTCTCAATATGAGAACGCCCCTTGATCTCCCAATAACAAACGGGCTCATATGGTTTCGCAGTTGCTCTAGCATATTCAACATCAAATTTGCCTATTAGCTTATGCCTATTGCAGCTCCTCCTCGGCAGGGATAATGCAAAGACTAATTGCGGAAAGCTATACAAAGTAACGGTTGTGATTTAAATAAACAAATCCAACGTTTTAAGGTTGATCAAGTCATTTAATGAGGTGATGAGACAAAATAAGGTGGCCAGCCTTACTTAGCTCATTAAATGACGTGGCTAACCTTGGAATGTTGAATTTGAATAATTTGTCTTTGCATAAAATCATTTCTCCTCAGCAGGGCCTCTCTCCACCTTCTATTGGAAATGCTTCTGACGTCTCAAGGTGCATGAATATCTAAAACAATTATCTTGGAAGTTTTTATAGGATATTCTTCCCACCCATGCTCAGATTGGCCGAGCACTTATTCCTTCGCTGCATGTTTTCTAGAATTATTTGGTGTGAGGACTTGTTCCCTTTGGTTGTATATCCACTTTAGCTCCACTATCTATCTTGGATTGGATTAGATCAATTTTGCACGCTTCTGCCACCCTAGGGTTGAATTCTGAAGATCATCACCACTTTGCACGCTTTGCCCTCAATGCTGGATTTCCTGGATTTCCTCTAGCTGGAAAGAAATGAGTTGGTTCATAATTCAACTTGCGTGTCGAGTATTACGAACCACAACTCATGAGCATCTTGACACTTGGAGAATGCCTCCCGTTTTTACCTTTACCATTACTTAGTGGGCTCCTCCACCTCTTGGCTACTCAAAGTCAGCTTTGATGCTACTATCTGAATGCCATTCTCTAAAAAAGATTCGGTTATAAGAAACCAAATTCTAAGTTTATATAAGCACGATTATGATTTAAAGAAACAAATTCAACAATTTAAATATAGCACATCATTTTAATGAGAGTGAGTCATCACCAAACCAAGTCAAGCCAACTTTATCTCACCTCATTTAATGGGCC
>CM025850.1:20075580-20168963 GCA_003952965.2 Morella rubra | reverse complement strand
TCGTCTTCATCAGGTGGTTGAGACTCAATTAATTGGATCATGTGACAAGCTAAATGTGCACACACGAAAGACATATTTTGGTTTATGAGGTAGGGGCTTCTGACGGCTGTTAATCACAGGACGATCTTACAGGCGCCTCATCGGTTGATGGGCGATATATCTCGTGATTTGTGTCTCCCACTCAAAGATGAGGAATGGCTTGTCCGCTAAAGACGATCGTGGAATTGTTGCTGATGTTGGGCTGAGATCGCTTGTTATATCTGTTCACATCGTATTTTTCTGCGTCGAATACGAATAATCGCTTGCCTCTCGGTTACAGTCAGTAGCCTTTGCTGTGTGGAACGAAGAAGAAGACACCTTGCATTTCTTATGATTGTCGCGCTCTGCTGTTTGGTTAGTATGGATATATAAGGAAAAAACAACAGATAAAGTCTAGACCATGGTACAGCAAATAAACCCGGGAATAACATTGGTAATTATGCTCGACTTGAATGAAGCATCGAACGAACTTAGAACAGAATTCATAAACATCGAATGGAAGACTAATTTCAAATGAATATGTAACTAAGCATCGAATGGAATATTCCCTTATCTAATAGAAAACGTTTGAAATACTATATTTTAAATTTTCAAACAGTAAAGTTTTATAGTTCGAACATTGTAGCTCGAAAATGATCATGGCCATGTTGAAACTCCCTAAAACTATACTTTTCTACGTCAAAATCAGTATGAAACAATCCTAAACTAACTACAAATGCCCACATTCATCAACATGCATAGTATTTTACAAGTTTATTAACATATTCAAAGCCGAATTCAATATGCAAAATAAACCCCAAAAAGCTTAAAAAACAAGTTTTAATTGTTTAAAATGCATTAAAAGACGTATCTAGAGTGTGTAGGACTAGAAAGAATGCAATCTACGGATTGAAAATAGCAATGGAGATTGAGAGGAGGTTGAGAGAGTTCAAGAGAGAGAGGGGTCGATATATGGGTGTAATACGAGAAAATGAGGCTCGAGTGTTCATATATTTGAATGAGCATTCGAATGTGTTCGAACTTTTGAATGAAAAATTGTTTGAAACCGCTCATTACCCAACTGTTCATATCTAAATCGTCACATGATCATTGGAATGGGTAGCAATTAACGTTTAAATGGTAATATAAAAATATAAAATTTTGGTGATTGGACTTGCATTTATGGGGGTGGTTGGAAAAGTGGCGTTCAAAGCCGTTCAAACGTCGGACAAGTTTTTGCGACACGCATCCTCATCTCAAAAGATGCTCTATCATTCAAACATTTATTTTAAAAACAAATATCAGTTTCACTGTTTTGATATTTCAGCAGACTTTGAGCGACGGGTATAATTCCGAATGAGATATCATTTCGGGGTTAGAACGTGTAATTTTCGTTCAAAGTTTTGTAATATAATGTCGTATATATATTGTCAGGTCTTGAACATATGTTTCAGGACAGACATTTTCTGTTGCTAAAACGAGATTTTTTTGGGATGGAGAGATTCCGTCCCAAATAATTAACCTATTTTTTTAGGACGGACAATTTTGTCTCAAAAAGGTTCAAAACGGCACAAAAAGTTTTTTTTTTGGCCGTTATAATTTCCTTCCCAAAAAGGGAAACTTTTATGATTTTTGGGATAGATTTTGAAATCTGTCTCGAAAGTGTACTTTTGGCGACAGATCTTTTGGCATCCCAAAAAAATCCATCCCAAAAAGTCAAATTTCTTGTAGTGAAACATTAACGTGCATTTAATTAGGGCTGCACAGAACCGGACCGCGGACCGGACCGGACCACAAAACCGAATCGGATCGAACCGATTTTGTGGTCTTAAAAGTAAAAACCCGGTCCGGATTTGAAAACCGGATTAATCCAGTCCGGTCGCCGGTCCAGATCATTTTTTAGATATCCGTCGGACCGGACCTGGATTGGATTAATAATAAATAAATTTTTTTAATTCAAAACTTTAAAAAAAAAAATTTGCCTAAGTCAAAACGCACATTTTTGAATTCCACATTCTTTAAGTCTTAAATCAATTCACATATTTAATTAATGAGCAAACTATAGTAGTAGTTAAATGAATTCATATTTTTTAGTCTTTAAATGAATTCACATTTTTAAATTAATGAGCAAATTATAGTAGTAGTTAAATAAATTTATATTTTTAAGTTTTTAAATGAATTTACATCTTTAAATTAATAAGCAAGTTATGGTAGGAGTTCACATTTTTTTTTTTTAATCTCAAAATTAAAAAATATGTGTTGAAAATGAAATATAAAACAAAGGTCTGTGAAACCCGGGGTTTGCGCAAAGGAAGTTGAAAGTTGCGGTCAGAAGACTCCGCGTAAAGATCTAGAGTGTCAATTAGACTTCTAGACGGATGCCGATCCTACATAGTTAGTTGGACGAATCACTGACCAGACAGTTCCTATACGCAGCGAATAGTCACAAGGTATCGAAACACCGGCACCAGGGGAGCAATTGCTTTCCGGTTCCTTTTGGTGGATCCATGCACCTTATTTTTAGCCTCCTACCTTACATTTAATAGTTGATAAGCTCATCAACAAAGTGTCCAAGATCTTTATATCCGAAAGAAAGCAAAATGACCAAAGAGAGGTATGAGAATTTCCATCTAGAAGAACAACTAAGACTATTGTGTTTGTATTATTATTGGTTATTGTGAAGTCTTAAACATTTTGAGTGGCGTACCAATATAATGGTCAGTAATAGGCGCTCGTATATCAAGATCTATTTATGTATATCTAGTACTTCCAGAAACTAGCTTAGTAGCCGAGGTTGCTCAGAGGGAGGGCAATAGGATAATCATAATTTATGAACTCTAACCCTATATCTGACATGTTCTCCACACACATGCTAACGTACCTGAGGTGCGCTTGAATGGATCTCTGAGACCCTCGAAAGAGAGAGTTATCACTTTGGTCCAATATTATATACAACAATTGACTATAACGCCAATTGCATCCTATATTGCTACAACTATCCAAGTTTGGCATCAGCGACCGTGAATCATACTGACGTTATGTTATTTCATTGTGCAGAAAAAGCTCCTTCGCTAGTTGATGCATCTTTACTATTGTAAGTACTCTTCAAGATGAATGCAGGCTGTTTTGGAGAAGGAAGAGGTGTGTCATTGCCCAACATGAAAACAACTGCTGACATGGTGGGCCGATCTGCTGCTGTTTTGCACGCACAAAAGCCCAACGTGAATGCATCTTGAAACTTCATTGGCCGGGTATTTCTCACCCAGGGACGAGTCAACAATTTCCATGGCCGAGCCTTCTCTCCATAGGTCCCAAACCTAAAAACACCATATAGTTAGTCTAAATAATATTGCATCAAGTCTGCAATAATGAGCAAATAGGTTTGAGGAAATGAACTTACATGTCCAATCAAGTTTGAGGTGGGGCCATCATGATAAAAAGTACTGTTCTTCTTTCCAGTAATAATCTCCAGTAGCAAAACCCCGAAGCTGTATACATCAGATTTCACCGAAAATAGCCCTTGCATTGCGTACTCTGGTGACATATAACCACTGCGCAATAGCATACAGAAATTAGCAAAGATATAGCAATATATGACTTTCTCTAAGTTTTAAGTAACATCAACAGGAGAAAGAACTAGAAAATATATGCTGAATATTTTTCTTGAAAAGTGCTTTGGAAGTATTCTTTTGACTTACAACAATAGCAGTGACATAAGAGGGTTGAAACCATGACATTATTATGTCCACCGATTAATGCAGGGGGCACTTACTATGTTCCAACCAACCACGCGATTTGTGTTTGCTTCACTTTGGTCACTTCCAAAGATTTTAGCCATACCAAAATCTGAGATTTTTGGATTCATTGTATCATCAAGTAGAACGTTGCTAGCCTTTAGATCTCTATGGATAATTCGTAATCTCGAATCTTGATGAAGATATAGGATCCCTCGAGCTACTCCACAAATAATCTCCAAACGTTTTTGCCAATCTATAAGTGACCTTTTTCTTTCATCTAAATAAAGAGAGAGTTTCAGATATTATATATATTCTACATACTAAGAACTCATCTATTTGTAATTCGAGTACCAGTTTCTGGTGACGATAAAACAAGTTTCCGTGAAAAAAGACATACCAAAAATGAACGAGTCCAAGCTTCTGTTTGGCAAGTACTCGTAGATTAACATCTTCTCTTCTCCTTGAACACAGTAACCTAGAATCCTCACGAGGTTCCTGTGTTGGAGTTTAGCAATGATAGCAACTTCATTCTTGAACTCTTCTATTCCTTGTCCAGAGTGCTTTGACAGTCTCTTTATTGCTATTTCCTTTCCGCCAGACAACACACCCTGAAATCACATACAAAGTTTGTTCAGTCATATGCACACTTTTGTCGAGAGAAATTCATACGAATGATTTATATGGGCGAGCCTTTCACCTAAATGGGATTCCTGAAATAGGATGAACTGCTGATTGATTAACACACATGAACCGAACTCAAATAGGAAAGGAAAATAGCTTTCCTTAAGCCATGCATTTTCAGGACTCTTCCAGGGAGATTACCTTTAAAACTGAGCCAAAACCACCTTCTCCAAGCTTGTTAGCAACAGAGAAGTGGTCTGTGGCTGCAACTATTGTGCTTAGATCAAAGAATGGTAAATCTGAGTTTCCTGTACTTCCATCCAACTCCTTTCTACTTGTAGATTCTTCGAAGTATGTTGAACTCGAGTCAACATTAAAGGTATATTATGCTTTGCCCCTTTCCTGTCATCAAATGCAGTTAGTAACATTCGTGAGTGCTTACAGAACAATGAATTCTACAGAAAAGCCCCCTTTGGAACTCAGGAGACACTCTGTAAAAGGGGACAATGAAAAAGAAGAAAAAAGAAGGGGGGTTCAAGTTTAACAAGTTGCTGTTTGTCATTTATAAAATGTCCAGATGGGTCACTTTTATGACCCCTAACCGGTTGACGCAGAGTTAAGAGAGATGGGTTATAGTTCTTTTCGTCAGCCTGATATCAGATAAATGGGTTTAGAACATTAAATCAGGTCACCTTTGCTGCATTTGCCACCAGTATTAAAAGAAAGAAGAAGGAGAAAAGAAAAAGAACTGCTTCAAACAAAAGAGTGCAAATCTTACGGTTTGCTTACCTCTCTTCTTCTTCATTACCAACCAATACACAGTGGAGACCCCAAGAAGCAATAGTAGAGCAACAGAGACTGTAAGAACCGCCAGAATCCCCTTGTTTCGAATAAGACTACGTCTCTTTGCATATTGAGCTTAAGGGAAAAAGAAAAAGGGAAACATTAATCTTTGCATATGAACACCGCAAATTCTCTAAGAAGGTAATACATAGAACTGCTAAGTATATGTCCAAATGCAGAGAATTTGTTTTTTTTTGGGAGGGTGTGGGGGAATTGGTTGAGGGATGCGGATGAAACTGTTTAAATGGCATCTAAGTGATGGTAAATGCGTGACATCTACTGAGTTCTGATGTTGGGTTCTTGCCTAAACCTTCAAAGATTTTCATTTGCCGAATCCACTGGTTACTAATGGTTGAGTATGAAAGCAAGGAAAACAGAGAAGAGCCAGTGTGCAAACTTCTACTCACTTTAGTTATCCAGAAACAGAAAACTTTAGTCACCTCAAACTAGGAAAAGCAGATTAACTCTGGCAAAATAACAAAGTTTTCACCACTAGCATTGGGCACTAATCTTGTTTGATCAAAAGGTTAGCTGCACCGCGCAACAAAAGGATAGCATAATTTGTACGTTTCTAGTATACGTCGTCAATGTATGGTTAATATCAACAATTTTTAAGTGAGAAATGTAGTAAATTAAGAACTGAGATATGAAACTGAAGAGTACCTAGTACAACGGCATCCACACGTACGTATAAATCTTGTCCCACATTGGAATACGCTCTCGTGTCTACCAAATCCCCATACCATGCCAAGCAACCAATCCCTCCCTTCGTCTCATCCGCACTGGTGTAAGCCGTACAAGAACAATTCGTCAAGCATTCCTTCTCACACTCTTTGAGGGACAGGCTCATGTCCACACGTGCTATCGAAGTATCTGGCGTCTTCACCCTTCGCAACTTCACGAACCCTTCTCCGCTCCGGCACGTGGAAACCCCTTTCTTCCTCACGCACCCGCCCGAGCCGTCTCTCAAGGACCAATCACTGGCCGACATGGGTTCGAATCCCGGTAAGCAGGTGCACTCGAACTTGTCCGGGTTAGTCGGGTCACAGTAGCTATTTGGGCCGCACTCCCGATAATTGTCGCAAGATTCTTTGGGGTCGGACCAGAACTCAACCCATTTACTCCCGCGCCAGGTGGACCGCCGGGTAATTCCTGATTCGTCCAACACCATTCTGGTAAGAACGTTTGGGACAGTCACACCGTACGTAATGGAGATCTCATCTTGATTGTTCACGTAGCTAACATTGAAGATGAAATTACGAGTCATTTCGGCTACACCGCTCCATCTTTGTCCGGTCCAGGATCCGGCCCGCCAAAACGGAGCTCCAGCCTTGTATGCGAACAACTGCGGGTACCCACTTGGATCAATCGCATAGGAGCAGTTCCCGGTTCCGGGGTTTTCTGCCGACTTCCAAGATGTTAGGTACCGGTTAAACCCGGTACGGCGGTCAAGTCCAAGTTTCATAAACGGAAGCATGGTGTTTGAGGGATAGTCAAAGCTTTGCCATGCAACCCTTTCGCCGTCTCGTGCAACCAAGACGAGGTTTCCTGAATCCAATAGCCGAGCCATGGAATTGTTCATTGATGAGACCGATGCGTTTGTAGACCAGAAAGGGATGCTTCCGTTTTTGCTGTTGAGGACGAGGTTTCCCTGACCGTTGATGGAGAGGACACCGGAGGTATCATTGAGAGGATTGTCTCTGTTTGCAACCCAGACAACAGTTCGTTTAGCCTCAGGGAGCTGGTAATACCAAATTCCGACGAAGCGGCGGCTAGAATCTGGAGGGCTGAAAAACCCAAGTGCGAAGGTTTTGTTGGTCGAGACTAGGATGTCGCCGTCCTTAATAGGCTGGTTTGGCGTAACTGTGTCAGTGGAAACAGAGTAACGGAAACCGAGGGAGAGAAGCAATAATGATGTAAATAATTCTTTCGCAGAACACATGGCTTTCCCAGCGAACGATTTTAGCCTTTTAGACAGCATGGGTGGTAAACAGTGAGCGACGCTGCTGCTGCATGTCTGTCTGTGAGTGTTTTATTTGAAGATCGGAGCTCAACCTTTTCTGATCGACGAGGGGAACTCGACTTGAAAAGACTGCGGAAAAGTTAAATGGTTAGGTGATGTTTTTAAATTGGTAAGGCCCCGTGACAAAGACAATCAGCCGCTCAGATATTTTGTATGTGCAGAGCTATTAAGACCACACATTAATAGTATTACAATTTTTTTCAGTTTTATTTTAGAATTACGGATATAAACGAAAAGCATAAACTATATATTACTCGTACAAACCTTTGGAACTCTTTTGCATGAGTCCAAATTGTGTGGCTAATGAGATTATATATTGAATAGACCAAAATCAGTAGGGTAGCTATTGAGGTCCAGTTGAGACATTGAACAAAGGTCCTAATATTGCTTATAGATGATCATTTTAATTTGCATACCTTGTATATTCGTACATGAGTCACGCAGATAATAAGTTATTAATAACTATCACCTCTTTTAAACACAAATTATTATGCAATATGATCCCAAAGATAATAACTTGGGCCGTGAAAGTCCTAAAATAGAAACCAGGAAAAGTTTTTTATACTGTAGACTTTATCAAAGACAATGGTTATCCAACGTATCATCACTGGTTGTACCGCTTCACGAGAAAGTGGAAAGCAACATGTGCATTCTCAAGTCGTGGAAGTACGTAGGAGCTGAATGGAAGGGCCTGATGTGTTGATAAACCAGGAAAAGTATCGGGGAAAATACAATTTTTCACCTACCAATTAGCGTAAGTTTTGTATTTTAACACTCCTAAACTATCTATTTTGACACATTGTACTCTTTAACTACTAATTTTTAATATTTTACACCCTTTTATCAAATTTTTAGACTAAAATAACGATAATGCCCTTGACAAATTTTGTATATATTGAAGATATTATTGTCAATTTATTAATTTTTCAAAAATATTATTGTCAAATAGAAAGTACAAAGTATTTAATATTAGTAATTTAAGGTGTAATGTGTTAAAGTGGGTAGTTTAGAATGCAAAATGTCTAATATTAATAGTTTGAAGGTGCAATGTCTTAAAGATAGTAGTTTGGGATGCAATGTGTCACTACCCCGATAGTTTGTGGGTGAAAAGTGTATTTTTTTCAAAAATATTTTATACTGTAAACTTTCCCAGTCTTTCAGGCAGTATACTTTCCCAACTTTCCTGTCAAGCAAGAAAACGCTCCTTGTCTTCGGGAGCAGATTCCCTCCGAAGGAGGAAATTCCGAAGGCAACATAAGAGACGCTCAAGATTAAAAGACAGAAAATCAACGGTAGTTACAAATCCACCTCATTTAATGAATAGAGAGGCTTCATGGCTCAGTGGCTCGGCTTGGTAGCTACCAAATTCTCAAAATTTTCTTTTTCGCGTGAGAGACGCAATCTAGCCGGAGTCAAGACATCCCGTCCTTCTCACGACATCCTCTCTTCATTTGCCCCTTTCTCTCTCTCTCTCCTCTATTCGCCAGAATCTAGCCGGAATCTCGCCGGAGTCAAGAGAAAAAGGTAACTCTAACAATTTTTTCTTCGCCTGACAGGCAGACTCGAATTAATACACGATTCAAGGAACTTGTGACTCGGGCTGTGCTTTTGTGGTTACACCTGCCTTTTTTTTCCTTCGCAACAGTCCGCTCACTGTGCTAGTTTCTCCGGACTCAATTTATTTCTTTCAGATCTTCTTTTGATTTGATTAATTTATTTCTTTTGTTTCTTGCGTACTGTCCAGAAAACTGATGGTGTTTTCTAGAATACCGAAAAATCTGGCCGCCTGAGCTATTGAGGACTCCAACCATGCTTAGGATAGCTATGCGGTAGCTCTTTTTGTATAGCCTTTCAGTCTGAGCATTAAAAAACCAAGTTGATCTCCCAACAATAAAACTAAATGCACGCATGTCCTTTCCCCTTCCAAATAAAAAATCTAATAGCCTCTGTGTCTCGCTTGGTTTCTCAACATCCAACTCAAGGCTTACTTGGATTAGTTACCCATAGTGCAGTGAAAGGGTGAGAGTCTAGCTATAAGCATTCATCCTTTAACCAATCTCCCTTCTTACTAACATTGCTGATCTAATCATAAATCCACTTTATGTTAATTTTTCTGAGCAGATTCATTAATTTACAAAAAACAAGAAGAATGAATTCCTCATATCCAAATATGTTGTAATGAGAAAGGACGTTACATAAACGAATCCAGTAACTGACATTCATTATCGACATAGTTCATTTTTCTAAGAGAACCTGCCTTTATAAACGCAAAGAGAAAAAAAAAATTACACCTTGCAAGAGTTTGAATGTGTTATGGACCTAATAGAGCAACTCCCTCACTACGTTCTTGATGTTTGTGAGCGCGATACACACAAACTGGAGTCGTTTCTCCTGTATATTTTCTCCAGAATCATAACATTAAAATCAGAGTATTCTGGTCTTCGCTGATACTGAATATATAACAATACACATAGGTAGATGAACAATTGTATACAAAGTGACAAGGAATCTCAGATACTAGGTCGACTGAATCTGAATATAAGCGATCACTAAATCTCCTTAGTAAAAGGAGTATAGCAATTGAAAAATTGATGTATGTATGTGCTATGAGATGGAGAGAATGATTGATCTCCCATAAACGGGCTCAGGTAAGTTGATAATTTATGGGCAGTTACCATGGACCAGGTGCCGCGAATGAATAGTCGCACTATGGCCATATATAGCTTACAATGTAAATATGTTGAAACCTGTTCTGTCCATCTGGTGGGAATTCGTGCTTCACACTAAAAGGCTGTATGGTGTTCTATAGGACATGATTGCGAGGAAAAACACGATTGCATAAGTGACTGTACTTTGTATCGGTGCGAACTTGTGTTCTCTCATAGGAGGATTTCTAGGCGGGCGCAGAAGTAGTAATCTAAGCTCATCATAAAAAGGAGTAAGACCACGAGAGGATAGAGGAGCGGGGAGGCGGGACGAGGGAAAGGGG
Organism: Morella rubra; assembly: GCA_003952965.2. Classification (NCBI taxonomy): domain Eukaryota; kingdom Viridiplantae; phylum Streptophyta; class Magnoliopsida; order Fagales; family Myricaceae; genus Morella; species Morella rubra. The sequence continues at coordinate 20,158,732 of CM025850.1, read as the reverse complement.
CATAATGGAACAGATGGAAGATGTCGGGGAGAGACGTGCACAGGAGTCTGGAAAAAGAGAAGATTGATCGGTGTTGCTGATGCAACACAAGAAGAAAGGGTGAAAAGGAGGGAGAACAATATGAGCAATAGCTCGACCTTAGGTAAAGCGGAGCAATCAGAGCATGAAGCTCTCTATTCTTAAATAGGGAAATATGCAGATTTGGTATAGCCAACCCGTTTTTAAGATAGATTTCTGGTCGGATGCTGTGATCCATGGAAGCACAGCTGATTTTGGGCATTCAATCTTACTTAAAAGTGGGTGAAATTGCAACTCAAGGAATATTCCACATTTGATTGCATTTGAGGTTAGTGGGTTTAAAATTTTATTAATTTTAGGATGAAAAGCATGGATTGTAGGATACAGGAGCATGTGTTTTTCGAATTTCTATGTTTTAAAATGATAGCAATGGAGTTTGGGGTTGGTTGTAATGTGTTTATATTGAAGTGTTTGCAATTTGGGTTGAGTTTTGGGTATGTTCGTTGAAGAACTGTGTTCTTCAAAAATCACAATCCGAATAGATTATGGTCCGTTTGGCTACTCTTGTTTGGTTCTTATGTTGTCTTTCGGCAGGGGAAATCCGGGGCTCCTCTTGGGAGTCTTCATCTCTAGCTTCAGGGGCGGTCTGATGCGGAATTATCATTGACGGGGAGCCTGGCGTACCGTATACAGAACTACATTGCTCTCGTGTTTAGCAGCAACATGGTTCTGTACTTCTCTGGTGATGGTTTTTAACGTTATTCTATGAAATAGTTTTGCTCATGTTTTGAGGCCCATTCTATAATTGGTCCCATCAAGAATGGTATACAGGTGGGGTTAGAGTTAAGGCTAAATTTTTCCTTTTTACGGCCTCTCCACTAGGTAACTCTGGAAATAAAAGTACACTTATTTTAGACTGGAATTAATCGATTTTGGCAATTAACAAATCTCTTCGATATATATAGTATAGCGAACACAGGGGAGATAGTTAAATTGTCGTAGGAGATTTGGTGCTCGAGCTCTGTGTATACTGCAAAAACATTAGTTTATGTAGTTTCATGAGAATTATGCGTGTAACATGCTCAGGGAGATAAAAGGTAAGTCCTTGCTAATCTCGTAGTACAGAAGGAGGATTTAGAAAGTGGTTTGTTCGTGATGGACACAAATCTCCATGATTGTTGCGATTGGGAGTTTTTGATACACGGAGTGAAAATAATTCAGATCGAAAAGAGATCACGTTGGAGTAGAAATGATGATATTTGAGCTTTATACTTTATCCTTCTTTGATTGTAGATGTGTGGACAGAGGAGTGGTGTCTCTCTATGTATATAATAATGAGGTAGGTGTGATGTAAAGTTCTATGCTAATAGCGAACTAAAGGATAATTAGGTGTCACATAATAAATAAATCCTTTTATTCTTCTATTATCATAAAAAAAGGCGGAATTTGCGGATCGAGTTAAAGTGTCGCCAATACGTCAGTTTACGTTTACATGTAACGTAGAATGATATTGAGGGGCTGGTGCTCATTGAATTGTGGGAAAATGCACGTGCACCTTATCATGACCACGAGGAAATTTGGTAAGAGGTGGGATCGAGTGAAAAGAGTGCAAAATTCTGTTGTTTACTCTCGTCAACTCAATATGTGACAGGAACAACTACTTACATATTCGGCGAACCTCAAAGCACTAAACTATGGCATTTGAGGTTCTCTCTGGGGCATATCACGACTCTACGATCCAATCCGCATTAAGCGAACTTATTATGATGCGCTTGTTTACGTGTGTATCCACTATCACTGAATATTACTACGATTCTCACAATTGGGTTGATGAGTGTTGCTTCTACAGAATCATGTTTAGTAGTAAAGAGTCAGTAACAAGTGATGTTGCAGGTTGATATGTATGATTAGATATAGATGATATTCAATTTTTAAGAAAAGTATGAATTAGTTATGGTAATGGCAGATATTTAAATCTTATTCTTCCTTGTGGATAGTTCGAAGAATGGAGGATCATTTTTATATACAATATATAGTATTTGTTTTGGACTCTCAAGGTAAGAAGTAGATACTTCAAATGGAGCTTCATGACATGTGGGGTTGGGGAGGTCTCTATTTGCGAGAAAGGTAAGTATATGTGATAACCTTCGCTCTCTAACTCACGGGTATGACTTTAGAACTTGACTAAACGTGGTGAGGAGCATTAATCTGAGGAAAACATAATAGAACTGTATTATATGGTGTATGATAAAGATCTAGGGTTGATTGGAAAAATGGGTCTTACGGTGGAGTTATGAATGAATGCAATTTCATTCCATTGCCTCAACTATGAAACAGGCTAGGCATTCTGCTAGCAGATGAGAGTGGGTATCTCGCTGATGTATGGGTGTAAGAGATTAGGCTCTTGGTTCTGTAAGCTACCGTCTATAAGACCGTCTGATCAACCTCGATTATTAGAATACATTCATGTGCAACGCTTAGATGCAAAAATAATTTTCAAGCACTATGGTAAAAAGGCGTTTTCTGTTCAGTTATCACTAAGTTGGGGTTGATAAAGTTGGAAATGTCAGCTAACATCCCAACACTTTCTTCATAGTAAAGGTCCGAGTGAGACACTTCTAAATTTATTATGAGGCACCATAGCGGACCAGTTACGGAGTCAGGTCTTCAACGGCAGTGTAACAAGTACATCACCACAACACCGCCACAGACATTAAGAGGCATTAACTAGAAACGGACTCCTATGCAATATCAAATACCATGTAAGATGTGCTTTTTTAATGATTAGCTCATGCTCAATATTCTAAAGTTTTATGGGAGGAGCGTACCGAACAGCTAGGAATTATCATAAGATGGTTTGTCTCTTTTTGTGCGTATGCAGTATGGATGGTCCTGAGAAGTAGTAAATGCAGACAAATACAAAAATACAAAGGATATTCTAATTGATTAATTGAGTAAATATGCAAGCATCGCCACAATTGCTCATCTGGTGGGATATGTACCCCACTGGCTGATTGGAGTAAACTAGAAGAAAGAATTGTATTAGATCGACGTGGGTTTTCAATTTGCGCTCCTATTTTGTCATATCAAGCATATCTGCATGATGCTGGTAACGGCATCCGGTACTGGGTTCAGAAAACCAATTATGTGGTGTCGGAGTGTTGTGTGGGAGATGCTAGATAGTAATAGGAAAAGAGGACCATAGAGAGAGGATGTAGAATTAGGATTTAATCGGGATCATCTTGGAGGTGTTGTGCTGCTTGAAATATCTCGTGAGTCCAGTTGGTTGGGGTTTGGCATTTGATGGCGATCTTCGAACTCATTAGAGAAAAACATGAGCTTATCATCTAAGCTTATCCAGAATTGAAATTTTAAGGGATTCATCATGTGATACATGCCGGTCGTGAAGTAACATCTATTAATCTTCCTTATAAGAATTCCGCCTGGCTGATTTCTAAGGTCCTGCTATTGGGGTGAAGACTCATAGGAGACTAGTCGCTCTGAAGGCATGCAATTACTTGAGTGAAAATTCATATGTCCTAATACTCGCGCTTTCTTTAACTCGAAGGAATTCATGAGAGCCTTTACGGATAGTTATCTATCGAGTGACTGTCACTAGCCTCTCTCCCAAGCAATATAAAGAACATTGAGTTTGACCCAGATCCTTAGTGGAAATATTTGAGCTGAATCATCAGGATGGGAGTAAGGGCTCGAGGGTCAACATGGCTGATGGGTAAATAGCTAGTTCTATTTCTAAAAGTAACATTATAGGGGTTTAACATTTGCCCTTTGGATGAAAACTTAAGACACATGAATTAAACACAAAATCTATAGCTTAGATTAGGGTTAAATAGCCACTTATTGGGGATTGGTTGAAGATGGAAAAAGGGCTAACCGAAGAGAAGAGAATAATCTAGGATAGTATTCTTGGTCACATATAGTGACATTCATATGCGAACACAATAGATCGAATCTCATTTCGCATGACTAACTATATGAGAATACAAGCAAACAAAAACTCAAGAGATTCCTGACTGGATTTTGCTATAACCATCACTTTGTTTTACTTCGCTGTTCTTTGTCTGAATCTTGAGAGTGTTTCACTGCGAATTTCTTGTCTCATTACGTTTATGGCAGTTGATCTTATGAGCAAACATATGCATACGGAGTAAATAATAAACTGTCGCACTACGAAAAGACACCAACAATAGGTTATCTGCGACATTTTCAAAAGGAATAGAACTGAGTGCATATGATTGTCGGACGATTATTTGATGGGAGAAATATATAAGTGAAGTTTATTAGTATACTAGAGCCATGATAAGAGTCATACATAGCTCAAGATGAAGTATGCTCTTTCAGGACAGAAGAAACTCACCTCATGTACAATATGGGTGAATCAAAGCAAGTCGATTGTTTATTCCATTTGGGATAGACTAAGATTATGAGAGAGAAAAAGCTAGAAAATATTGTAGCTTACAAGTTGGACGAAGCAGCCAGGATATTCTTTGAGTGGGCATATCTAACTGGTACAGTATTGTGCATTGTAGAAACTTGCATACAAAAAAGTGGTACAAAATTTTGTGCTTTTATTGCACTGCATTAGATATGGCAGAGAATGTTTGATGACAACTGCTCAGGTTGAGGCAATACATTCGGAAACTTCGTCGTGTAATCCCACGCCTTCGTATCGCAGAATCACAAGACGACAGCGACAAAGCTGACAAGGGTTGCTAATATACAGAGGGAATATTATCTCATTAAGTACTGGGCATTAAAAAGGAGCCTGTTTATTTGATAGTTAGGTTAGGAGGTTTCCAAATGCTAAGGTGATGCCTATAGAAAGCATCTCGGTAATATAATACTATTTAAACGAGAAAATAGAAAGATATACGAGAAAAAGGTTGATAAGAGACGGAAGCATGAGAGTGTTGTTAAGTTTAATCGCGATATGGAAGTTTACCGGTGTAAAAGTCATAACATAATTGAGCAGGGGAATCCCTGATAACCGTTATAACAATAGATCCGTGATTGACTCATTGATGGATCACAAGTAATATGTGAAGATAAGAGATTACAACTCAACCGATATATTAAGATGGGCTCTATGAGTTTCTTCTGATCGTTCTATTGCGCTGTAGACTATACTCGTTGTTTATTGATAATTGAGTAATCTATTACAACCATCAAATTTGCCTTTGTTTCTTTTTGTTCTGCAACCAAATATAGACCTGCTCCTAGATTCCTTATCATTTTGACTAGTGACTTCACTTAGCAAGTTCAAAAATGAGTTATTTTCAGTTACAAAACAAAGATTAGTGGTAGAAAAGTTCGCTTACCTTTTCTCTTCCTCTTTATTAAAACATACAAAAAGATGGAAATAAGAACTGAGGTAACAACTATGGCCACCACCAAGATTGACAACCTCCTCTTATTAGCAAAGAACCCCTCTAACTTACTTGCATTCAGACCTGAAAAAGTGGAAACTTCCCCAGCTGTCATGCAGCAAAGAGGTCACTAAAAATCATACAACATGCAAAGAGATGCTTGGAAAAGTTAGCTCAAACACAAATTAGCAGAAAATCATTCATTAGTACCTAACTCAAGCTCATCAATGCGTACGTACAAATTTTGGCCCCCATCCTCGTACACTCTCGTGTAAATCAAATCACCTTTCCAATTCATGCACCCTACTTTCTCCAGCGCATCCACACTTGCATAATATGCCGTGCAAGAACAATCCTGTAGGCAGAGTTGCCAACACGCGTCCATACTCAGACTCGTTTCAACTGTGCTCCTGAAGTATCCGGAACCTTCACATTGGACACTCTCAGAAACCCATGACCGCTCCTGCATATGGATGCAAAACCATGCTTCCTCACACATCCACTTGATGCATTTGTCTGGAACCCCAGTAGGCACGAGCACACAGGCTCATTAACAAGGATATTACATTTAGTAAAAGCTCCATACTTCCCGTAAACGTCACACGGGTCCATAGGTTTTGAACCCATGAAAGTCCATTGACGATCTCCCTTATGGTACACAAACCGTTGGACTAAATAGGACTTGTTGATAACTAATGTTGACAAGAATCTTGGGTAGAGGACACCCTAAATAGTGGTAATATCGTTTTCGTTGTCCAAGAAATTGATATTGAACATCCTATTATGTTGCAAGGTAGGTATGCCACTTCATCAAAGTCCATTCCAATGACCTGAACGCCACCTCGGGACGCTACCCTCGTACAAGAAAAACTAAGGGGAACGTTGGTGTTGATCTTATACAACCAATTTCCAGTTCCAGGGTCATCTTCAAACTTCCAAGATGTTAGGCACCGGTTCAGACCCGTTCTCCGGTTGGAAGCATGGTATTTGTTGGATAATCAAAGCTTTGCCATAGTACCTCCCTCCTCTCATCATCATCGATATACAAGACTAGATTTTCCGAATCCAACAGCTGGGCAAAAGTATTGTTTCTGGACTTTGAACCAGCATTGGTGGACCAGATGGGTAGGTTCCGATCTTTTGCATTGAGTACTAGGTTTCCATGAATATTGATAGAGAGAACTCCAGACCTGTCATTAATTGGATTATCTCTGTTTGCTACCCGCACCTTGGCATGTCTTGGAGCACCATAATACAAAATTCCAACGTAGTGTTTGGTGGACTTGCCAGGACTAAAGAAACCAAGGGCAAAATTTTCTCCGTTAAGAGACTAAATTATCACCGTCTCTAATAGGTTGGCTAATAGTTATGGTGTCCCATGAAGTGCCAAAAGGCAGAAGAAGAAACTAAAAGAACGTTTACAAAAAGAGGAACCTTCTTACAAAATACATGGTCATGGCTAGTGAGGTTGCAAGTTGTAGAAGTTAGGTGCATCGATCCTTGATGTGAATCTCCACAGTTGCCCCTCATTGAAACGGTCTGATATGTTAGTCCCATGGGAAGTCAAGGTTGCATTAAGTTACACTCGTTTCATTTGTTGGCTTCCCTCGTTGACGCTGTTCGATATATTTGTTCCTCTTCCCTTTCATCGGGTTGGGCGGGCAAGAATCAACTACAATTTCGGTGATTAATTAAAAGCTTAGTTGCACCCAAGGCCCCTGACGTATATGAAGGTTGAAAATGAGCTCTTGAGGTAACGTTTTCAACAAATAGACCCTTGAGGTAAAGTTTAAGTCAAATTGAGGCCCTTCGACCATTTTCCGTTAACGGCCATTGCTGTTAGAGTTTTTAAAATCCACTTCATAAGAATTAGAAAGCGCCACCTGTCAATTAAAATGTCCATGCCACATTTGCGCGAGATGTCTGCAATGGGGAGAACAATATCGTGTCATTAAGTTGTTTCTCTTTTTTTAATCAGGCGCCGTGAGCTGGCAGACACCTGGCATAGATGTGGCGTGGATGTTTTAATTGGGCAGTGGTGATTTCTAATTCGTTATGATATGGATTTTAAAGTCCTAACAACAATCGTTATTAACGGAGCTAAAGAAAATAGATGGAAGAACCTTGATTTGACTTAAACTCTACCTCAGGGTTTATTTGTTAAAAACGTTACTTTAAGGGCTCATTTGTAACCTTCGTATACCTCAGGAGTCCTAGGTACAATTAAGCCTTAATTAAATGAATCTGCCTACTTCCTCCAGGCTATGCTCTAATATTAATTATTTTTGCCAACATATTGTGAAACGCAAAATCGTAACTTGTATCGACACACTAAGATTGAGCAGTCTGCGTACGTAGTCTACCGTTTACAGTGCAGACGACTAATAACTTGTGTTGGCAAGAGGACACTGCACCATAAATTAGGAAATGGTTGAAAAGGACGACCCTCGCCAGTTTTGCCTAGAGATCCGGGAATAGTTTCAAGCTAAATTCTAAATTATTATTATCCCTTAGGTTCAGGAAAATAAAATAAAAAGTATCTGTCAGAATTTAATAAAACAAATTTAAACATTAGAATGAAAGGAGATAAAGTTAGCTTGAGTTGTTTTTATTAATTGAGGTGGCCAAAATTTTAAACTTTTATATTTGGTTTTTTAAAATATCATAAATATTTATAAAAACTTGAAATTTAACACCTGAAAATCACATATTTTCCATATTTTCCTTAGAGATGTCACGTACTATACGTAAGCTACCCCTTCAAAGGAACATCATGATACGGTAAAGGACGATGTGTCATTGGGACACTTTGCGAAGCAAAATGGGAAAAATTAATACCCGTAACCAGAACATTATTGTGAAGAAGTACTGCGTAGCCAGCCGGTGCCAAAGACTCAACGTGCACACAGAAGATTAACTGCCGCTGGCCCACTACCCTTTGGGATGGCAATTAAAGTGGATGGCTGGGGGGAGGGTGGAGGGTGCGGGTCATAAGTGTTTCCTCAGTGGCTCAGCCCTCTCCAAGCACGGCCTTGCCTTGGTCCTCAACTAGGACGCTGTCGTGGAACCTTTGAAACCGTCAAATCTTGCACCAATACCGTGCATGCATTGATGCAACTAAGCAAATCTGAAGTCATGAGGGACGATATTGTCCAATACGTACGTGTTGACTCCAATTAGTCCCGTGACAGGAATTCATGTGAATATGGACGTGTCATTCGCATCATATCTGTTTCTGTTTAATAATCCAGAATGTGTGCAAATATATTTTCATAACGATTCTGTTTCAAATTTTTACTTTTGTATAGATATAGTACTATATATATAGAAATTTGGGTTATTTTTAGAGCTTTGTTTGACGAATTTTTTATTGTAGTTATAAAGCGTACAGGCGAGGATCATGTATCTTTCGTATTTTTTGAAAATAAAAATGTCTCCCCAAAGCTTTAGATGGTTTCTTGTTTTCCATGTGTTATTATGACGAGGGCAAAAATATGTTTTTTAATGTGGAATGACATCTTTGTGTACGGAGATTGTCGGCAACACCAGTAGACGTTGCATACATTGTTACGACGACCGGTTAAGTAACGATGACACGCGTTTACAAAACACTAATCATCATAAAATTCTTTACTATTATAAAATTTTAGCTCGTAAACACGCGTAATTTAAAATTTTTATAAAATAAAATAATTTTAAATTAATCTCTCTCTTTATCAAATATCTCTTTTTATTATAATAAAAATAACAAAATTTACTCAAAATCATCTATTTCTTCACATTTTTTCCGACTTCCATAAATTTTTACTTTTCTCTTCTCACTTTTATATAAACTCCTATAAAATTCTACTTTATTCACTACTTTCTCAAAAACCCAATAAAATTCTAATTTTTTCAATTTTCACAAAATTCCTTAAATATTTCACTTAATTAGAGTTTGCCAACCCATTTGAATGAATTCTTATAAACTGCATATCGCATCACAGTGTATGTCAAAATTAAAGAATGAATACCTGAAGAACAGTGCTTGAGATGTTAAGATAGTTTGGAGTATTGAACTATATACACGTCAATTATGCATTACCTTACCCCGAATGCCAATAACAAGTGGTATTATTTCTTGCATATATACCTGTTAAAATTTTGGGATGTTTGAGTTAGTGAAAAAGTGAAGAGATAAATGATTTGAATAAATTTTTTATATTTGTTTATAGTGAAAATGGATGCTTCGATGAGGAGAAAAAGAATTTTTTGTAGTTACCTTGAAAGAGCCTTATAAGCCAGTGAGTTGTAGCTCAGTTGACACCTCCTTCCTTTAGGGAGGGATAGATCCGAGGATCAAATCTCCCTACCATGCAGGCTTGGTCCTGCTTCCAAAATTCGCCCAGGAAAAAAAATGAGTCTTAGTGTTAAAATTTTGGGGAATAAGAATCGGTAAAAAAGTGAAAATAATTTATAAGAGTTCATGAAAAAGTGAAGAAAGGGAAGATTTGAATGAATATTATACTAAAAAAGAATAATTTAATAAAGAGAGATTATTTTAAAATTTTTTTAACAAAGACAAAAATTTTGGCACTCAAAACTGGACTGTCACCAAAGAGTCTTCTCGTCTCTTGCAAAGCAGCTGCTCCTTATAACTCATTTTACCATTTCTTTTTTCATTTTTGCTTTACTAATAACTGGAGCCGCCTCATTGTAACGAGAACCGAATGCATGCCCCACCCCTCTTCCCAGACCGGGGCCAAAAAAAAAGACCATACTAATTAAAAAAAGTCGAAAGGTTTTCTTTTTCTTTTTCATAAATACGGATTGTTCTGCTCCTAATATCAACAGAACAGTTAGGAAAGCAATAAAAAAAAAAATATTGGAGAATTATCTGTATTAGCCCTAGTCAATACTATACTACAAGAACAAAATTCAATCAGCTCATCATATCGCCATACCATATGACTACTACGTAGTATTCAGTTCCACAGGCAGCGGGTGCATCATGAAGACAGCCCAGGTATGAGCCTTATGGTATGTTACAGAGCATTTTGGCTCTAGACAAGAAAAAGAAACAAACTACAAGAAGTCATTGACCTAGAACAGTTCTGCTCAACACCCAGATAAGAATAAGCTCAGCGCTTGCAAAGACATTTCTTTTTAAGTTTCTTTAAGCTGCCTACTAGGATTCTCTGTAGCCAAGCAGAAAATTGAATAACCAAGCTGACTTACATATTAATTACCAGAAAAGCTCGTCACAAAAACACTCTAATCCTCTTTCTTGACGAAGCATTCTACAAAAGATTTTGAACTTTTTTTAAAAGAATTCGTCACCAAAAATTTGCTATTCGTGACAGATATTTTATTTTCGTCACTAATAATTATTATTGTGACAAACATAATTTTTGTCACTAAAAATTGATTTTTATTGACAAAATTTAATCAATTTTTAATGACAAAATTCAGTTCGTGATCCAACCTTTCGTCACTTAAAAATCAAATTTTGATTGATGCCTCCATAGCCCTCCCACACGTAATTATGTAGTCGAATTTATTGTAGTGATTGAAGTCTACATACATAGTCCTCCCACACGTATTGTGCTTGACTAGTGTTTCTGACTGCAAGACAGAGACCAGCAACAGTGAAAACATCACAAGTCTCGGTTACAGCGATATATCATGATAGTCTCCCCTTCAGACTTCAAAGTTGGCATAACAGAGAAACGTGGAGTCAATTCTTGTGACCTGAAAGTCCACCTGTGGAAACAGTAAAAGAAAAAATAGCAGCTACATCACCGGAATTGCCAGAGGACAAACAAAGAACAGAGTGTTCTAGTATCCATATGGTATTTTTTTTTTTTTTTTTACATTGCCTTACGAAAATTACATATTGTATAGTATGAGTCTCTCCAGTATCCACATTCTGACTTGGCTTTATTATGAAGTCTCCAGCTATCGATATTTTGGTATTAATTGGTCTATCAAATTAAAGTGACCGGTGCGAGTTCGTCTTCTGTGGTCCACTAATTTTTTCTGCCCAACTTTATTATGTACCCATGTGGGCCCTGACAAGTATTTTAATCTTCAGATATATATATCAACATAGATGACTCATAAGAAATTTATTGGCTTCGCTTGCTAGTTTGAGAATGGGAACAATTCTGCATCTTTATGTACATACAGTACATTGAGTATATATTAATAGCATGATTCTGCGATATCACTCCCTCAGTAGGTATATACCAACTCATATTGGTTTATGAACCTATCATGATCATACCATATGGATACTAGAACACTCTGTTCTTTGTTTGTCCTCTGGCAATTCCGGTGATGTAGCTGCTATTTTTTCTTTTACTGTTTCCACAGGTGGACTTTCAGGTCACAAGACTTGACTCCACGTTTCTCTGTTATGCCAACTTTGAAGTCTGAAGGGGAGACTATCGTGCCTCCCATCCATTGTAAGTCATTTTCCCCATTGAGATACCTCTGCGGGCGTCTTGCATTCTGGGAGTTGCATTTGATCACATTCCATAAACCAGTTAATATAATCTTTTGAAGCTGAAGGATGACTGTTTCCTCATATTGCGTACAATCAGCATTAGTATTTCAATGATTGACGCTGGTCATAAATGCCAGTTTAAGCTCCATGGAGATTGGGTTAGATTGATGATAATATTCAAACCGCATTCTACACTGAGAATTTCGGTTCATTGCTTTTGACTGTTATGTTCATTGATGAACATTTTATCCTTCTTAATATAGTGAAAGATATATAGGCCATATATATACTACTTATTGAATAAAAAATCATATCAAGTTCATCATTGTGTTTAATTAAGTGTTTCACATTGGTAGTGGATGAACTCAACATGCGCAGTATTCAATCTCTTGTGGAAAATAATGCTTCTTTTGCCAAGCTGAACTCAACAAGCCCACTTTGATGTTTGACGAAGAGGTTCCTGACAAATCCATTTATTCCCTTTACCGGAACCGCTAGCAAGGCTTGTAATTTGAAGGTGAATCATGTGAAATTGTTAAGGAAGAACCTAGAAGAAGTTAGACCATTTTAAAGGAGAAGCATGTTCTAAATGATAATGGAAAGCCAATGCTTTCACCTTTCTTCTGGTTGACTGGTTGAGGGAGCTAGGTAGACGACAAAGAGAAGTCTAATGTCAAAGATCGATCCTGGCAAAGAGTATAGTGATGTTCCATTATTTGATGGCATATTTGTCTCGAAAACTTATGTTTATTTTATAATTAAATTTTGTTATGACGGTCATTTTAATTTTTTGAATGCATGACTTTAATATTGAATTTTGTATTTCATTTGCATTAATTCGAAATTTTCTTCTATTTTAAGTTCAATTTTGATATTTTTATACCACATAAATACTCTTACTTGGACGTTCTATAATCAAATAAGTTGTTACATCATCCACAATGTGTTGGCTTTTAGTCACAATCAATGTTTTGATGATAACAATAGAAGTAATTGAGATGTGAAACAAAGCGGATCCAAAATGAGCAAGAAGCGATCAAGCAACATCCCCTTCAATGGAAGTGCTCTTAAAGTAAAGACTCAAGATGTTAGGGTAATCTTTGTAACTCTAAGACTTCATCTTTAACAAGAATTTGAACCACACACTTGCATATTTCTTTAAAACTTGCATGAACTATTTTACCCCTCGTTTTGAAGATTTAAAAATGTTTTAAATGGCTTTAAAATATCCCAATTAAACTCTCAAACCTTTTATATACTTATGAAAAGTTAGTCTTTAAAATTGGGTATTTTAAGTTGGTCAAAATCGTGTTTTTAAAACAATCGGATCATGTGCTTAAGTTGAGGAGGTCGACCGGTTAGTTTGAAAAGTTAAGAAAAGAGCCGTTATGACTTTGACATTATGATCGTTGGGTAACGTAAAACCTACAGCAATCGACCGGTACATGTAGCGGTCGACCGGTTCATCATGAGTTTTTAACAGCTCGACTCCCAACGGCTATTTTTCTTATGAGGCCTATATAAAGCCATTCCTATGCCTTTTAAAAGTTGCTGAACAACTAAAATCATTTTGCTAAAGCTAAGAGTGATCTAAAACCTTTCAATCTTTGTTCAAACATCATTCACACATAATCAATACTTTCACATCCTTGTTATTGTGTGAAGCCTAAGAGATAGAAATTTCTCATTGTAACATCTACTTCATTAAGGGAGTTTTAGTGGGCATTTTCGTTCATCCCTATACACTTTTAAGAGAGTGATTCTCTTGTTTCCTTTTGGTGAGGGTTGTTCATCAAAAGAAGGAGTTTGGAGAGGTTTGTTCTCAAACTCGTTCTTGAGGCTTGAAGAGATATTTCTCAAGCTCAAGTGTAAGAAAAGCTCTCCCTTGGTTGAAGGGAGCATTGTGGAAAAACCTCAAACTCGGTAAAGGAGCTTGAGGGGTGGATGTAGCGGGTTTGTCGAACCACCTAAAAATTTTGTGTTTACTTCTTTTCTCTTATCTCCTTACATTATGCTATTAGTTTCTTTTTCTAAGTTTTATTTCTCTATTTGAGTTGCAATATATATTCTTGTGTTTAATCTTTCATTGCAATCACCTCTGTTTGTGAGACTTGTAGCTAGCAAACACTTTCTAAAGGGGGTGAGTTTCGAAACCCAATTCACCCCCTCTTAGATTGCCTTAATCCTAGGATTTACACAATGGACAGTCTATGATCAAATAAACTGTTTCATCGTCTAAGAAATTGACATTTGATTGTCTACTTCGCGACAAAACTTTTTCCTACTAAAAAGTTTTCGTGACAAATTTCTTTTTTGTCACTAAAAACTTTTAGTGACCAGTTTTTGCTGACGGACCGTGACAAAAAATTTTGTCACTGAAAATGTGACTTTCAGGAACTAAAAATTTTGTCACCAAAAATCAAATTTTTTTTGTAGTGAATTTCAAAAATCGTACTCCCAAGTGATTGGTTAAGGTTATCTATTTCTAAATGACCACTTTATATGTACATAGATTTTTCGTGCATGTCTATCCACGGTGGTTGGGACACATGCGAAGAAGGCTTGAAGATTTATATAGTACGTACATATATAGTCACCCAGCAATATAATAATTCATTTTATACTGATCTGCAAACTCCCTTTAGAAGAAAATTTTGATGCAGCTCATGGTAAACGGAGGAGGATTTAGCAGAAGAACTGAATGGAGATGTAACTTCTGCAAAATTCATGAGGTTCTGGGAAGGAGATGAAGCATTATTGTATATATCCAGAATCATGAGATTAAAAATGGCGACGGGAAGAAATGTTGGTATATATCAAAGCATATATAAATGGACTTCAGAACTAGTTCTGATCCTTATAGTTGTTAAACCCTAATATCCATCTGTCTGTCATGGGTTTGTAAGGCGAAAAGGCCTTGTCGATGTATCATTTGAACAAAGACACAAGTGAAATATGCCTGTCCAACCTTCAAAAGTTTATCTCTTAACCTTTGGAGGTGATGTATGTGTAGAATGATCTTACAATCGTCTTTTTAGATGTGTGGATTTCTTTCCTCTTTTCTTCTAAAATTTTTTAGAAACAAAAAGATCTCTATCCACATTGGATTGGTAGATTGAAAAATTAAAATGACACACTAATTAACCAAGTCAATGCTATATTTCGAGACAAATTCAATATTTTGTGTGTGAAGCGTATCGTCAATTTGTCACAGAGCAAAATATGGGAGAAACTTTTTGTCTACTCGTTACCCAACATAAACCAACTGCCCACGCCGTTGGCTGGCGGTGGCATATTCTTGCACGACAAAGGTTATCCAATGTATCATCACTGGAGATGCCGACTCAATGTTTTTCTTCTTTGTCAACAAAGAGAAGTATTAAAAGACTAGTTTTAGCTAGTGTCCTATTTATTGATCCAACCACAAAAGCGTCAACATTTTCTTCTCCAAACAGGACACTGGCTAAAGTAGTGTTTTAATTATTACCAAGAGTTTATGATTTTAGAGATAACCTTAAAAGGTCTAAAATCCGTTGGCCAAATTAAACTACTTCATATGTTACTAGGATTATAACATAGTTTAGTTGATCATGATAGTAGACTTCAACAAGTTTCAGGTGTAGAGATGGTAATCTCGTTCAGAGAAGTAGGCGCTCCTGGGGAACCTGACAAATTTGGAACAGAACTTACAATTCTTCTGTTGATAAATGTTGGCTTATTAGGTGATGGAATGACAGTTTCATTTACCAGCATGAAAAGAACATCTAGCATGGTTGGTCGATCTGTTGTTGTTCTTGCACGCATAAGAGGCCAATTTGAATACACCTTAAAACTTCAAGTGCACTAAATTCCTCGCTAAATGTTGAATCAACAATGTCCAACGCTTTCCCTTCCATCCATAAGTCCCACACTTGGACCAATGTCGAAGTCTGATCTTACAACACGTGTAGTACTTAAGTTCACTAAATTGTGATAATATATTTTGCTTACATGTCCAATCAAGTTTTGGTAGGGACTTCCACATGGCAAAGATTGTTTCTCTTGCCACTGACTATCTCCAATGTTAGGACACCAAAGCTGAAGACATCTGATTTTGTGACATGTATCCACTGCAATTGTACGAAACAGAATATTGATCGTGTTTGTTTCAATGTGGACCTACGCATTTGCATATCTATGTTTATGTGCGTATGTTAGACAAAACATGTGTGTGTGTGTGTGTATGTGTGTAGAGAGAGAGAGAGAGAGAGAGAGAGAGAGAGAGAGTTACTAGGTGCCGACAACTTTGTTTGTGCTTGCTTTAATTTGGTCACCACCAAACATTCTAGCTAGACCAAAATCTGAAATTTTAGTATTCATTGCAGCATCTAAAAGTACATTGCTTGCTTTAAGATTTCCTTGGATGATTTTAAGTCTTGAATCTTGGTGAAGATACAAGACTCCTCAAGCAATTCCTGTAATACTTTTGAATCACTTCCTCCAATCTAACAATGGCCTTCTTGTTTCCTCTACACCAAAACCATCAATAGTTCATCGTGGAAAATAAAAGTAACATGGTAAAATATATACCAATTTTTAGGATTTTAGTTATATTCCAGGGACAATGCCATAAAATTACTAAAATCTATTAGCTAGTTGAAACACGTTGGAGGTTGAAGAGAAGGCATATGCAAGATGAAAAAGTCTAGGCTTTTGTTGAGCATATATTCATAGATCAACATCCTCTCTTCTTTATGAATAGAACAACTAAAAAGCCTCACAAGATTCCTGTGCTGGACTTTTGCTATAAGCATCACTTTGTTCTTAAATTCCTTTGTGCCTTGTCTTGAACTTCTTGAGAGTGTTTTCACTGCGATTTCTTATCCATTGGCTAGTTGATCCTGCAAAGCATAGAAGAAAAAAACTTGGATCACTAAGGACCAAATTATTCTACGACCATTTTGGAAAGAAAATAGAATAGTAGTTGTGGATATATGTTATTATTATTAGAAGTTTACAATTCTCAGATGCTTTCACAACGATAAATACAAGGTAGACCGAACCATTCTGTCAGTTGACCATTGCTTTGACTAATGGGAATCATGTCCACGTTAGCCTAAAACATTTAAAAATGATAGATCGTTGTTGGCTAAATTAAAATCCAATCAGCACTGTTTTAAGTTTGCGATGCCTTGCGAACCACCTCTTTACCATTTGAGGAGCCAAATTGGGGACTTCAACCACAACCACTGGTTGTTCGAGACAAAGGAGAAGTACGGCATTGATAATGCTTTTTGGTTAAAGGAAGGGGATGATTATGGACAAGACAACAGGATGAGCGCATGTCAGATTTTATGGACAATCCCTAGAAGCCACTCACAAGGAAGCACAAGATTCTAGAAGCTGTTCTTAGCCCTTATAGGTGCACAGCCTGAGGTGGATCCAAGGGGGCAAATTTTTTGAAAAAATCCCTATATTACGCATTTTGGAAAAATTTCCCCTCACCTCGTTATCC
This sequence comes from Morella rubra, assembly GCA_003952965.2. Classification (NCBI taxonomy): domain Eukaryota; kingdom Viridiplantae; phylum Streptophyta; class Magnoliopsida; order Fagales; family Myricaceae; genus Morella; species Morella rubra. The sequence goes on along the minus strand of CM025850.1, from coordinate 20,141,346 downwards.
TGGCCCCCAATTTTTTTGAAAAATTGTTCATATCTACACAAAATTTAAGGAATTTAGTTAATATTAAAAAAATTCCTATGATTAAGGAATTTTGAAAAATTGTCCCAGGAATTTTGAAATCTAAAATTTCAATTGAACATCTAAAGAAGGATTTTCTATGCAAATATATTGCCTTGGAGTTTTGGAAATACAAAAGCTCTAGCTTCTTTTGAAAGTTGGTTTTTGAAGTTGAAATTTTCTTTTCAAAGCAAATATTGTTACCTTTTCTTAGACTAGGTCGTCTTTCAACAAAATCAAAACTTTTGAACTTTTGATGGCTTTTTTTTTTTTTTAATGGCAAACTGCTTTGCTTCTACTCTGAATCTTTTATCTCTTTTAAGGCACATCGTAGATGCTATTGCTGCAACTTTTAGTATAGAACTATTGATATATGACTTTTATTCTTTAAAACATAGTCGACCTCAGTTATGATAGGAGATTTATAGAATCATAGGTTTTGTGTTTAATTTTTTGATGTATCCAAATTGAAGTCTATAAAATATTATGTGTCCTTTTCTTTTGTTATAAGTTACAATTTATATATAAAATTATATTTTTATTTTATTTAAATTATAATAATAAATTAATTCGCCCCTCTAAAGAAATATCCTAGCTCAGCCACTGTGCATAGCCTAAATGTATAATGACATTCTTTATTTTGAATTCTTTTAAGATGGAGTTCTCATCAAGATATGCATGCACAAGCTTACTTAAGCTATCCAAACACCCCTTAGGGAAGTAGGCTTTAGATTGTGATAGTGGGGCTCGAGTGTTGGTTCAAAAAAATGAACCAGGTGTAGAACTATCAAAAATTTCATGCCACTTTCAAGTTATTGCAGCATCTCTCACCTGGACTCTTGTGCACAAAGTGGAATTTTCTTATTCACTAGACCAAAACTTATTCTATATCCCATGTTTTCTGCTCTGCTCTTGGCAAGTAGTTCTAGTACAAAAATGTTGTTGAATACTTGTGGGGTTCTACCTGGAAAATTTCAGCTCAGATTAAAGGAGACATGGTTTTGCATGACGTAGCATGGTGCCTAGTGCAACATTACAGTAAGTTGTTTCTATTTGAACAAGCTATTGATCATGATTCGTACAGTAGTTCTAGCTTTGTTCCTCGCATGGCATCTCCACAACCCCAACCGTGATGCAATGTGGCTATGGGGTTTGTCGATCGTTTGTGAGGTTTGGTTTGGCTTCTCATGGCTTCTGGATGTTGTCCCCAATCTCAACCCAATCAACAGAGCCACTAACCTCGCCGCCCTCCACGACAAGTTCGATCAGCCCTTTGAATCCAACCTTCATGGGTGCTTTGACCTCCTTGTGATCGATGTATTCGTCTCCACTTCCGACCTCGCCAAGTTCGAGCAGCAATAATTCTCTTAGATTTTGGTTTCGACACTTAAGAATAAAACTCAAACAGTAAAGAGGTGGTTTGCAAGGCTAAGGCATCGTAAACTTAAAACGGTATAGATTGTATTTTAATTTAGCCAGCAACGGTTTGTAATTTTTTAATGTTTTAGGTTGAGGGGAAAGTGGCGTAAAAAAAACATGGGTGAGGGCAACGTGGCTGATGTGAACAGGTTTCTATTAGTCAAAATAACGGTCAACTGACAGAAGGGCCAATTATTTACAAGGGCATAAATTCAATGACTAAAAACTAAAAACAAAAATTCCTAGTGAGTATTTCGTAAAAAGGGTCAAAACCTATTGACTAAAAATTGAATTTCCCAAAAAAATTTTCACATTTCAAGAATTTTAGGGAAAATTTTGAGATATTTACATTTATAGGAGTTTCTGAAAAGTTGGTGAAATTTTTTAAGGATATTTAATAGTAGATTGATTTTAATGAGAGTTTGTGAAGAAATAGAGACACGATTTGTTGATTTTTTTTTTTAAAAATAAAAGAGATGCTTTGATAACTTGTTTTTTAATGAAAAGTTATTTGAGTTTGCATGAAATAGTATTGGAGTTGGTGTGAAAAGAAGTTCAAGTTTGTGCAAAAATTTCAAAATTTCATTGTTTGACTATAAATGTTTTTGCTTTTTCAAAAATTACTTAAAAATGTAAAAAAATTGATCTAATCAATTTGCAGCAAAAGTAAACGTGCAAGTCTACAGTCAAGTGGTCAAAGTATACTATCAATGCTAATGTGGCAATGAAGTGTAAGCGAGCAAAAAAAAAAAAAAACAAGTACAAATAACTAATATTTACTCTTCTCCAAACAAGGGTAACTGTGGAATTTTGATGGGTTTACATTGAACAGGTAATGTTGCGGGGCCAAATTGTGTAAAGCTGTTGAAATGAGTCAAAACAAGTTCGGTAAGAGAAAAATAGGTCGGGCTAGTGAACACACATGTAGGGCTACTTGGCACGCGTTTGATGGAGTTGCTAGGGTGCGTGATGAGCGTGTGAATCTTCTAGGTGACACATAGGGGAGTGTGTGTGGCTCATGGAGCAAAATCTCGAGTAGAAACATCAATTTTTTCCCTGACACATGGAGATAAAGCCTTAGATTGAAGGAAAAACAACGTTTTGATCAAAGTGCAAAATCGGGGAGAATGCTTGGATGGCATGTGGGGGAGCGTGATGGATTGAACTAAGGAAATTCTCCAACTAAATGACAAATCAAGAAGAGAGGAAGCTCTCTATAAGTATTTATATAAGAAGAATAGCAACCACGGACACTGAATGGTGAGAGAAAGTGTGTGGTGGTAGAAGAATTTTGGGCTGTTCAGTCGGGAGCTTTGATACCAAGTTGAAAATAATGCAGAAAAGAAACTTGTAGAAAAATCTTTGTATTTTCTCTATGTTGTAATCTTTGATATATAGCTTCTTTGGTGATGGAATAACAGTTTCATTTCCCAGCATGGATATAACATCTAGCATGGTCGGCCAATGACGATTTGTCACTTGTTCTTGTACGCATAAGAGCCCAATCAGAATACACCTCAACACTTGATGTGCAGGATATGCCCTCGTTCAATATTGAATCAACAATGTCAAATTATGTCCTACACTTGGACCAATTTAAGAGTCAGATCTTAGATCACGTGTACAATACTGAAGTTTACTAAACCACGATATATTTTGCTTACATGTCCAGTTAAGTTTAGGCAAGGACTTCCAACTGGTAACAAATTATCTCTCTTGCCACAGACTATCTCCAATGTTAAGACACCAAAGCTAAAGACATCTAATTTTGTTGAATGCAACCCTTCCATTACATACTCTAGTGACGTGTATCTGCTGCAATTGTACGAAGCAAAATATATATTGATCGTGTTTATTTCAATGTGAGCCTACACATTTGCATATCTATGTTTATGTGTGTGTGAGACAGAAAATGTGTATGTGTGCGTGTGTGTGTGTGTGTGTGTGTGTGAGAGAGAGAGAGAGAGAGGAGAGAGAGAGTTACTAGGTGTTGACAACTTTGTTTGTGCTTTTTCCTTTAGGCAAATGTAATTTATATATTAAATTCGAGAAAAAAAAACAGCCGATACAATTTAGATTGAAAAAGGTCCTACAACATGCCAAATCCAAAGATTCGGAAGTTAATCCGGCCACAAGTGCCAGAGCCATGAACAACTACAGGGGTTGTAGAACAACCACAATAACTACAAGTCGACCTTAAGGGCCAGGGGACAATACAAACCAACCACAGAAGGCGGAGCATGATAAAAACACAAACCAACTTCAAGGACTATGATCATAGTTTGGACTACACGTATGAAGGAAAGTTTCTGCTGCATAATGATGAGAGGACACAATTTGTTGTATATATATTAGAAAGGATATGTACAATTTGTGAAAGAACAAAATTTCACAAAATATACAAAATATGTGTATTTCTTAAACTAACGGTGATTTACACAATTGCTAGAGGAATGCCAAGACTAGCATGGGAATTATCCTATGATGAATTGCCATTACTCTCAATATCCCCCTCAAGCGAATTGTGGATGGAGAGGTAACACTAGAAACCACTAGTTTGTGACGAAAAGGAGCAAACTGATTACGAGATAAACTCTTAGCGAACAAGTTTGCAATCTGAAGAGCAATAGAAATAAACTTAACACGAACTTTACTTGTAGCAACCAACTCAAGAATAAAATGATAATCAAGTTCAATCTGCTTGGAACAAGAGTGAGTAACTAGATTGGAGGACATGAAAATTGCACTCTGATTGTCATAGTGGATGACAACAAGAGTAGAGAGAGTGTGATGCAGTTCACACAAGAAATTCTATAACCAAACAACTTTAGCAGCAATAGAGGCCAAAGAGCGATATTCTGACTCAACGGTAGAGCGAGAAACAATAGGATGCTTTTTAGCACTCCAAGAGAGCAAATTACTGCCCAAGAGCACAACAAAAATCAGAAGTAGATTGTCTAGTGTCGGGACAACTTGCCTAATCTGCACTAGAATAGGCCACAAGTGAATGATTACTAGCACGAGAAATATTCAAACCAAAATGGTTTGTACCCTTAACATTGCAGAAGATACATTTGACAGCCGTGAAATGCACCTTCGTGGGTGAATGAAGCAACTATCAGATGTTGTTGATGCTGTGAGCAAGATCAAGCTGAGTAATAACAAGACACTGCAAAGCACCTACCAAAGATTGGTAAAGAGTTACATTTGAATATATAGCACCCTGTGATGTAAGATGCTGATTGACAATCATGAGAGTGGATACAGATTTACAATCAGTCATGCCGAGAAGATGAAGAACATTTATAGCATACTTAGATTGATTGAGAAAAAGACCTGTAGTCGTATGTTGGACCTCAATGCCTAAAAAATAATGTAAAAGACCAAGATCCTTCATGGCAAACTCATGCCTAAGATGATCAATAAAGGACTGAAGTAGAGATGCATTACTACTAGTGAACACAATATTGTCAACATATAGTAAAAGATAAATACTATCAGCAGGCCGTGTATAAATAAATAAGGAAGAGTTTGCAGTACTACACTGAAAGCCATACTGAAAAAGAAATGTGTTGAAACGATGGAACCAAGTGCGAGGCGCTTGTTTGAGATCGTAAATAGCTTTGTTAAGACAACAGACATATGAGGCCAGAAGGTTGATCCATGTAAACTTCTTCTTGAACAGAACCATGGAGAAAGGCATTCTTGACGTCTAATTGATTCATAGACCATTTGAAGGTGGTAGCAAGAGAGATAACTTAACGAAAAGTAGCAAGCGTCACAATCGGACTAAAGGTGGCATCAAAATACAAGCTAGTTAGTTCAATATAGCCTTTGGCAACAAGACAAAGGCTACAAGGTATGCTTTGGAGTGCCCAATAGACCCATCCGACAAAAGTTTGGTCTTGTAAATCCAGCGACAACCCACCACTTTCTTGTCCGTAGGGCAAGGGACAAAGGACCAACTATTATTAGAGTGAAGAGCACTTATCTCACCTTCCATAGCAGCCACCCACTTCGGATGCTTGAAAGAACACTTAAAAACATGAGGTTCTTGCAAAGCCATCAAAGAAGAGAAAAAGGAAATTTGCAAAGAAGGAATAATAGCATGATAAGATTTGGGTTTTAAGCTACGAGGCTTGGCCTTGGTAACCATAGAGTAAGTATTGGATGGGAACTATGCAGCAAGTCCAGGCAATGCTATAGGCTCTGCAGGAGAAATACTAGAAGGCGTTTCAACTTAAGGCATCGAGTTCTGCTCAAAAGGAGATCTAGTCATAAATGGTATCGGGGGAGGAGCAACAATTAGAGTCTGATCAAGACTGCATGACACACATGGAGATGACAAAGTGGGCGGAGTTGGAGTTAAAGCAGAGGTTGTACCTAGAAAGGAAAATAAACTTTTTGGATGCATAAGTGTTATAAAAAAAATAAGAAAATTAGTGAAATCAGATGGAATGGAAGGGATATCATCGCTAGAATATATAAGGGGAAATAGCTTACTAAAAAACAACGTGACAAGATACAAAGACACAATGGGTAGTCATGTTAAGACAACAAAATCCTTTATGTAGAGAAACTATAGCCAATAATTAAAACAACCCAAGAGGGGGTGAATTGAGTTTCAAAACTTTTCGAAACTCACCGTTTAAAAAGTGTTTGCTAGCTACAAGTCTCACAAAGAGAAGTGATTGCAATAAAAGATTGAACACAAGAATATATATTGCAACTTAAATAGAGAAATAAAACTTAGAACAAGAAACTAATAGCACAATGTAATGAGATAAGGGAAGAGAAGCAAACACAAGATTTTTAGGTGGTTCGGCAAACCCGCCTACATCCACCCCTCAAGCTCCTTTACCGAGCCTTGAGGTTTCTCCACTATGCTCCCTTCAACCAAGGAAAGGTTTCCTTACACTTGAGCTTGAGAAACACCTCTTCAAGCTCAAGAACGAGTTTGAGAACAAACCTCTTAACTCCTTGATGAACAAACCTCACCAAAAGGAAACAAGAGAATCACTCTCTTAATAGTGTATAGGGATGAACGAAAATGCACTAAAACTCCCTTGATGGAGTAGATGTTACAATGAGAAATTTCTATCTCTTAGGCTTCACACAACAACAAGGATGTGAAAGTGTTGATTATGTGTGAATGATGTTTGAACAAGGATTGAAAGGTTTTAGATCACTCTTAGCTTTAGCAAAATGATTTTAGTTGTTCAGCAACTTTTAAAAGGCGTAGGAATGGCTTTATATAGGCCTCATAAGAAAAATAGCCGTTATAGCCGTTGGGAGTCGAGCTGTTAAAAATTCACGATGAACTCGACCGCTACAACCGGTCGACCGCTGCAGGTTTACGTTACACAACGGTCATAATGTCAAAGTCAGAAGGCTCTTTTTTTTTAAACAACCGGTCGACGCTTTCAGCCGCCGTCGACCTCCTCAACTTAAGCACATGATCCGGTTTTTAAAAACACGATTTTGACCAACTTAAAATACCCAATTTTAAAGACTAACTTCCCATAAGTATATAAAAGGTTTGAGAGTTTAATTGGGATATTTTAAAGCCATTTAAAAACATTTTTAAATCTTCAAAACAAGAGGTAAAACATTTCATGCAAGTTTTGAAGAAATATGCAAGTGTGTGGTTCAAATCCTTGTTAAAGATGAAGTCTTAGAGTTACAAAATTACCCTAGCATCTTGAGTCTTCACTTTAAGAGCACTTCCATTGAAGGGATGTTGCTTGATCGCTTCGTGCTCATTTTGGATCCGCTTTGCTTCACATCTCAATTACTTCTATTGTTATCATCAAAACATTGATTGTGACTAAAAGCCAACAATCTCCCCTTTTTGATGATGACAATAAATTAATTGATCTTCCTTTTGTTGATCTTGTCTCCCCTATCTTTTGTACTTTGATGTGGGGTTTTAAACATTTTAATACCTCAATGACAAAATGTTAGCATATAATATGAAAGATTGCATATGAATAATAAAGAACTTTCATATCATAGAAGCAGTACATCAAAGTTGCAAAGGGGTGCAAAGATACAAAAAGAGAGACTATTCTATTCTCTCCCCCTTTGTCATCATAAAAAAGAAATACATAAGCAAAGAAAAATACAAAACAAAATGAAATGCATATGCAATGAAAATCATGGAGGAGGAAAGCGGGCCATAAAAGTCCTCATCTCTGCAAAGAACTGCCTCTGCTCCTCTTGCATAGAAGTAAACTCTTGAATGAACTTGTTCTGTGCCTCATGCATATAGCAATCCTCTCCTCAAAAGCAGTGAATCGAGTATCAAAGGAAGAGGTAGGGTCGGAACTCTGGTAGGGAAGGAATAATGGGAGGATCATCAGCCAAATCAGCATCTACATCAAACTCCATGCCTCAGCATCTACCTCTCACCCTCAGGCATCACCTCATCCTCATCCTCATCACTATCCTGACGCTTCGGCACCCAAGTATTTCTAAGTCCTTCTATAACCCATCCGGGTTAGGACCGTAGTGTCAAATTGTTCACACTTGGTCAAAGTGTCTCGCTCTCGAGAACTGAGTGCAACCCAAAATATCGAAATATCTTGGTAAACAGCAAGCCATATGGAAGATTCTTTTTAGACTCACATGCTGCTTCCATATGTTTGAGCATAATATAAGGAAGGTTGAACTTTTTCTCTTTCAGAAGTCGCTCAATCACGAAGACATCCATAAAAGTCACCTCCTCTCGGTGTCCACCCCGAGGAATCAGGTTATGGGTGCAGATCAAATGAAGTAACCTCGAACGAATTGGTAATTGGTTGGCATGGATTTTCCTAGGTGCATTTCTGCCACACCATTACCTAGGAGGTAAACTAGGGCTTCTCCATAATCAAAGCCCTTACACACGGGCCAAGTTTTAAACTCATAAGCCCGAATCCCGACATGTGGGATACCCAAAATATCTCCTAGAATAACTTCATTTAAAATAATATCCCGTCCTCCAACCATACTCTTCACGGTAAATAAACCTCCAGCTTCCCACCCAACAGTCATATTAGCAAAGAAAAGCCTAACATATTTGGGAAACACTTCGGTACCCATATCCAACAAATTCTCCAACCTGCTTCACAAATGGACGCTCAATCTCAAAATCGAAAGTGATTCTACATTCACTTTCCTTCCCAACATGACTTTTCTCTTTGAAAAGTCATTGTAATACTTCTCAGCACATTCAGGATTACGAAAAAATAATCAGGCTCACCCAAATGATCCGCTGAAGAACGAGATGATCCAGCTCGCTCATTTCCAACCATGGCAGCATGCTTTGTCCTTGGCATGATGATTGAGAGAAAATGAGAGGAAAAGGGCTGAAATGTGGAAATCTAGGGTTAGGGTTTCAAAGGGGGCCGAAATCCCTAAAAGTGAATGCTTGATGGATTTTGATGTGAATCCACACAAAAAGAGAGGGTTTTGGCCGAATTTGATGGGCTAAAATGATTGGGATGGATTATAGGATAGATTATGGTGTTTTGGGAGGGATTTGAGAGGGTTTGAGTCGAGAGAGGAGAAGCGGTTCACGTGAGAGAGGGAGGTCGAAATGTGAACTGTATATATAGCTCGACGAGGCGGTCGGATAGCGGTTCATCGACCGCTTGGTAGTCTACTAACGACCGCTTTGTGTAGCGGTTCCACATGGTCGACCGCTACAGAGAACTTTGAAAAATGAGTTTTTATGCCCAAAATGAAATGGAATGATGTATTTGATGAATGTCAAACATGTAACAATATATAAGGACATTCTAAACATGTTTAAAACATCAAAACAATGAAAATCCATGGAAATCAATAAAATACATATCAAATGAGCTAGATCTCAAATATGATCTCAACTTTGATCACACACTTGAGCACAACAACTACCGGCCGCTATGTATTCCGCTTCGGTTGTTGATAAAGCAACCGAGTTTTGTTTCTTGCTACTCCAAGAAACTAAAGATGATCCTAGGAAATGACAAGTACCACTAGTACTTTTTCTCTCGACTTTGCACCCAGCAAAGTCGGCATCGGAATAGCTTACTAGGTTCATGTGAGTGTCTCTAGGATACCAAAGTCCTAGGTCAATAGTACCCAAAAGATATCGAAAAATTCTTTTTACGGCACAAAATGAGATTCTTTAGGACATGCTTGGAATCTAGCACATAAACACACACTAAACATAATATCCGGCCTACTAGCCGTCAAATAGAGGAGAGCTCCAATCATACCTCTATATTTGGTGATGTCCACCTTTTTACCTTTTTCATCCGCATCAAGCTTTAGCGATGTGCTCATTGGTGTTTCCGCCACTTTCAAGTTCTCCATTCCAAAGCGTTTGAGTAGATCCTTTATATACTTGGCTTGGTTTATGAAGATTCCTTCTTTGGATTGCTTGATTTGTAGTCCAAGGAAGAAGTTGAGCTCACCCATCATACTCATCTCAAACTCTTCATGCATAAATTTGGAAAATTCTTGACAAAGAGAATCATTAGTAGCACCGAATATGATGTCATCCACATAAATTTGCACAATTATGATATCATTGTTTTTGGACTTGGTGAAAAGTGTTGTGTCAACTTTACCCATGGAAAAACCTTTTTCAACAAGGAAAGTTTTAAGTCTATCATACCAAGCTCTAGGAGCTTGCTTTAGTCCATACAAAGCCCTTTTTAATTTGAAAACAAAATTTGGATAAGCTTCATTTTGAAAACCTTGTGGTTGTTCTACATAGACTTCTTCCATGATAAATCCATTCAAGAAAGCACTTTTCACATCCATTTGATAAAGCATAAAATTTTTATAGCAAGCAAAGGCCAAAAGCATTCTAATTGATTCCAAACGTGCTACGGGTGCATATGTTTCATCATAATCAATCCTTCTTCTTGATTATAGCCTTTAGCAACCAATCTAGCTTTGTTTCTAACAATAGTACCGTGCTCATCAACCTTGTTCCTAAAGACCCATTTTGTGCCAATAATGGTTTGATCCTTGGGTCTAGGGACAAGTTCCCAAACTTGATTTCTCTCAAATTGGTTTAACTCTTCTTGCATTGCCAAAATCCAACTTTCGTCGTTTTCGGCTTCAAGAAAAGTCTTGGTTCAATTTGAGACACAAATGCAAGATGATTACAAATATTTCTAAGTGAAGCTCTAGTTCTAGTTCCATGAGAGGGATCACCAATAATTAACTCTTGAGGGTGACTAGTAGCATACCTCCATTCTTTAGGGAGTTCTTGTGAAGTACCTTCTCCTTGCAATGGTTGAATAATTTCTTCACTTGGAGATTGAGCTTCCTTGTTTTGAGTGGGGTTATCCTTGATCTCAAGTTCTTCCATCTCCCCCTCAATATCTTCAATATCTACACTTGCATTTTTCTCAAACGGACCATTAGTTTCATCAAAAGTGATATGCATTGATTCTTCAACACAAAGAGTCCTTTTGTTATAAACTCTATAAGCTTTACTCGAATTAGAGTATCCAAGGAAAATTCCAACATCGGTTTTAGAATCAAATTTTCCAAGGTTGTCTTTGGTATTTAAAATGAAGCATTTACAACCAAAAACTTTGAAATAATGGATGTTGGGTTTTCTATCTTTCCAAAGCTCATAAGGAGTTTTCTTCAAAGTGGGTCTCATAGAAACTCTATTCAAAACATAGCAAGAGTGTTGACGGCCTCGGCCCAAAAATATTTTGGTAACTTATTTTCATTCAAAATAGTTCTTGCCATCTCTTGAATAGTTCTATTCTTTCTCTCAACAACCCATTTTGTTGAGGAGTTCTAGGTGTTGAAAAATTATGCTCATAACCATTCATGCTACAAAAAGATTCAAACTTCTCATTTACGAATTCACCACCATGGTCACTTCTAATGGCCACAATGGTGTATCCTTTTGCATTTTGCACCCTTTTTGAGAATTTAATGAACTCATGAATGGCTTCATCTTTTGAAGCTAAAAACAAAATCCAAGTGAACCTAGAGTAGTCATCCACAATTACAAAGGCATAGGACTTTCCACCAAGACTTTGAATTCTTGATGGACCAAATAAATCCAAATGAAGTAATTGTAGAGGTCTACTAGTTGAAATGAAGTTTTTGGATTTAAAAGAGGTTTTCACTTGTTTTCCCATTTGACAAGCTTCACAAACTTGGTCTTTTTCAAAATTCAATTTAGGTAGCCCATTCACAAGATCATGCTTAGAGATTTTCAAAATTTGATGCATGCTTGCATGACCCAATCTTCTATGCCATAGCCAACTATCATTTACATTGACCACAAGACAATTATCCACACAAGCATTTTGATCAATGTCAATCTTGTACACATTTGAGTTCCTATGGCCAATAAATAATAATCTATGACATTTTCAATAAGGCATCGAGAAGATTCAAATACAACTCTATAACCTTTATCACAAAGTTGACTAATACTAAGCAAGTTATGCTTCAATTTATCAACCAATAGGACATTTTCAATTAAAGGAAGAGAGTTACCACCAATATTACCTATACCAATGATTTTCCCTTTGGAGTTGTCGCCAAATGTTACATTTCCACCTTTGATGGTTGATAGGCTTGAGAATCTTGATGGGTCACCGGTCATGTGTCTTGAACAACCACTATCCAAGAACCAACTATTGCATTTCTTTTTCTTGAATCCTACAAAACAAAATCAAGATGAAGCTTTTGGTACCCAAACCTTTTTGGGTCCATTTGGGTTAGCAATAGTTCCCTTTGGAACCCATATCTTTCTAAGAGCTTTGCATCCAAGTTTCTTGAGAGGACAATCAAATATTAGATGTCCATTCTTGTTGCAAAAGTTACAAGTATGAAGAGATTCATTTGAGGATTTAGCTTTGACAAAGAAGTTTTTGAAATACTTTTCATTTTTATGAGGCTTGTAGCCTAAACCACTTTTGTCAAAAACACATCTTTGATTGTTTAGAATGTTCTCCAAAGCTTTGCTTCCTTGAGTGAATTTTTCAAGAATAGTGTTTTGACGAGTAACCTTATCTTTGAAAGCTTTGTTCTCAATTTCTAAAGTTGAAACTTTTAGTTTCAATTCCTCATTCTCTAGCTTCAAATTTCCTTGTTCATTATTTAAGGAATCAAGGTCACTTGTAGCTAGTGAATGCTTCTTTTTCAAAACATTGTATTTGAGTTTAAGCTTTTCAAACGTAATGTATAACTCATCAAAAGCATTTTCTAATTCATCATATGAAGGTTTTGAATCTTCAAGATCCGAGAAATATACCTCATCATCTTCTAGAGCCATGAAGCACATGTTTGCGATTTCTCCCTCATCTTCTTCATCGGAGGAGCTTGAATCACTATCTTCCCAAGTAGCTTTCATAGCTTTCTTTTTATATTTGAGAAGTGGACAATCCGCCTTAATGTGACCGGGTTTCTTGCACTTGTAGCAAGTGATGTGGTCCTTCTTGTTATCCATCTTTGGGTATTCCTTCTTTGGCTCTTCTCTCTTGAAATCTTTGAAGTTCTTCCTTCCTTGCTTTCTCTTGAGGAAGTTTCTAAAATTCCTTGTCATGAGAGCAATATCCTCATCTCCACTATCATCATTATCTTCTTCAATCTCAACTACGGAGGATTTCAAGGCTATGCTTCTCTTTTTGAACTTTCCTCCTCATGTCCCTTCATGGTGATTTCGTGAGTCATAAGGGATCCAACAAGCTCTTCCAAAGGCAATTTGGTGAGGTCCTTTGCTTCTTGAATAGCGGTGACTTTGGCTTCCCAAGTCTTTGGTAGTGATCTAAGAACTTTTCTCACCAAATCGGAGTTAGTGTACATTTTTCCAAGAGCATTTAAATCATTTACAATATTAGTAAATCTAGTAAGCATGTCACCAATGTTTTCTTCCGGTTTCATTTTAAACAATTCATAGCTATGAACTAGCATGCTTATCTTAGATTCTTTCACTTGGTTTGTACCTTCATGAGTGATTTCTAAAGAATGCCAAATTTCTTTTGCACTAACACAAGTAGATATTCTATTGAATTCACTTCTATCTAAAGCACAATAAAGAATGTTCATAGCTCTAGCATTTATAGAAATTTTCTTCTTGTCTTCATCGGTATACTCATTAACGGGCTTAGAGACAATTGTCTCACCTACGGCTTTCATAGGGTAGTGAGGTCCATTTAAAATACAAAGCCATAGATCAAAGTCAATGGATTGAAAATAAATTTTCATCCTTGCTTTCCAATAGGAGTAATCACTTCCATTGAAGGAAGGAGGTCTAGATGTTGAGAGTCCCTCAACATGAGAGTTGTTGCTTGAAGTTGCCATTCTAACTCAAGATTGTTAAATCTTGCTAAAGAGAGCACCAAGCTCTGATACCAATTGTAAATCCTAGGATTAAGGCAACCCAAGAGGGGGTGAATTGGGTTTCAAAACTTTTTCGAAACTCACCCTTTAGAAAGTGTTTGCTAGCTACAAGTCTCACAAAGAGAAGTGATTGCAATAAAAGATTAAACACAAGAATATATATTGCAACTTAAATAGAGAAATAAAACTTAGAATAGGAAACTAATAGCACAATGTAATGAGATAAGGGAAGAGAAGCAAACACAAGATTTTTAGGTGGTTCGGCAAACCGCCTACATCCACCCCTCAAGCTCCTTTACCGAGCCTTGAGGTTTTTCCACTATGCTCCCTTCAACCAAGGGAAGCCTTCCTTACACTTGAGCTTGAGAAACACCTCTTCAAGCCTCAAGAACGAGTTTGAGAACAAACCTCTCTAAACTCCTTCTTTTGATGAACAAACCTCACCAAAAGGAAACAAGAGAATCACTCTCTTAATAGTGTATGGGATGAACGAAAATGCTCACTAAAACTCCCTTGATGGAGTAGATATTACAATGAGAAATTTCTATCTCTTAAGCTTCACACAACAACAAGGATGTGAAAGTGTTGATTATGTGTGAATGATGTTTGAACAAGGATTGAAAGGTTTTAGATCACTTAATGATTTAAGTTGTTCAGGTTTTTAAGGCGTAGGAATGGCTTTATATAGGCCTCATAGAAAAATAGCCGTTATAGCCGTTGGGAGTCGAGCTGTTAAAAAACTCTCGATGAACCGGTCGACCGCTACATGAACCGGTCGCAGGTTACGTTACACAACGGTCATAATGTCAGAAGTCAGAACGACTCTTTTTTAAACTTTTTCAAACCAACCGGTCGACCAAGCGGTCGAAGATCGGTCGACCGCTACATGAGCCGGTCGACCTCCTCAACTTAACATGATCCGGTTGTTTTAAAAACACGATTTTGACCAACTTAAAATACCCAATTTTAAAGACTAAATCCATAAGTATATAAAAGGTTTGGGAGTTTGATTGGGAATTTTAAAGCCATTTAAAAAATTTTTAAACTTCAAAACAATAGGTAAAACATTTCATGCAAGTTTTGAAGAAATATGCAAGTGTGTGGTTCAAATCCTTGTTAAAGATGAAGACTTAGAGTTACAAAGATTACCCTAGCATCTTGAGTCTTCACTTTAAGAGCACTTCCATTGAAGGGGATGTTGCTTGATCGCTTCGTGCTCATTTTGGATCCGCTTTGCTTCACATCTCAATTACTTCTATTGTTATCATAAAAACATTGATTGTGACTAAAAGCCAACATGGCAGTGTGCCACATGTTACATACGACCGATCGATCGCTTAACCATGCCGATCAATCATTATGGTAATCGTCACTTTTTTGAATCATCGTTCAATCAATGAGGTTCACGATCGATCGTTGTTTCAACGAACGGTAGAGTGCCACGTGTTGAAAACACAAGCGATCAATCAGGAGCATAAGACCGATTGATTGGCGCAAGGGATTGTATGAAACAGCCGGATAATTTTTACCGGTTATCTCTCCAAAAATTCTCACAAATCTTCTCAATTTTCAACGAGCCATTTCGTGCCACATTATCCTTCAAAGTGCGTGGAATCTTAAAATGTATTTATTTTAATTTGCTATATAATCTGTTTAGGTTCGTAAAATGTATTTATTTTAGTGTTAATGTATGTTTTAGGAGTTTATGATTGTTTTGTTGCCTGGACGACCGATCGTCTGTGCAATAAAATGCATTATTTTACATGTTGTGATCAATCGGTCTACTTGAATGATTGATTGTTATATAGCGATCGATCGCCATTATGTTATTGATCAATCAGTTTGTTTCCAAACGCACAGTTTTGATTAGGCAATCAATCGGTTATTTATGCAATCGATCGTTATGTTGAGTGATTGATAGTTGGAAATGGCGATGGATAGCCATTTCGTTACAACTTCTTTAATATTTTAATTATGTTATTATGATTATTTATTAACACATATTTATATACAATTGTTGCAGCATACCTAAAATGTCAGGAACTAACTGTGCGCGCACATCGAGGATCAAGGCGGGATCGTCGTCCTAAGAGCAAGAGGTCATTGATTTGAATATGATTGTAGAGAGGTGGATGGAGTACTTGAGGGGGTGATCGGTGGCCAGAGAGCGTCTAGTGATGCTCTTTGATTTTGATGACCTGTTGTATGAGGATCACAGCATCTACCAGCTCTTCAAGTACTAGGGATTCCTGTATCAGCTCTCATGGACGAAGGGTTTCTGTGTCGACACCCTCGTGTACTATTTCTCCTATGCCCTTATCTCAGCAGACAGAGCACCTGAGCTACAGCTGATAGTGTGAGGTATGCAGTTCACATATCGGCAGATGTCATTATCGATGTCTTACATTGCCCTTAGCCCAAGACCTCGTACTTCCTAGAGGTACCCCTGACGGATGAGCAAAGGACATCAGATCAGGACCTGTGGACTCTTATGATGGGGAAGACCTCTGCAGTTGTTGGCAACATAATCAAGCAGAGTGAGTTCTTACTGTTTTGGAAGATTTTGCACCTCATCTGGATGCCGAACGTTGATGGCAGAACTCATTCCATGGAGTGCCTGTTCACTAAAGCTCAGGGCATGCTCTTGCTGTGTTAGCAAACGCGGGTGGATTCCCTGATGTACATGTCTAAGCTAATTATGGATGACACTTGGGGAATTACGGAACATAGCCTCCCCCATATGGCATGTTTTTTACTGAATTGCTCATTTCTCGAGGTGTCGTGATCGGTGACGAGAAGATTCGTAAGGCGGTCATGAGCGCACTGAATAAGTTCACCTTGTCTAAGAGCAAGGGGCAAAAGGGGACTTTGACTCAATGGTTCACTTGTAAAGCAGTAGCGGCCACAGATACAACAGCTCGACCATCAACCGACATCGAAAAATCCCGATCAGAGGCACCTCTCGAGATGGGAGTCCTTGCAATGCCTTCTCCCAAGGTGGCCCAACTATTTACGGACCTCAACAGCCATGTCAACGCTATTGTGATCACTGCTCTACGGCCTCTTGAGGAGCATGTGGAGAAATTGGAGCGGGAGATGCAGTGGCTCCAGGAAGATGAAGAGAAGCTCTGGAACACCTTCGAAGGGGAGTGCACTATTACGATGTTGCGCAACAAATCAATCGTGGCTCATATGACCCTCGTTAGGGAATAGTTGGAATAAATCAAGAAGACCCTCGATGATTTCAAGACAGAGGGAGATCCACAGAAGATTCCCGTGGATATTCCTGATGATGTGGCGACTTTCCATGATACTGTTCGGCAATCATAGACATTTATATTTTTTTACTATCTATTTAGGGCATACATTTAGATTTGTGTTTTTATTTATCTGTTTGAGACATATGTTTATTTGGATTTGAGTTTTTATTTACGTATTTGGGACATATCTGTTTATTTGTGGATATGTAGTGACTTTGATTACAGTTTGTGTTTTTTTGTATTTTTTTCCCGACACTTAGATACGTAAATTGAACAAAATACTCTTTGGTTGGCAAAATTAAGAAAAATTGCAAAGTTAAACTACTAAATAAAATACGTATTTAAATAAAATTTAAGTACATACACATATATGTAAGAAATTTATAGCGATCGATCAAATAAGTAATAAAAAAAAATCATTTTTTTTAATTAGGGATCGATCCGATCGATCGATACAGCATGGTGTCGTTTAGATATATCCAACTGATCAATTGTTTAAAACTGCCGATTGATCGTCAAAGATGCAGTCATTTTGGTTTGTCTCAACCAATCGATTAGTACATTGCACACCAATCAATCGTCTTTGTACATTGTTGAGTTCTGAGCCATCCATGATAAATTGCTCAGAAGTTCATTTGAAAGGTTACGAGAATTCATTTTCGCTTGAGACTCTCTCTCTAGAAAATCTTTCTTTCTAAACTTTCTAAAAAACTGTGTGCTTGGATCTAACAGAAGCAGAATGCTCAGACTGCTTTGATTCAATGATCTTTTCTATTGCGATCGCGCTCTAACAATTAGAGGGAGTGTCATGAAAATTGAAGTTGTTATATGATATAACTTGGTGACTACTTTGTTGTTGTATATTTTATTATATAATATTTTATATTATCCTAAAGCATCATACATACATAAATAGTTTCATTAGTTACATGAATAAGGTAGGTAATAAGATTAGGTGTCAATAATGAGTACATACTTATCCTAAGCTATTTAATGTTAATTATTATTTTATATATTATTATATCCCTTATAATATATTATTTTGTATAGTAATGTACTTGGAAATTTTTATTCTAAAGGACCCACTCAGTAAAATATAAAATTTGAAGGAGTATTACAGAAATTGAAGCTAATATAACTTATTGATTACGTTGTTGTTGTGTATTTTATATTATTATATCACCTTATATTATAGGCTATTATAAAGTATGGATGTATGTCATGTTTAATACATTGTAGCATAGTATTTGATATATTAGAATGTATTTAGCTAGAATATGGTACTTCACCGGATTGAAGTTATTAAGATAAATGATATTGGACTAAAGTGTCAATCATGGTTGAGAAAAAAGAAGAGTAAATCAAATATTGGTTACCACAATACAATTGTCTATAAATCAAAATTATTAAGATAAATGATATAGGACTAAAGTGTTAGCCAAGTATCATATTATTATAGCATGATATATCGTATTATTATGGTATATAGTAAATCGAATATTGATTATAGCAATAGTTCATAAATCATGTATCTTATTGGTTGATTAACTTATAGGATATTATAACACATTAGAATGTATAGATGTATGTCCTGTTATATATGTAGGAGAATGTATTTAATTAACAACCCCATTAAAGTTATTAAGACATGTAAGTCTAAATAACAACCCAAGAGGGGGGTGAATTGGGTTTATAAAAAACGTCTCCCCTTTTAAATAAAAAAAGCAGATCTGGAAAATAGACTTTTTCTACAAATACAAAAGCAGATCTGAATATGCTAAATGCTTCTTAATAAGAAGAACAATAAATCATAACATCACAAATATGAATATGTATTGAAACGTAAGAGAGATAGAGTTAGAGAGATGACACCGTAATTTTAGGTGGTTCGGCCAACACTTGCCTACGTCCACCCCCAAGGTATTGACTTCTTTGAGCTTCCTTCACCTTCACTATACACCTTAGCTTCCGGGGTGCTAAGGAACCTTTACAAAGCGTTTTGTGAGCTCACACTTCAAACTCTCACAAATCCCAAAACCCAAGGGATTTCTTCTACCCTCACGAGTAGGACAAGTGTTCACACAACACTCAACAAGTGTTCACACAACACTCAAGTGTTTTCCAAAATAATGGATACAAAGGAATAACAATGAATGGCTCTCTAAGCCGAATAAGCGAGTGAAAACTCAATAGAGTACAAGAGAATAAGATTCTCAAAGGAAAGCTAACGTTTGGTAGGTGGGAGCACAAGCTTTCTTGGTAGATGCAATTTTCCCTCTTCTTCAAAGCACTTTCTCTCTCTAGAAATTAGGGCAAGAGTGATTGCAAGTGTGTTGTCTCTTCTTCAAGAAATTTCTCTCTCTTTGGAGGCTAGGTCGTCAATGATGAGCAAAAGGAGAAGATTTGACAATGAAGCTTTAGTCTTGAAGGAATTAGCAAAGTATTTCTTTGGATCTTGCTTTCTCTCTCTTTCGGAGGATAGATTTTGAATGATGCTGCAGATCCCCCCTTTCTCTTTCTAACTCATTCTATTTATAGCCCTAGGGCTTCAATGGTCATCAAGGATTTCAAAAGAGTCGTTGGAAGGGCTTAAATGACTTTTTGAATCATTTTGAATTAGATGACGACGTTCCAGGATTTCAGCAAAATCGTGGTATGTGTGTCGGCACATAATCAGCGTGTGTTGGCACATCAAAACTTGTTCTGGAATTCTACTCTTGGGAGATAGTGCAGTGTGTCGACACTAATCTTCAATGTGTCGGCACCATAACTTGGTCTGGAATATGAGTCTTCAATGCAATGTGTCCGACATCTCTTCATTATCCCGAGGTCCCCCTTTACTATCCGAGGTAGACTGTAATGTGTACATCTCATCATTATGCCGAGGTCCCCTTTACTGACCAAGGTATCTATCTCGGTTTGTCACTTCCTGAGGTCCCCTTTACAAACCGAGGTATCTATCCCAGTTACTCACTTCCTGAGGTCCCCTTCACAAACTAAGGTATCTATCCCAGTTAATCACTTCTCGAGCTCCATTAGTATTACCGACTATTCCGGGGTGCTCCGAGGTGTCTGCTTTCCTATTTCCATTTCCGTGCTCCAAGGTGTTCCCGAGGTGCTCCCAAGCTTTTCCCTTATTATTTCCGAGGTGCATTCCAAACATCCCGAGGTGTCCATACATTTTCCCAACGTTCTCACAACATCCCGAGATGTCCATACACCCGACCTTTCCACAAACATCCCGAGATACTCATACAATATCCCGAGGTCCCCATTACTATCTCCGAGGTGTCTCAGTGCAATGTGTTGACAAAATTTGACAAGATTTGATATGGAGTCGTTCTCTCAGGAGACCGTGCAATGTGTCGACACTAGTCTTCAATGTGTCGACACTATAAGTGCTGAAGAGATTTTTCAGCAACTTGAAGGTATCGTTTTCACTCCAATTCATCTTTAAACACCTTCAATATGAAAAATTGATTTTATCAACTTGTGTAATGGTGTTCAAGTGCACTTAGAAATATTTTTGTGAGATAACCTCAATCCTTTAAAATATATCTTAGAAAATAGTGGATTGACAAGGTAAAATCTAAAAGTCTTCAAAACTTAGAATTTTTGTTATCATCAAAATCAATTATGGATTGTTTGCAAAACAACCTTGGGCTAACAATATCAAGTACATATCATTAATATTTAGGAAAGCATGTATAAATTGTACATGTTGCATCATAGAAATATTTTGTAAGAGTTAGTATGAGGAATGTATCAAGATATCATAAACTAGTGATATAACGCTTATTTAGCACATGATTATAAGTTATTAGTATAAGGTATGTATTAAGATGAGATTATAAGTAAAATAATTTTATAATTAAGTAATTTGTCTTGTTAAATTTTTTTTTTTAATAATTAGGACCACCAATTGATCGGTGAGTTCCCGATCGATCGGTATAGAATAGTGTTGTTTAAGCTTTTGAGACCGATTGATCGTATCAAACTGCCGATCGATGGCTTGCATCCATCGTCGTTTTAAATTCACTTACCGATCAATTTGTAATTTTGTCACGAACAATTGGCCGAAAAACTTAGCAAGAATTTTAAAGCTGACAAGACAATCACTCGATTAAAGGGCCGATCGATTGGTGTTTATCAACCTTCAAATGGAGAAATGCTCTAAGGCCGTGGGTGAAGTGCAAAAACACACTCCTAGCAAGAGGAGACCGAAGGCTTGCAGCAATCTGCTATTTTTTTTTCCATAAACTTATCCTAAACATCGTCCTTTTGATTAGGAGAGTGTTTAGAATAGCTTAAGGTAAGCCCAAGCTCAAATTCATTGGTTTTTTAACCGGGTGAATATTGAAAAATTTGGGCAAAATTTGTGGATTTTGGTAGAATTTAGTTCGTTTTGGTGTTGATTTCGTGCAAGAGGTAATATACTCTACCTACACTACGATTTATGAATGATTTGGTTGGTTATTTGGTGATTTTTTTTTATTTCAGTATTTGTGGGTATTGTGGATATGATTTGTGATGATTAGAGCTTATTAGGTGTTTTTAATATGTACATTGGAATGGGTATTGCATGAGGATGATTTGGGAGTATTTTGGGCATGGATTTGAGTGTGTGGGGAGGCTTGGCATGTTTTTGTTGATCTGGGTTAAACATAATTGATCAACATTTCGGCCGATCAATAGTGTGTTAGATGGAAGACCCACAATCGATCGTCTAGACGATCGATCGTCTGTTAGATGGAGATCGAACGATCGATCGTCCTTGTGATTATTTATCGATCGTGTTTAAGGCAGATTGCAAATTATTGATCATGTGTAGCATTTATACTATTTACATGTTTGATTACTGAAGTGCTTGAGTTCTAAAAATGAATCATGAAGTTTGAGAAGATTGGAGGATGATTATAGAGTGTTTTTTTATTATTGATGCATGTGTAGTATTTGAGTTGTTTACATGTTTGATTATTAAAGTGCTTGAGTTCTGAAAATGAATTATGAAGTTTGAGAAGCATGGAGGATAAATGAGAGTGTTTTTACTTGTTTTGTTTTTATTTATTTTTAATATAATGTGTGTAACCTTAGACCCGTTCAAGGGTTAGGACGCGATAAATATGTTTATCGCGTAATAACCCTTGAATTGTCCAAAATATGGACAGTTTGAGATTGTGTATTCGTGGTTGGACGAGTTCGGTACTTGTGTCCTGTCCAGTCTTGGAGGAAGTTTGGTATCATCTACCTTTTGTCTTCTGGGTATACTACTAGCATTGGTGTATGACGTCATACAACTATCGTTGATGACCTCAATGCTGGTGCGTGTACTTGGGGACTGGGGGAGATGCTGCCGAATTTTTCCAATATGGATGGACACAAGTCGAACTGATGTTCAACTCCGAATGCACAATCTTGAATGGGATAGGACCTATCAGCTGGGCACAAAGTCAAGTTCCAATGATTGGGTGTTTATGATTACTTAATGTCGTGTATTTTTTAGATTGGTGGCGATGGATAAGAGTTGGGTTTACGAGAAAAATCAGTTTGGTGAAAAGTATGCGGAGGGGGTCCATGGGTTTGCGGTATGGCTGCTTGTTGTGTAGACTCTCAGGGTCAGATCAGATGTCCGTGTCGGAAAGTGCAAAAATGTAGTGTTTCAAGTGTTAGATAAAATGGAAGATCATATATACATTAATGGTTTGATGTGAGCTATAAGTTATGGGTGTTTCACGGGAGGGTATTCAACTTACTTCAAATCTTAGTCAAGAGTCCGGTGCGAGCTACCACATAGTGATGAGGATTTAGAGGGAGATAGCTCTGATGGGATGGAGGAAATGTTAACCGATATTCATGCGGAGTTAGAAGGTGGGGCAATAGGGTTGAAACGGAGAACCCTAATATTAGGGAAACCCCCACTTTGGGACCGAAGGCTTCGACACCTTTTGATAAGTTATGGGAAGAGGTAGAACGTGAATTGTATCCTGGATGTAGCAAGTTTAGTAAGTTGTCATTTACGGTCGGTTGTTGCATGTGAAGTCAGAGAATAAGTTGTCAGTTAAGGCATTTGATATGGTATTACAGTTGATTAAGGAGGCATTGCCAGAGGGGGAGACGTTACCGGATCGTATTACGAGGCGAAACAATTGCGAAAGGGTCTTGGGTTTAGTTATGATAAGATCCATGCATGTCAGAATGATTGTGTGTTGTTTTGGAAGGAAAACAGTGAGTTAGACAGATGTCGGTATGTGGGGTGTCTCGGTGGAAATTCGAAGATGACTTGCGCAATCGAATTCCCAAAAAGTGTTGCATCATTTCCCTTTAATCCCTAGACTTAAACGTTTGTTTACCACAAAAGATGTAGCTCATGACATGAGATGGCATAAGGAGAAACGGGTCAACGATGGGGAGAGTATGAGGCATCCTGCAGATTCATTGGTTTGGAAGAATTTTGATAAGGACCATGGTTGGTTTGCTCAAGATGCCCGCAACGTCCGCCTTGGTCTTGCTTTGATGGTTCAATCAGTTTGGAAACATGAGCAATGAGTACAGTATTTGGTTAGTCTTTGTGTTTCCTTATAATTTACCCCCATGGAGGTGTATGAAGGTCCATTTTCACTAATGACTCTTTGATTCCGGTCGCAAGTCACCGGGAAATGATATAGATGTATATCTTCGACCCTTAGTGGACGAGTTGAAACAACTATGGGAAGATGGAGTTGAGACACATGACGCTTCAGATGGGACGACATTTAAGATGCATGCAGCTTTGATGTGGACCATAAATGATTTTCCAGCATATGCCAATTTATCTGGATGGAGTACCAAAGGGAAGTTGGCATGTCCAACGTGTAATTTAGACACTGACTATAAGTGGTTGAAGCACGGGAGAAGAATGTGTTATATGGGTCATAGGAGATACTTGAACCGGGCATGCATGGAGATATGATGTGGATACGTTTGATGGGAAAGAAGAACATAGACTTCCTCCTGGGGAGTTAACTGGTGAAGACATATTGGAACAATTGACGCATGTCGGGAGACTATCTTTGGTAAAGCGTCAGGGAAGAATAAGGGAAAGAAGAAACAATCGTCGAACATTTGAATTGGACGAAGAAGAGCATCTTTTTCCAACTGCCGTATTGGAGTACATTAGGGTTACGCATAACTTGGACGTGATGCACATCGAAAAGAACATATGTGACAACGTGATTGGACGTGATGAATATCGAGTTCAAGACCAGAGATTCAGCCGGTGCACGTAGAGATTTAGCTGAAATGGGGGTTAAAAAAGACTTGCACTTGGTTCATGATGGTCGAGTTGAATTGATGCCTCAAGCGGCGTATACTTTAACTCGGGAAGAGCGAAGGAGGGTTTGTGAGTGGTTAAAAGACGTGAGGTTCCCCGATGGTTATATTGAGATTTCACTTTGTGTGAATCTAGATGAGTTGAAGGTGTCTGGAATGAAAAGTCATGATTGTCATGTGTTCTTGCAGAGGGTTCTTCCAGTGATGATCCGAGGGTTGTTGAAGGAAGACGTGGGTGGCGCAGTGACTGAATTATGTTTGTTTTTTCGAGAGTTGTGTTCACGTACGTTGAAGATTTCTATATTGCAGAGGATGTCAGAAGATATCGGATAATTTTATGCAAGTTGGAAATGATTTTTCCACCTTTTTTTACGGTAATGATGCATTTGGCGGTCCACTTACCACGCGAAGCAATGCTTGTTGGACCAGTACAATACAGATGGATGTATCCAGTTGAACGGTTGATGGGTGTTTTGAAACGATCTGTGAAAAATAAGTCGCGTCCCGAAGGGTCGATTGCAGAAGCGTATATTGAGAATGAGTGTTCGACATGGATGAACTTCGGGCTCAAGGATAGAGGCTGAGGCGAGATAGAGGTACCAGAAAGGTCATTTGATGTGTTCACTCAGAGAATTAGATTGATAGGGCTGCAAAAGGGCATGACATAGACCGAACAGAGTTCAAGAAAGCTCAGTGGTTGTGCTGAACAATTGCAAAGGCATCAGCAACTACTTAGAGTAAGTAAAATAAAATTTTATAATTTTTCTGTAATATATAGTCGTTGATTAACCTTATCGTTACAGTGAACACATGGACGAACTTCGCGCGCAAGGAGTTGGTGACATTTCTCGTATGCATGAGGAACAATTTTTGGATTGGTTCTTAGGGCGAGTAAGTGTTATTGACAAATAATTCTAATTAATATCGTGTCTTTGTTTTTAATGACCTTCTAATATATTGTTGTAGGTTCAAACATTACGTTCTCAAAATCCATGTACATCGGTCGATGAATTGTATTCATTGGCGCATGGGCCTGATACACGAGTGATGCGTTATTCTGCATGTGTTGTGAACGGATGTAGATATCATACAGTACAATGGGAAGAACAACGGAGAACTCAGAACAGTGGTATTGTAGTACCGGGATCACATGAGGGAAATCCAATAGAATTTTACGAGAGAATTGTAGACATTTATGCCATACAATACTTACGAGGAAATACAATATGTTTGTTTAAGTGTGATTGGTGGGACGTCGAGGATCACCATGGAATTTGTATCGACGAGAACTTTAAGAGCATAAACACTTCCGACTGTGGTATTAGAAGATCCATTTGTTTTGGCAAATCAAGTAAGTCAAGTGTTTTATCTAGTTGATAATCTACATGGACCTATGTGGCGAGTCGTGCAGAAGTTGTCTTGTAGAAATGCATATGACATTCCCGGCCCGGATCTGGATAGTGAAGTTGATGTAAACATTGAATCGGGAGCAGCCATCACGAATGAAGCGTATCAGGAGGACGATGCCATTGACTTGTTTATAGACTTCCAACAGTTTAACCTTAATTCTCTACAGAGGGATGATGTTGCGCCAAACTTTATCCAAGCTTTTGATGTAATTGATGGGGAGAAGAAAAAACGAATAGATGGTAATGATGTTTCGGAGGCGGATGAATTAGAAATTGAAGAAAATAGCGAAGAAAGTGGGGATGAAAGTAATAGCGATTCTACTGAGGATGAAGCATCGGGCGATAACATGCAAGAATTAGATTCTGATTAATAATTTCTTTCAGTATATTTTCTTTTATGTAATTTTTGATTTTGCAACAGTGTTTTTACTGTTATTGTCTCTTTTATCACATCTTTATCTTTTTTTTGTTATGTCACAGCTTGTACAGTGAAATGAAGTGTGGACGAGAATTTCCTTCTATTACTTCTAGATTGTTGTATGGCTCACTTACACCACTCACTATGAGTCCAATCCCGAGTCTTAGTCTGAACGCTCCTTCTCCGAGACCGAATGCCTCCATGAGTCAAGGCACGCCAGCTTGTCCTAGTAGTTGTGCATGTAAAAAATTATTCTAAGTTATTTTAATTTTTAAGTTAAACGACCAACTAACTTTGCTAATTTCATTTTATGTAGCGCCATTTGCTTCTAAGCGCGAGCGAGGTAGGACACGCAGGGTCGATTTGGAGAAGAGTCTTGGGTCCGGGTCAGGGTCAGGGTCCAAAAAATTATCGGTGCATATCCTAGAAGGAGAGTGTGGAGGAGTGTCTTCCACTGCTGCCACCCGATCAGATTGGAATGTTGGTCCGAGGGCTGATTCCTGATCTCTGTTAACAAGTGGGCTGATGTTCCAGCAGAAGTGAAGGAGTACATTATGGATCGGGTGTTGGTATGATTAAACTCATAAACATAGTAGTTTTGGTTAAGTATTTCGCTCCTCATTGTAATATTGTATGTTTTGGTACTTATGCAGGACAACTTCGACCTTTACTACACTAGTCAAAGGACGTAAGGACGGTGATCGAGACAATGATGATGGCATGTCGAACGCACTGCAACCGGATGCATGCGTATTTCAAGAAGTTCCAAGTAAAAAGGCGGCGTTGCTGAAGCCCACCCTGATACCACAGAAGAACAGTGGAAGGAGTTATGCGATCTGTTCACTAGCGAAGCATTTATGGTACGTGATTACAAAAATCATTGCTTAAATATTACATTCTTTTTATATTAATTACTTAAAATATCGCAGAAACGAAGCGAGCAAAATAAGAAGAATAGATCAAAGTTGACTGTGAACCATGCTGCTGGTTCACGCTTGTTCCAGCGCACAAGAGCTTGCATGGTAAGTTAAGTACTAAATTATGAATTTTATTGATATATTCATATTCTTTGAAATTGTTTGTTAATAACTTTATGCTATTTCTTTGTAGAAAAATCAAGACAACGGCGAAATCAATCCAAGCAGAGATGTATAAGAAGAATTATACAAATAAAGATGGTGTTTGAAACTCAGAAGGAGCGAAAGAAATTATGTAAGTCACTTTCATTTTAATCTACTTTATGTAATTTATGTATAGTTTATCTACTTTAATGTTTCTGGTAATTATTGTCATTTTTTCAGGAACGGATGGATGCCTTCCAGCGCCAGTGTGATTTAGAAGGGAAGACTTACACCGAAATTGAAGTATATTCCGAGATATTGGCAAGAAGTCGGGATATGTTCAGGGATTAGAACGTGCAGTTAAGCCTTAGCCTTCATCAAGTTTAACTACACAGTCTTCTGATCTACAGCACCAGCTAGCAAAGGCAAGGGATGAGATAGAAGCAATGAGAGCTAGAGAAAAAGTCTTGCAAGAATTTGCGAAGAAGCAAGCTGAGATGGAGGCCACGCTGTGGGACCACCGTAAGGAGCAGTGGGCGAAGCAGGAGCACATTCAATTGGAGTAGGAGGAAAGCATGAAAAAAGGAGTAAGAGTGCATGCGAGTGGAGCATGAGGAAGCGCATGCAAAAGGAGCAAGAGCGCTTACGGGTAGAAATATTAAAGGAGTTGGAGAAGAAAATGTCCTCTGTAATGGAGAAGAAAATAAGCGACATGTCAAAGCGACTATTTAGCCAGTTTGGGGGCTCAAAAGGTAGATGCATGTATGTTGTAATAGCTTTGTGATTATTTATTATTACGATGTTATTTTTTATTTAATTACGGATCACTATTTGTTATTATTGATGTTTATTAATGTGAGTATTGTATTGTTATTGTAATAGTACGTGTTATATAATATTTTCTATTATTATTGTTTTTTTTTAAACTGATTTTGTTATTACTGTTCGATCAGCAATTCCAACGATAAATCGATTATTGTGAAAACGATCGATCATGAATATCACCGTTCGATCGCCAATATTAAAACGCCTAAAATAATGATCGATTAGTAACATAACCAATCGATCGACTCCGTGCAAGGGATACATCAGTATTATAAGCGACCGATCGGTGGAGAAATAGCCGGTCGATCATCCAACTCAAACAATCAATTGTTAGCTGACACCGATCAATCACCTAGGAAATCATCGTTCTATTGCTGAAATAACCAACTGATCGGTTGTAATAAGACGATTGATCGTCCAACTCAAGTGATTGATCAATTAGACAAACACGTTCGATTGGTGGTAGTGCAACGATCGATCGTTTCCTTCATAGTGTTTAGTCGGTTATATGTATCGATCGATTAGCAATATATAATTGATCGATCGTCATTACTTACAGTTCGATCATCCTAAAAGTGGCGAACGTTCAGTCTCATCTACCGATCAATCATTTCAAAACAAAGCCTGACCGATCGCGGATCCCACCGATCGACCACTTCGATTTTACCGACCAATTGGTACAATTACCAATCGATCATTATATTTAGTGACGAAAATTTTCGTCACTAAAAACTTTTTGTGATGAAATTTGAGTTTCATCACGAAATACATTTGGTGACGCTCATATGCTGACAAATCTCGTGACAAAAAAAATTTAGTCACTAATTCTTTTAGAGACGAAATTTTGACTTTCAGTGACAAAATTTTTTATCACTAAAAATCATTTTTTTTGTAGTGAAAATACGAACTTCTTGGAAATTCGCTCTCTTATTAACAATGCCGTTTGCCACGGGCACTTAGTTGGCAAATGATATGGCTTAGTTCTGTACCATATGGATGCCAACTTACGTGGCAAGTGTCACCCTTAACTAGAGAGACAAACTTTTCTGACGGAAAGGTGTTTTGTCAAGATTTAATAAATTAGAGATCTAATTTTGAAGTTCAAAATTGAGGCTTAAATGCTAAACAAATCCCTGTGGTTTAAGGTCTTCCCAAAAAGTCCCTCCGTCAGTGTGGTCCCACCAGTTTAACGTTTCCTATCGATGTGTCTAACGGAGGTCCACATACACCCAACCACGAACTGACACGTGGACACGTAATATTTCTCTCCTAACAAGCCCCATGTCAGCTGCCACTTATGGGCTCCACGTCGACATAATTGATATGTTGTGTTTTGGCTCTCGAATTCATCTCCTTCAGCTGAATAAATAAACCCCGACCCTCTCCTCTCTGCAACCCTAACTACGAAATCAAATCTCTGAAAATCATCCAAGCCATTGCGTCTTTAATTTCTATGGCATCCTTTCAGGGAACGATGATAGCGAGATCTCTACGGCCCCGATGTGTAAATGCAATCTGCGACTAAAGTCGAAGAGGAGCACAGCTGTAGCTAATCCAGGCTGTCACTTTTATGGCTACGTCCTTTTTGGAAAATAGGTGGTTTCTTGCATTATTTGTTTGAATGTAATGTTTAAAGGTTATTTTTTTACATTGATAGTGTACATTTTTGGGAAAATGCAGTTATGGATGCATTTTTGGTATGTTGCAGTTAGTTTTGTATGCAATAAATGGTTCTGCCTGTATTGTATAACATTGCATTCTTTTTTTTTTTTTTTGTATTTTGCAGGATCATGTGCCATGTGATTTCTTTAAGTGGATAGATCCACCAGTTGACAATCGAAATGATAAGATGTTGGCTGATCTTGTTGGCAAGCTTAAAATAATGGGTGAATAACTATGCATGATGGATGAAAAACTTTGATTGATGGATGAAAAACTTCAAATGATGAATGAAAAATTGCGTTGGTAGCAGACATGGGAGTGGCAATTGAAGGCAATATTAGTTGGTTTTTGGGCTATGTTCTTGTGCTATTTGCTAATGTAATGAAAGGATGTTGTGTGTTGGTCATTTTGAATTTGTTGATGCTATTTTGAATTTTGTACAAAATTGTAAGGACTTCTAGTCCCTTAGTTAGACAAGTATATTTGGCTATATTTGGCTCAGTAATTAACCCTTTCAATCTGATACATGTCATCATGCATTGACCAGTGGGCCTTTCAAATGACACCCATCGACGCATATCATCGATCTACACCCACTGAGGAACCCCTCCTGCAGACATCCAGCCGCACATACATTCTTTCGGAAAAAAACCCCATCTCTTTGAATCTTCACACTACTACCAGGATTCCACATCACAAGTGCCTCAGTGTAATCATACACGTACTTAAATTGCTCAGCATGCTTTCTACAAACCAGTTCTAGCCCCAACCTCTTTGCTCAATACAAGTGATTTTTGGAAACCTCAACCTGAAAATCTCTTCTTATCTGCTGTCTCATTGTAGCTGGTGGCCAGTTTGGATTATCTCTTATTTGTTTGACATAATGCTGAGCTGTATACCGAAAGCCTAGCTTGCTGTTTTTATGGTGGACACCATAGATGTGTCAGTTAACAATCGACTTCATTTTAAATGCCTCAATGTGGTTCATCCAAGAGGCATGTATCATCCATAAACAAGGTGGTTTCTTACAAACTGCCCTCACCCTGACCTTATCATTCTTTTTGAAGTCATAATCAAACCCACCTTGAACTTCAAACAACCTCAATGCTCTCCTAAAGAGTTTTACATCTCTGAATTTCAAACCCCTACACATTTTAATGGGGTTTATTTGGAAATCCTCTTCACGAAACTCAGGGTATTGTATCCCTTCTTGGGCATCGCTGTCTTCAACAGCAGCATCATTCATATCCACCCAATCGTCCTCCCAACTGATATCACCCTGGATGTCATCATCCATATTTGCACCAGCCGAACCCTCATTCCCAAACCAGTCTACAGCATCTCTCCTCGCTCTCGCCCTATTCTGCTGTTCCCCAACACCACATTATCGACCTCACCTTGACCATCTGGGCCATCCAAACCTCCTGCCCCATCATGAGCAGTAGCACCATTATCTCCATGTGGTGTTGCAAACATTTCAGTATCCTCCTTCTCATAACTGTCATCCCAATCACCAAATATTTGTCGCTTATCATCCGACTCCAAACTCACATCAGAATCATTGCCCTCATCCACTCCCTCAACCCCCTCACCTATACCAGCTTCACCCATGCCACCCTCAACAACACCTTCATCACCCATGTCTTTTACCCTTATTGGAGCTCGCAGCAGCTCCCTTACTAGAACCCTCCACAGACTTGAAGTAATTCGTCCCGTCCTTACTGTGTACAGTGTACACATAGAGGTCATTTGATGCTGTACGCTCCAACCTCTCGATGATCTGTAAGACATCCTCATTACTGTGGAGATGACACAAACCAGTTTCAAGTCCTTCCAGCTCAATTGTACACCATAACTCCACTATGTCATTATACTTCAAGTCTTTGGTGAATGTCTTCATCATATGCAACACAGATAAGTAATCAGGGTCCATATCACCCTGGAAACTGACAGTGTCACCTTTCGTACACTGAACGTGCAGAGTTAAGAACTCCTCCATAATGTAACTGAACCTTCACCATCTGCAGTAGTGGCAAATAAGTAATTTAGTATTCAAAAGCATGCATGCAAACCAGTTGTGGTGGAGGCAAAAAACATACATGCAAACCAGTTCGTAGCTTTAGTATTCAAAAGCATCACAAAAAAAACAACTCATATCAATCTTGGGATAATTGATTTTATATTCAAACAAAAATCAAAATCAGTGAATATTAAAGCTGTTTATATTTCACAGGATAGGACAAAAAAATGACTATAAGCTGGCATTATTATACTATGCTTCAAAAGGTGTTTATATTATACAGGTTAGAACAAAAAAAAGTGACTAAGAACAATGATATTAAAAAGACAAATAACCGTGTAGTGATACCACATTGCCATATTCAAAATCTCCATTATAACAGCAGTGGGGGACCACACCTTTTGAAGCACATCTAACAAAACACTTTGTTCCCCACTGAGAAACAAAAGTCACAAATTGAGGCCAACAAACCGAATATTAACAGGTCCCACCCTCTATAAAGTAATCAACATATACAAATCCTGACAACACTGCTACCATTCGACTGTCAAAAGTAATCAACATGTGGTGCCAGCTACCCTTCCACCCTCACTGTCCCACCCTCACAACACAATACAATGCAAACCGAATAATAATCAATAGAAAATGTGGAAAACATCATATAATGACCACAAGTCCAGAACCCAAATAAAAATCAAATGGGTAGCAAAATTTTACCTTAAGCCCCATGTGTTTACTTGAGAGACGGTCTCGGAGATTGGGGACTTCGATAGTCACCACTGGGTTCGGAGTTGCTCCACTTGGTAATGTAAACTCTTTGGTGAATGTATACAATTCAGATGCTACTATTATTTTTTCTAACAGGCAATCACAAGATCGATTAAGGGTAGGGAGATTGGGGATCGTATACGGGGGGAAAGGGTTTGGGCTGCAATGTGCGTAATTAGGGGTGGAAGGGGGAATTAGGGTTTCTTTGTTCAGCTGAAGGAGAGCCAAAATGCAGCGTATCAATTATGTCGACGTCGAGCCCATACGTGGCAGCTGACATGGCGCTTGTTAAGAAAGAGATATTGCATACGTGTCAGTTCATGGCTGGGTGTATAAGGACCTCTATTAGACACGTCGACAGAAAATGTTAAATTGGTGGGGCCACACTGACGGAGGGATTTTTTTGGGAAGACCTATGAAGTATAGGGACCAAAATCATCCAAATTGAAGTACAGAGACTTTTTTGGGAAAACCTTAAACCACATGGACCTGTTTAGCATTTAAGCCTAAAATTAAAGTACCAATATGTAAAAATGTACAAAACCTAGCGAGTACAAATCAAATTTCCTTATGATTTAAGAAATTATGGTTAATTATTCATGGACCTATATGACAACCGTTTGAGCCTATCATATATGATCTGACCTTTTTCTTTCTTTAATGGAGGGGTATTTTAGTAATTCAGAGCGTTTTCTGGAATTTGAAGGCTATGTTTGGTTTGGTTTTGAAAATATTTTTTGTGTTTGTTTTTGTTGAACGTAGTGTAGATTTTCTTGGGATTGGTGAAAAATTTGTTAAAAGTTGTTGGAGTTTGTAAAAAGTTTGTCAAAAGTTTTTGGAGTTTGTAAAAGGTTATTGGAGTTTGTAAAAAAGTACTGGAATCGATAAAAAAGTGATTGTGGAAAGTTTTTGAAATTTTTTTGAAAATAGCCAAACATAGCCGAAAGTAGGGCTGCACAACCGGAAATCCGGTCCGATTTTTTGGACCGGACGGATTTTCGGTTGTACATAAATGGTAGGACCAGACCAGACCACTTATAAGCGGTCCGATCCGGACTGGTTTCATTTTTTTCATTTTTTTTAGGTTAATTTCGAAGGGGAAGGGCATGTCAAAATGTAAAGTTTTAGTTTAAGTTAAAACTAAACTTTTTAAGTTTGTAATTTATATTAAAAAATATAAAAAAATAATTTTTTTATTTATATTAATAAATACGGTCCGGTCCAGTCCAGTCCGGTCTGCGGTCCGGTTTTGTTGAGCCCTAGCCGAAAGCTCGCAAAGCCTAAAACCCTAGATATAGCCGTGTCTCCGTCTCTCCGTGTGTTCAATTGAATATGCGACGTCGTAGCTTGGCTTGCCTTTTTCTCTTGGTACGGATGGAGCACCCACTGCTGTCTCCGCCTCTTTGAATGAAGAAAGCGGGGGATTTGCTTCAAACATTCCTCAGACGCTTCCTCTCTTTCCCGAATTCTAATAAAACGCGCAAGGTCCTCTTTCTCTATCTTTTTATATCTATTGGTGTAGACACGTGATATTTCGAGCTGAGCTTTAATATTTACAGATGGAGGATATGTTGGGGCGATACTGTTACAACCCGAGCTTGCGATGGAACCCCGAGGTGGAGGAATATTTCATCAAAGCCTATGGTGCCGACCATTTCTCACGCATTTCCATTGCCCTAACGTATAGTAATCCTATTATTCTTTCTCTTTTTATGCAATGCTATTGATGTTCTCAATTCATTAATTGTTCTCAGTGCTGTTTGGTTACTGAGAGTGTATGAAAAGACACAGATATTTTAACATTCTCAACTTTGAAGGTTAGCGGTTTCCAGTGACCTGAGTGCAGAATAAATATTCAATTTGTTTTCTGAAAGTATGACTTTGTTTCCTGACCTTCTTCTCCTTATCCCGCAGAAGATTAAATAAGGAATACATGCTCTGTTTTGTTGCTGAGGAAATATTGGAGCTTCAAAAATGATACTTGTTGCATTTCTGAAGTTAGCTTTTTGAGCCTGAAGCAATTTTCTGGATTATTTTTTTCTATTCTTTTTGTGAATGAAAGAAGAAAAGATAAGTTTCAGAGTCTTTGATCTTGTGGGTTGAATAGGTTTGGTATCTCTGACATTGAATCTGATCCATACATCAATACATAGAGTGAGTAGTTCCCACATACTAAGGGACTGGAGAAATGGTTCACTCAAAATGCTGAGATCATGCCACTACAAGCCAGATGCATAGTGGTGGGCTAAGCTATAGGTATCTTGATTAATCAAGTCATACGGTGTGCAAAGTTTGCAAGATCATTACCAATAGAAGCATTTGTCAACAAACTTTTATAGGTCCCACATTTCAGATGAATGGTAGTATATTAAAAGAATATTTCATGTAAACAGTTCTATTAGTTTGGTGCATTAAATTTACTGATTGTTCCTGTTATTTTCAACTAATTCAATGATGTTGCTTTGATCAGGCATCCGTCTTGCTACTCTTGTTTACGTGTGAATACACTTTACTCAACAAGTGATGCTGTTATTCAGAAGCTAGTGGCAATTATGGAAGAAACAGAGCCTGGCAATGCTAATGATAACTTGAGCAAATGTGAATCCAATGTTGTTGGTGCGGGTCTGAAGCAAAAAGGCTGTTTGAAAGAAACTAATATTACCCAGGATATGGATTACTGTAATAAGGCAACAGATGCTTTGAAAGAAAACTTAAAAACTCGTTCCATTTCTAAGTGTCAGTTTCCTGGGCTAGACTATGTGGTGTTTGTAGGGGGTTCAGGACCACACATGATTGATTATGGTAATACCCATTACAGACCTCCTAAGGAAGTAATTGTGAGCAGGAAATGTGCTGAGGCAGTTCTTCGAGGTGCACAGGTTGGCATAATATTTTTTTTCCTGAAGTAGGAAGATGTATATTTATTTGCTTGTCTGCTCCTGTAATATCAATCTAACATGCATGAATGACTGGGAATTGCTTCCATATTGTTGTAACTGTTTTTTTACTCCTAGTATCCGTGCTTAGTGTTTTGGCTTGACTGTACTTTGAAGGCATTGTGCTCTCTCTCTCTCTCTATCTCTCTCTATCTCTCTCTGTGTGTGTATGTGTATATATATATATATATATATTATATGTATTTACTATATAGTTGGTAATTGAAAATGTGATGTAGTAATCCTTTTCCCTTGTACTTTTGTTGAAGTAATTACCATCAATTGGTTCCTGTGTGAATTATATCTTTGAAATGATTATGTAAAGCTATAGCACGGGGAATCAGTATGAACTCAATGATACATTTATTTCATTGCAGCTGTAGTCAGTGACAGATTCCATTTAATTTTGTGCTGGTTTACGTATAGTTCTCATCTTAATCTGACTCTCTCTCTCTCGTGTGCACTTCATGTATAGGGTGGTGGGATGGGAAAATATGGTAGATCAGGGATCTAATGGTAGCTTATCTTTAGGTCTATGTTCCTGGTGTAGTGGCTTGCAGTGCTCATGTTGAAAAGGGGGATACCATTGCAGTTTCAGCTGCTGTGGAGCAGCCTGGTCTGGATGGAGGATGGGGTATTGGTATAACTCGTGGGACTGTTCTGCAGGGCTTGGAGACAGGTAAGTACATACATTCCTGTGGATTCAACTCAATATTCTCTTGGCATAAATACTTCATCGGTTTGTCCTTTGCTTCTTTGGTTTTACCATATGTACGATGAAGTTTCTAGGGTTTATGATAATTAATAGAAGTTCACTGCTGGTTGAAATATAAATTCTGTGTGTGGTGTTCACATATTAGACATAAAATATATAAATAACCAAGCTGTTTGAAGCAGGAGTTGGCTGAAAAGTCTGAGCAAAAATAGTACTTTGTTGGAACTGCTGTCCATTATTGCTGGACTGAAAACATAGGGTATTAGGTTCTAAGTGGTAAGAGGTTTCAGAGTTTGAGTGCACTTGGAGAGTCCCTTAGTGGAGTCAAGGACGTTGTTTCCAGCACCAAATTCCTATTGTCTTCGTGTCAAGCTCATGAAATGCTACATGTAGGCATGACTGGTAATGGATTCAAAGATACAATATTGAACCAATCTATTTCATTATTCTTAAAAACTGCTGCATGCCATTAGCCATTTTTTTGGTACCTTTTATGGGTGTGGAAAATCTGATGACCAGGGTATGTTTTTGTGAACCCATGAAATTTTAGAGTGTATTCTTATGTATTAGGATCTTGGCCTCCGGTACTTGATTAGATACCAATAATAATTTCTTTTTCCAATACCTTACTCCGTTCTTTTTTTCTTTTTTTTTTTTGTTAAGTCAACCTGTTGTATGTTAACGAGGCACACAAGGGTGGTGTTTGTAAGTGAAAATTTTAAAAATTTTGAGTTTGCAGGAGAACTTTTTTGTGAGTTTTAATTTTTTATGCGGGTTTGTAAAAGGTTGGTGAAAAAATTTAAGAATGTTTGATTGTATAATGATTTTTATTGAAGTTGGTTAAAAAGTAAGGAGAGAAGATTTGATAAAATTTTGTAATGAAAAAGTAATGAAGTTTGTTAAAAAGTAAGAAGAGGGAATATTTGATGGATTTTTTTTTTATGAAAAAGTATTGAAATTGCTGCAAAGTTGTTTAAATTTGTGTAAAATATTTGAGTTTTTGTTGTTTGGTTGTAAAAATTTTCTAAAAAAGTTGAAATTATTCTTACCCAAGCATCACCAAGGTTAATTTGTTTTCTAATAAAATCCTTGTCAGTTGTCAAATAAAAGTTTTCCTAATGTTTTTGTCTGGTGGTAGCTGATTTCTTATGGATTGAATGCAACTGAAAAGGATTTGATGCTTCGAAATGCTACTTTTTTTTTGTTAAGTCAACCTGTTTAATAAAATCCTTGTCAGTTGTCAAATACAAGGTTTCCTAATGTTTTTGTCTGGTGGTAGCTAATTACTTACACATTTAATGCTATTGGAAAGGATTTGATATAGGACGAAGACTTAAAAAACCAGATGGATTTAGGCAGTGGCAACATTATGGTTTTAGGGTTATAGAATCTTTGGGGAAAATAGTGGATGTCTCAAATTAGGCTTAGCAATATTGAATTTTCAAGGTTTTAAAGGGCTAGAAAGAAAAGTTTTTACAGGCTTTTCCTGGTACGGAATTTTGGATCGGGCTATGCGGTGGAAATGATGTGAAAAACTGTTGGGTTCAGGTTTAGTTATTGATTAACGAGATCACAATGTTGTGGAAAATTGCATTGACACAAAAAATATATGAAATGTGTTGAAGTTAATTGTGTCATTCGACTATTGATGGCATATTGCATGTGTAATGAGGATGTCGACCACCATGGATTGATCTCTTAGTTAGTGGACTTTGACTTAGAAACTTGGACATTGGAGTTTAGAATGAAGTGCAAATTATATGATTGAGTTATTGTGAGATAGAGTGGAAACATTTAAGTTTTGCAGAACAAAGTGGCTTTGATGTTTATAAAAACGTCCATTGGCTTTCTAACAATGCAAGTGTTATTTGAACTATATACAGGGGATGAGAAAACATAAGGTTCCATTTCAAATGGTTTTGAAATCTTGTCTGAAAATCCATGTCTATAGCTCAACTTGTGATTGATGTTTGAAGCATGTTTGTTTTCCTTTTTGGATACATGGTTGAAGATCCTCAAATGGATTATTACCTTTTAAGCATGTTCAAAACTACAGTGCTCAAAAAGTGTAAACAGCATCCAAAATTGAAGCCCTAATGAGCATGTTCGGAGAGATTCTCAAATTTTTGGTACAAGAATCGTGTTCAATAGTTGTTTGCAAGAAATGTCGTTTGAAAGAACGGTTTTCGTTTGTTGCACATGGGGTGGAAAAGTCAATGGGTCCCAAGTTCAACGCCTCTCAAAGCATGGGTCTTAAATCAAAACTTTAGAAGCATGAGTCTTAAAACCAGAATCGCTTAAAGCACGTGGATGCTATTAATATTTTCTCTGAAATTGCTAAAAGCTATTTTATCATTAAATGTGCCCAAGTTCTTTATTTAGTATATGGCAGTCTCTTCAGACATGCGCTACCTCACACTGCACATCACAAAAACGCCTTTAGAAGAATAACTAAATTGAGTGCTGATTTCTAAATTTCATTATTTTTTTTTCCAGATTTATGACCTTGAACATAATAAATTCGTACAGTGGATGTAGCACTTATCTAGACACACAGCCAGTTGCACACACTCCCACAAAACAGTCTTTTGACATGTTGAACCTTAAATCAGGCTTTATTTGAGCTAAGATATTTCTGTTGTTTGGACCAACATAACATGCCTTCTGCAACCGCATCTTTTCTCATCTTTTTCGGGCGTCATGCTTGAAAACTTGAAAACTTTTGCTAATATCACGTGCAAAGTTATTGGATCTTGAGGTTTATACATATTATTATCACTGCAGATCCATTGTATTTTGAACGAAATGGCCTGTATATTGGCAAAGGAACAGCAATGATGTCGAGGGCTGGGATGTTCCGTGTTTCTGAAGGAGTTGCTGTGGATATGAATCATAGAGTGTTTAATCTGCCTTCTTTTCGTGGTATTGTTCAATCCTTGCATAACATTCGATCATTATTTGCTCCTCAAACACAACTTATTGTTCCCTTGGACATTTATGGCTTCTTTTCATTCAACACGGACTAATGGAATAATTTAGCCCTACATAATAACTATTGATGGTGTGTTTATTTGGCATGCTTCTGTCAATGAGCTGAAAAGGGCCAATGGATTAGAAACCTTGTTAATTTTTTGTTGTCTGGGTGGGATCTAAGAATGGTAAAATCTAGATCTTACCGTGGGACTTTAGAAGTTATAGAAAATCAGGATCTTTGGCAAAATAGAGGACAATGGCATTTCAGCCCCATGATTCCACTTCATTAAGAGCTTCTTGTAAGGTTTTCTATTAACAAATACTTGAATTGTGGTGGCCCCACATCATGATATCCATTGGATTATACATCAGTTGATTTTGTTGCTGTCAGCCATCTAATTACCAATTTGAGAAAAGAGGTCCCCTGGTGGGTGTTTTGGCTTTAGAAAGTTTGCAGGATTTAATATTGTCAATGTCAGGCTTGTCCAAATTGAACATGCTCTAACAACCATGGCATCTGCCAAATCTCTTTAGGAATCAAAGGTAACCTGATGCTTCCTAAATATTGTTATTTCTATTCTTGTGGTTGTACTTGCCAAAAATGTACTGCCAAAAGGTTGGTTGTATATTCTGTGGATGGAATGCTCTCTCTCATTTTGCTCTGATTGATTCTGTTCTTTATTCGGTAGTTTTTAGTGAGATTGGGTCTGTTAGTAGAGTCGATAACGTTCTCTCGTGGATTTAGCATTGAGGCGAAGGAGTTTCAGGTTACAATCAACGATTTTGGTGTTATTAAGCTTTCAGAATGAAGTCATAAATAATTTAGTTTGATTCATATGGGGAGGTACGGGGTTGTTTAGGTGGTGAATATGATTGGAAAGTCAATGGTAGCGGCTGAGGGCTCTGATTTTGCTTCCAAGTATAATGAATCCTCTCGTGCATTCTTGACCCAATGATGTTCGAAAAAGAGTGGAAGGTTTGTTGTCATTGCAGAATATGGAGGGGGAGGACACAAAGGTGTGGTGATTGTCCCTAAAGGAAAGTGTGGCTTTGGTTGGCAGATCTTGGACAAGATATTCCAGGAGATGCTTGCTTTCCTTTGGCATTCTCGTCGTCAGGTTGGTCTTCCCTATGGAGGGGGAGGACACAAAGGTGTGGTGATTGTCCCTAAAGGAAAGTATGGCTTTGGTTGGCAGATCTTGGACAAGATATTCCAGGAGGTGCTTGCTTTCCTTTGGCATTCTCGTCGTCAGGTTGGTCTTCCCACTGGTTCAGGGGTTAGAAATGGTGTAACTTTTGCAAGAGTGGTGAAAGGCTTGCCGGAGATAGTGGCCGACATTCGCAATTCAAATGGGTTGCATGCTGTTGTTGATGATAGCAGTAAACAGCGGCTGACTGAAACGCATAAGGAAATGAATGCAGATTCGACATGGATTGTTGCTTTTTCCAAGGAATAGCCTTTAGATGGAATGCATGCAACAGTCGTGCTGCCCAGAGATCATACCTTAAAGAGCATAGTTAATTTGTCGGATGACGTGGACGACTTAATTTGGAATCACGTTAGGTTGCTGCGGCAGGAGTTGGATGAGTTGGAGGGTCTACTTTGTAAGAAGAGAGATTAGGCCTTTAAGCAAAGGGAGTTCAATTGTGCAATGTGTGGGTTTAAGCTGGTGGCCCAGCAAGACAAGGCCTGGCTTTCTATTGGGTTGCAGAATAAGGAAACTAGAGCTAGAGTTTTGTTAGTGGGCTTGTCTAATGTAAGGAGGGAGGATGCTCTAGAGTTCGTGAATGGGTCGTTGCGTGGGTTGGGCCTAGTCAACAGTGACAATGGTCTGGGTGTCGAGTTCAGCTCCCAACACAACGCACAGGTTGAAGTCGCAGTTGCTCCCATGTTAGCTTCGTCACCTCCTTTGGGTCTCGATGGCAGCGCTTTTGCAAGTTCCATCGAAGGGTATTGAAGTATTGTTGGCATTGTTAGTTGCTAGCGAGTCGTTTGTAGAGGTCTGGAACTTGGTTTCCGGTATTGAGATGGCGTTGTGAAAGTCGAAGATGATCGCTGACGATGATATTGGAGTTGTTTCAGCTATTTGACCTACTGCGGTAGCTCAAGAACTTGTTTCGGGTAATATGATTATGCTAGAGCAGTCGAGTAGTGAAGTGGAGCAGAATAAATGCGGTGAGTTTGTATTTTCACTTGAGCCTTTTTGTAACCACTTTAAGTTGTTGGTGATGCCTGAGATGAAGCTGGAGGGGTCTGCTACCAGTAGGGAGGTGGTTCAGAGGGTAGTGGGAAATCAGGTTGTTTGTTCGAGGGAGCCTGAGTTGGATTCTGAGGTTGATAGGTTTGGGGAGAGTGGTATGGCTTCTAGGTTACAGAATATAAATGGTGGGGAATTGGTTGCTGCTGCTAGTGGGTGTCTTGACTCGATAATGAAACCACTTCAGATTTGTTACCCAGATGGGGGGAGGGTCAATTGTTTGGTTGTGAATGAACCTTCTAATTGGGTGTTGAAAATGGTGTCTTCAATTAGGCATATGGTAGGAGTGTCTTGTAAGGGTTATGAGAAAGAGTTGATGGATCTTTTTGCAGCTTTAGAGAAAGATAGGATATCATTACGTACCATGACGCCAAGCAGATCGGGTGGTAAGATGTTGAAAGAATTGAAGGGCTTAGAGTCTACTGTTAATTATGATGGGAATGTTTCGGTGTCCACAAAGAGTAGATATATGGGGTGGGCTTTAGTGAATGTTTAATGAAGTCAAGAATTTTAAGTTGGAAAGTAAGAGGACTGAATGATAGGGTGAGGTATAGTGGGGTTGGTAATTTGTTGAGGGGATGGAAACCGGATTTGGTGTGTCCCCAGGAAATTAAGGTGGATCTTGTGTCAAGGTCCATGGTGAGGCGGTTGTGGGGTGGACCTTATGTGAGGTGGTGCAGTTTGGTGGCGGTTGGTGCTTCGGGAGGAATATTAATTCTTTGGGATTCTAGGGTTTTAGAGTTGGTGGATTCTTGTGTTAGTAATTTTTCTCTTTCGTTGATCTTTAAGAATGTTGAGGATGGTATGAAGTGGATTTTTTTTAAGGTTTATGGCCTGAATGATGATGATCTTTTGGGATGAGCTGGCGAGAGTTTTTGCATGGTGGAATCTTCCGTGGTGCTTAGGGGGAGACTTTAATGTTATACGGTTCCCGTGGGAAAGATCGGGATTAGGTGGTATCTGGAGTGCTATGAAGGAGTTTTTAGATTTTATTTCAGAACTTGGTTTGTTGGATATTCCGTTGACAGGTGGCCAATTTGCATGGTCTAATAATAGAGCTTCTCAAACTTGGTCTAGAATTGATCAGTTCCTCTTTGGCTCTTGTTGGGAATCATTGTAATTGGACATCATTCAAAAAAGGTTACCACGCATGTATTCTGATAATTTCCTATTTTATTAGAGAGTCGGAGATTTGAGAGCCAGAAGAAGCCATTTTGTTTTGAAAATTTGTGATTAAAGGAGGACGGGTTTGTAGAAAGAGTGAGGGGGTGGTGGAGGTCCTATGATTATTTGGGATCACCTAGTTTTGTGCTTAATTTGAAGTTGCAGGCGTTGAAGCGGGATCTTAAGGTGTAGAATTAGGAAGTCTTTGCGGATCTGAATTTAAAAAAATCATCGTTGTTACATGATCTTGCCTCCCTAGATGGGTTGGATGAGGTAGGGCACCTTGATGAGGAGGGGAAGGAAAGGAGGTTAGTGGTTCATAGGGATTTGAATATTTTACTTGAGATGGAGGAAGTGAGTTGGATGCAAAAGTCTAGGGTTCTTTGGCTTAAGGAAGGGGATAGGTGTACTAAATTTTTTATCGTGTGGTGAATTCAAATAAAAGGATTAATTCTACTTCTAGTTTGGAGGTGGAAGGGGTAGTTGTGGAGAACCCTAAGGATATTTCAAACAATATAGTTAGTTTTTATACCGCATTGTATTAGGAGCCTTATTCTTGGTAACCTTCTTTTTTTTTTATAAGGCAATTTTATTAAAAGAAAAAAGAATAGAAGGAACAGTACAAAGGACTATACTGAGAGTGTGTTTGATTGTTAAAATTTTGGGAAGGTTAAAATTTTAGTGTATTGGATTTGGTGAAAAAGTGAAGAGAGAGATGATTTTTAATATTTATTATAGTAAAAAGTAAGTGATGTGATGGGGGAAGAGAGATTATATTGTAATTTTTTATTATATTAAAATTTCAGGAAGTGTAAAATTTTGCACTTCAAACACACCCTGAGACCTCTAGACCAAACAAGCTAGAAAACTAATGAAATCTAAAAACTCCGAAAAGGGAGAACCCAACAGAGCATTCACCCACAAGAACAAGGACTTCAAAAAATTGCCCCTCAGACCCTCCATGGACAAAACCACACCCTCAAAACATCTCTCATTTCTCTCTCTCCATAAATTCCACCAAATACAAGTAGGGATCACTCTCCAAATAGCTAAGGCCCGAGGGTCTTTAAAATCCCTTTTCCAGCACAACAAAACTTCAGCTACCCTCCTAGGCATCACCCAATCATAGTCCATAATAGAGAGCACTAAGGACCACAAGCTCCCTAGCAACCAAACAGTGCAGCAAAATGTGCTCAACAGACTCCCCATCACATTTGTAAAGATAGCACCAATCTAGCACATTCACTCCCCTCCTCCTCAAGTTATCAGTGGTAAGGATTCTTCCAGGGGTGGCTTCCCAAATAAAGAAGGACGTCCTAGGCTGAGCTAAAGACCTCCAAATCTGTTTCCAAGGAAAGCTCTCATCGAAATTCCCAACAAGACACGAATACCAAGATTTCACCGAGAAAGCACCATTCTTGGATCTCACCCATCTCATCTTGTCTTCAGCATGACTCTTCAAAACTTTAAACTAAAGTAAAGAGAATAGCGCCGAAAACTCCTCCAACTCCCAATCATTGGCCCTCCTAACAAACTGAATATTCCACGAAGTACTCCCGAAACCCCTCTCCAAGCAGTCCGCAACCATAGCATTCTTATTGCATGCTAGAGAAAACAAAAAAGGAAACATATCCTCCAAGGATTTCTCACCGCACCAACGATCCTTCCAGAAACGGACTCTCAAGCCACTTCCCACCTCAAAATGGATGTTCTCAACAAAGGAATCCCATCTTTTGCTAATATTCCACACCATAAGAGCATTGCATACGAGTGTTCCACCCACCCAAAGCACAACTGTATTTCTCTATGATAACAATTCTCCACAAGCTATCTCGCTCAACCCCAAACCGCCAAAGCCATTTCCCAAGAAGG
Source organism: Morella rubra (assembly GCA_003952965.2). Classification (NCBI taxonomy): domain Eukaryota; kingdom Viridiplantae; phylum Streptophyta; class Magnoliopsida; order Fagales; family Myricaceae; genus Morella; species Morella rubra. The sequence goes on along the minus strand of CM025850.1, from coordinate 20,096,864 downwards.
GCCCTATTAAACAAAGCAAGCCTTCTCAAACCCAACCCACCGCAACTAATAGGAGAACACACTTTCTCCCACTTCACAAGATGAAATTTCTGTACGCTATCATCACTTCCCCATAAAAAATCCCTCTAAATTTTCTCCAACCTATTAGCTACCGCAATAGGAATAGGAAAAAGAGACAAAAAATAAGTGGGGAGACAAGACAAAGTGGACTTGATCAACGTGATTCTCCCACCCTCGAAGAGATAGCACCGTTTCCACCTCGCCAACCTCCTCTCCATCCTCTTGATAATATCACTCCAAATGCAGGAACATTTGGATGGGTTGGCTTTTGATACTATTTTAAGAGAGGATGCAGATTGGTTAGAAAGACTTTTCGATGAGGAAGAGGTTACTGCTGTGGTTCATTGTATTAATGGGGATAAAGCTCCGGGCCTGGTGGTTTTTCATTAGCTTTCTTTCAATCATCTTGGGATGTGACTAAGAAGGATGTTCTTTTAGATTTCAATGAATTTGCTACTTATGGAAAATTTGTTAGAAGTTTGAATGCCTCCTTCATTGTACTTATTCCAAAAAAGCTAGGAACGGTTGAGCTCAAGGACTTTCGCCCTATTAGCCTTGTGGGTGGTGTTTATAAGATTTTAGCGAAAGTTTTGGCTAATAGGTTGAAAACTATGTTGGATAAGATTATTTCTTCTTCTCAAAATGCTTTTGTGAGGGTCAAGCAGATTCTGGATTCGATGTTGATTGCCAATGAATGTATTGATTCTCGAATGAGGTTGCAAGAGTCGGGCATGTTATGTAAGTTGGATTTACACAAAGCATATGATCATGTTAATTGGAATTTTTTGTTGTACATCCTCAAGCGTTGTGGGTTTGGGGAGAAATGGTGTAGGTGGATTGAGTTTTGTATCTCAACGGTGAAATTTTCAGTGATTGTCAATGGTGCTCCGGAGGGGTTCTTTGGTAGTTCTCGTGGGTTGCGGCAAGGAGATTCGCTTTCTCCATTGTTGTTTGTTATTGTTATGGAAGCTTTCAGTAGAATGATGCAGGAGGTTGATTCTAATGGTGTCATTGAGGAATATAAGGTTCGAGGTGGATTTGGTGAGGAGATATGCATTTCGCATTTGATGTTTGCTGATGACATCCTCATTTTGTGTGGGGTTGATGTGAATCAATTCCATAGTATTCGATGTATGCTATAATGCTTTGAGGAGGTTTCGGGGCTAAAGATAAATCTTTTTAAATTAGAGGTGATCTCAGTTGGAGGTGTTGGTAATGTTCAGGAGTTGGCAAATGTTTTGGGTTGTGGTGTGTCTTCTTTGCCTATGACTTACCTAGGTGCAAGATAGAAGAGTGTCCACATATGGGATGAGATTATTGAAAAGATGGAGAGAAGGTTGGCGGGGTGGAAGCGTATGTATTTATCAAAAGGGGGTAGGATTACTTTGATAAATCTACACTCTCTTGTCTTCCTACATAATTTTTATTTATGTTTCCAATCCCAAGTGTAGTGGCGAAGAGAATGGAAAAGCTTCAAAGAGATTTCTTGTGGGCCAGTGATGATTATATGCATAAGTTTCATCTTATTAATCGGAATACAGTTTGTTCTCCTATTTAGTGTGGGAAATGGGTCTTCGGAGATTATCCTTGTTCAATAAAGCTTCGTTGAGTAAGTGGTTATGACGGTTTGCTATTGAGAAGGATAGATTATGGAGGATTATTGTGGAATCAAAAAATGGTAGCATGGTGGGAGGTTGGAGCACTTTGTCAATCCCGGGTTCTTATGGTGTGAGTTTGTGGAAGTATATTAATAAGGGTTGGGATTGTTTTAGAGAGCATATTCGGTTTGTGGTGAGTTGTGGGTTGAGAGTTAGGTTTTGGTATGATTGTTGGTGTGAGAATAGACCTTTGAGGCTTGTTTTCCTCCTATTATTTTCGTTGGCTCAGGAAGGATGTTTTGGTGGCGGATTGTTTGGGGGTCGGATCTTGTACTTTAGTTTGGAGTGTCTAGTTTACAAGATCCACGAATGATTGGGAGTTGGAGGAATTTAACAGTTTTTTCGCATTTTTATTCAAGGGTGATAAAAAGAGGGAGGAAAATAATTTGCAATGGTTGGGTACTAAGGATGGTTCCTTTTCAGTTAAGTCAATGTATGCTCACCTTATGCATGGTTTTGCTTCCACATTTCCATGGTGCTGTGTTTGGAAGTCGAAGGTTCCGACAAGAGTTCTTTCTTTGTGTGGGAGGCCACTCATAATTTTGATAATGATAATTTAAGGAGGATAGGTGATTGTGTGATTGATTAGTGTTATCTTAGTAGAAGCGATGCGAATCAGTTGATCATGTGTTGCTTCTTTGTTTGGCTAGAGGGTTTGGAGTGGGTCATTGTATGCTCTTGCTTATGGTGATTCCATGAGGGAGGTGGTGTTGGTGGTCAGTTAAGACAAGAGGATCATTTATTGAGGTCACTGGGTAATGGACTTTGCAACTTATAATAGCCTTTGATCATGATGCTTCTTTGCGGGCTAGATTATTATTTGTTTCATGAGTTGGGTTACACTCATTATCATTTTGTCATGTATTGGGTTGGTGTCTATGCGTAATAGTAGGTGCTTTGAACATTTAGTGCTATCATTGGTTCGTTTGCAGGGCAATTTGATGCAATATATTTTCTTTTGGGCTAACTTAGATTTTCATGATTTTTAGTCTTGTATGTTTAAGTGAATTAACTGTTCTCACATTTTTCTAATAAAACTTGCGTATCTATCAAAAAAAAAAAATACCAATTGCATGGAATGGTATGTTCTTTGAGGCTGTACTGGAGCTTGGTCTTGTGATATATGTGAATGATATGGTACTTGTTGGAGATCATAACTCAATTGAAACAGTTTCTGGTCCACAGATTTCATACAATGATTGTGCAAGTTCTGATATTTTCTGGGTCTAGTAGTTGCTTATTTTTGGCAGGTGTTAGTTTATCACAGAGGAAGAATGCACTTGATATGTTGAAAAAGATGGGTCTTTTTTGGCTCTCATCTTGTTGACATTCCCATGTATCCTAAGCTTAAGCTTCCAGTGGATTAAGGGGAGCTCTTGCAAGATCATGATATATATTGCACTTAGTTGGAAGGTTTAATTACCTTACTATCACCTGAGGGAATATACCATATGTAGTTAATGTTATAAATCATTGGAGACTTTTTAGAGTTCTGCGTTGAATCCTTCTCTCCCATATCATTTGGTATCTGAAAAGAGCTCCCGGTCTTGGATATTGCATAGACTAAAAGGACGTCTTAGGATAAATGGTTTTACTAATTTAGATGTGGCAGGTTTTGTAATGACTTACGGAATTTCTAGTCAAATATCAATTTTAACTTCAAGAAAACTAGTCAAGGTTGCTTTTGAAGCTACCTTGGAATCATTGTAAGGCCTAGTTCTACCTAGTAAAGAATCTAACACGGGGCTTGGCCTTCTACTCTGTGTTTCTCGTTACTTTTTCTCTGGCACTCCATGTGGGGCTTGGGGGTATTACAAATACTCGTCAAAATAGATTTTCTGGAAGGAATTTTATCTTTTGGAGAATGTGAAAGTTATGATAGCATGTTTGGGAGGAAAGTTTTTGTGAGATGAAGTCCTTATGGATTTTTTTCATTTTTTGTCATGGAAAACAAGGTTAATGATTAGAAGGAAAATTTTATTGGGCGGTGAAAAGAATTTAGGGAGAAAAAATTCTACTTGGATGAGAGTTTCATTTTGAAACTAAAAAATGTTTTTGAAACTACTAACCAAACGTAGCCTATTATGTTAGGTAGTAATCATGTCACTTGGTAAAGTAAAGAAAGAGATAGTGGTGGTACGATAGTATGAAAGCAATAATAGTTCATGCTACCAGGAAGTTGACACAGTTGCGACATTTTCTTCCAGGAGATTAGAATTTCAACTCGTACTCATGTTCCATTATTCTATTATGATCAGGTTGCCTTCCTCTTGAATCTAATCCGCTTTTCTGTGGACAAATCAACGATTGAGGCTGGCACTGACTGGTTGAGAGAATATGTTCAGTGGAGATAAATCTAAGCTATTCTTGAAATTTGGAGAGCAGTTACCTGATATGTTCATGGTACAATGTCATAACAAGTTTACTTTATTTGATCTTAGTTGGATCTATATAACATATATGCTCTAGCTTCGAGTGGGAGCGTTATGGGAATATTATTAATATTAAGAAAGTAATCATTGCAATGAGTGTTCTAATATTGAAAGGACAGAACCTATCTCCCATTGTTTATTGCAAAACCATATATTTTCAACAACAAAAAAATATAAATACAACATTGATTGGTTTCCTGTTCTCCCATTTTTTATTATGAAAACCTATTTTCTGAACAACGGGAAAGATATATAGGACACGTTCCTTGAATGCCATTGATCATAAGGACCTTGTGTGCTGTGGAAATGATGTTTCTAGCTTTAGCTTTGATAAGTGACGGAGTCTAAGAAAATCCTCCAATGCCGCTATTGTTGATTCCAATCTATGTGTGCCTAGTATGTTGGGACTTTCAAGGTTAACTTCTGTTCATTTATGTTCCTAGTTCTAGAGATGTTGTCTTTGAATTGCTCATGTCCATTTGGTTTGATTACAGATGTTCTTGAGGGTGAAATTTTTCTTCAAAACCTGCCAAGCATTGTCACTGCTCATGTCCTAGGTAGGTATTATCTTGTCCAATTCATCAAGTGAGTTATTTGGCATTTCGTGTTCATTGGTGTAGAGGACTTTTTGGTTCTCATCTTCTAATTTGTTTCACAAAACAAGTATATGAGGTTTGCAACGGTCAAACTTGTCTGTCAATGGTGAAGTACTATAAAGATTGCTCCATATATATCATTCAGAATACTGAAGGGACATTATTGAGCAAGACGAATATCGATCTAAGATAAACCTGATCATATCTAGCAAAAAGACCTTTGTAACTGATTGACAAAATAGCAATAAATATAAGGCTAAATTACTCCGTTAGTGCCTATAGTTTACACTTTTTTCAGTGGTAAGTTTTTTCCTATAGAGATCCCTGAGGTAAAACTCTTTTCCATCATTCCATCCATGTACTAACGGAAATGCTAATGGTAACAATAAAAAATTTAATTAAATGGGAAAAATATGCAGAAAAATACTGAAAAAAGGAAAAAATTATACAGAAAGGTGTGACCCTCCACCCCTTGAAAAAATATTAAATATTAAATAAATAACTGAAAAACCAAAAGAAAGTCAAAAAATTGACATAAATTTTGAAAATGTAAATCAAATGAGAAAATTACAGAAAAATGAAAAAAAAAATTCAAATATAGGTATGGCCATCAAATTCTTGAATAAAAGATTTGAAACCTCAGAAATTGAATTTAATATCTAAAAAATGCAAAAGAAAGTGACAAAACTGAAATAAAAAAAATATAAAAACTAGAAGAAACAAAACTGATGGAAAAATGTTCTTAAAAACCCCTCCATCTGTGATCCACCCTCCTAGAGGACTAGGGTTGGCATGGTTGGGTCACTAACCTTGCAAGAGATGGTTAGCGAAATACCCACCCCACTCTCCTCTCAGAAGAATTTCGCATCTGTGCTCTTAGGATTTATCTTTATTTTCCTTATTCCTTTGTAAATTCTTTTGATTTTTTTCTAATATTTTATTGTCTTTTTGTTTCTTCTATTTTCTATTTATTTTTTTCTTAAGAATTTGAGGGTCCTACCTTCTTTTTTTCATTTTTCTGTATTTTCTCATTTGATTTGCTTTTACAATTTTTACTTCAATTTTTGTCTCTTTCTTTTATATTTTCCAGTTATTTATTTAATATTTTTATGTTTTTTACAAGGGTGTTGTAGGGTAATACCTTTTTGTAGAATTTTTTTTTTCCATTTTTTTAGTATTTTTCTGTTTTTTTTTCTCATTTAATTAATATCTTTATATTTTTCTGATGTATTTTAATTAATGTTTTAATGTATTAATGTAGTAATTTAATTTATTATTGTCACTATGAGCTACGTCAGCACTTCTTTAGTAAGGTGGACAAAAGGACTCACTTAAAGAAAGGTTCCCTATACAAGGGATTCTCCATGGGAAAAAACTAATCACAAGGACTAATGGAATAATTTAGCCTAAATATATTTTTGAGCAACGAGAGCATTGAAAAGAAAAAGCTTAATTAAAAATGCAAACCCTGTGTTATTGACTTTTTAACAAATCAATCCCTTAGGTGCAACTTTGAATAGGTCGTTCCATGTGGTCTATTTTTCAGACATATATGTCCTCCTGTCTACTAAATGTTAGCCCACTAAATAGGATGGGGTCTAGGATTGGCTATTCAATCTTGAAAATGAACATCTTGATCCTAACCCTATGTCCGTCTTCCATTAATTAACTAATTTTTTTGTGGATGAAAGGACCCATTTGTATAAAAAATAAACCATAGGGATCAGCTCGTTCAAAATGTACTTCAAGGTCTGATATGCTAAAAGTCAATACCATAAGGATTGTAGCTGTAATTAAGCCAAAAGAAAAAAAACACAACTGAAACGGGGATGACACAGAATTTCCAGGTTTAGAGACCCAAAAGAATTTCTGAGATGTGGATTTCCGTAAATTAGATGAAGGAAGGCACACGATGAGTCTTGAAAAGGCTACAGCAACTCTAACATGAGACATATTACATACAAATATGAGTCATCCACAACCAGCCCTTAATTGTACATAAATCATCCAATCTAAACTGTCAATTAGCATTCTTTGCATAGGATATAGCTTGCTTAAGGGCACATTTACTTCTAATTGATTCTTTTTGTACATTTTTTTCTTATTTGTTAGATCCACAAATGGGTGAGCGAATACTTGACATGTGTGCGGCACCGGGGGGGAAAACAACTGCAATTGCAATCCTCATGAAGGACAAAGGAGAGGTTGTTGCAGTTGATAGATCTCACAATAAGGTGGAGCTTCTGAACTAGAAATGCGATTGTCATACATTCTTCCTTGTCATATTATTCATGGACCATAAATTCACCAAGCATAGTGAACTAATCTGCTGTAAAGATGATCATTTGGCGACTCAACCTCTGTATATGATACCAGAGCTGTGATTTGATTTTAATTCATTGTCGAGTTGGGTTTATTGGTATGTGGGGATGTGTGTGCCAAAAATATAGCATATTTTCCTTCCCACTCCTAATCAAAGTAACATTCCTATTCTACGTTTTGGTCCACTGTTGTGCATGCTGTAAAATTATATGGCCAGAAACACTTGAGAACTATAATGTGATGAAAGCTATATTGTCCGTTTTTTACATCGTTTGGTGGAAAGATCTTTTTATAGTTGGGAAAGATACTTGCAAATCCTTTTTGTTTGCTTGTAGGTTTAGATTACTGTAGAATAATGTCCTTGATATGAAAGGTTATCGTGTTTATTTTTCATTTTATTTGGTCCAAGTAGGGCATAGAAACTCAGAAACTTCTACAATTTGTTTTGGGGAATTCTATTTGCCCCCTAATTGTGTTGGTTGAGTTAGGTGTGCAAATCCTTGGTTTATAAAATCGCTATTTATCCACCTCAGTGCACTTCATTAATTCGTCAAATGTCCAAACTTCAATGTGCATGGCATCGACTTTGATGAAATTTACATATTGCTTACTTCTTTCACTTATGTCTTTTGTGATTGCTGACTACATCATTACATAGGTAACAGACATGGTACCATAGGTGAGTGATTGTATTATGCTTCATTTTTGTACCTAGAGTGGATTTCATGTGACATTGTACCATAGGTGGGTGAATTGTATTATACTTCATTTTGTACTTGATTTTTTGGGTTTTGGCTTAAACCATTTTTCCATTTTTTTTTTTTTTGTTATTCACTTTTGCTTCGAAGGTTTCGTGGACTAAAAAAGTCTTTGCTTCTTTCTTTTACTTGTTTATTTATACTTATTCTATATACCATCCACCAAATAAACTGCAACTTTCCCTCTATTATGTTTTTATTTTCTTCTTTTCCTAGAGAATTTTGCTGATTCTCTATGTAAAAACAATCCACATATCATCTATCCATGTCCTTTTTTGAAAAAATAAGTGTGTACAAAGCCAACTTCATTAGCAATAGCAATAGCAAAAGTAGTTATAGTTGGTGAATGAAAAACATGCCTTTATTGATTGACTAATTGACCAAATTCTTACTTTGCTACTTCCATGGAAATATTTATAAATCCTCTTCCTTAGGAAAAGTAGATTTTATCCCCCGTAAATTACAATGATGCAAATCAAGGCACAACTTCAAAGGATCTAGTTCAAGTCCCAATTGGGCCGGTTACGAGAGCACGAGCAAAGAAGTTTAAAGAGGTACTCAACGGACTAATTCAAGAGCATGGGCTCAAGCAAATTCGCGGAGGCCCATTGATCATGATCCACGTGAGCAACCAAGAAGTATCACTATGATTCAAGTTCTAGAAGGATCTGATCTTTAAGGCCTACACGCTACAATTCCTTCCTTTTATGGCTTTTCTCTTTATGGGCATGTATGGCTAGTTTAGGCGCTATTTTGTTTCCTTTTTTGGTTGTCTTTTGACTCTTGTAGGCGCCAGCTTTTTCTTTCCTATTATAGGGATTGTCATGTTTTGTTTTAGGCGAGTAAGGATTTATTTCTTTACCAATTTTTTCAGTTTTAATTAGGTTTATTATGTTAGGGTTTTTCCTTGTAATGGCCGACCTTTATATAGGTGCCTAAGTAATGAAAAACGCAGACTTTGATTCCAGAAATTGGTGAGAGTATTTCTCTTTAATTCTTTGAAGAACTACTCGAACTTATCGGGATTTCCCGTGGCGTTCACTTGACTTATCAAACGGAATTTCTGCCACCGTTTGTGGCGTCTTCCTCATACCAAGGTTCTTGTTTATCATAAACAACGGGTCGAGGTCTCCATTCAAATCTGTCCATAGAACGATCTTGGGTTCCCTCTTCGTTGTTGGATCTCTTCATTGGGCGAGATTCACATCATACAATGTCATATCCCTGAAACTAGCATGCTTGGTCATTGAACCTCCTAGACTCACTTTTTTGCATTTACCACTGATGGTTAAGATTTTTGCTGCATGGGCTATTCTTAATTCATCTTTATAGGCAGGTCTCAATCAAGGAGCAAAGTGCAAAAGGAATTTATTTAGGGGGGATCAATTTTTGAGACTGCAAATCGAGTGTTAGTTTGTGGTTGTTGAGTGTAATTTTCCTGTTTGTCTTTTATATATGGACCAACTAGTATTATCTTTTATATGTGGAACAATTAGTTATATCTTCACATCATGGTGATGTAGTCTAGCTAATCCCAACCTTGTCCTTTTTGGTAAGGAATCCCATCCTTGTTATGATTACATGTTTTCTACTTTTTACCAGCTTCTGTTGCTTGTGGACTGTCTCGATTTCAGATGATGAAGCTACAGATTCTTCAGAAGAAGTGATAAATTAGGGAGTTACTGCATATTTTTCGATGTGTACTTTACTTGGTTTTACAGAAGGAAGCTAGATCCCATTCTCATGAAATTGGACAGGGTTATACCTCATTCAGATGAGGATCATTCTAGCAAATTAATTTTAAAAATAAAAATAAAAAAGCAAAAACAAAAAGTTTTGTAATGAGGAGCAAAAGATCAGGCAAACTTGACATCTTGTCTCCTTGCAAACAACAAATTAATGGTTTGTAATGGGGATAAAGAGAACATATACAATATATGTTTCGTTACAGCAAGGTCCTATGGGCTCGCCTTGCTGAACAATGTGAAATTTTATTCTGTTAAAAATTAAATTGTCTTTCTCATATGTATCTTGAGTTCGAAAAGGTGCTGATAGGTATGTCTGAACTGAATTATTAGTTGGTCAAGTAATAAAATAATTATTATTATTATTATTGGAAAGTGTTTCACAGTTGAAGCAGATATGCTACTATGGTGAGTGAGAGTGTGTGAGTGCACTTAAGCTTTAGGAACGTCCTTATCTCAGCTTAATTTGCTACACATTTATTGTTTTCTTCTTTTTAGTTTCATGAGATTTCCATAGCGTGGATTTGCACGTTAACACAAGCTAATGAGGTCTCTAAATTACATTAGTGGATGCTCGCCACAGCAGCTTGAACTTTTTAGTGACAGAAAAACTGGCTTCTTGGCCAGTGACATCGTCACAGACCAAGATATTTCGGTCTCAAGGGTATTTCACCTTTAAGCCACCTCATGCTTTTAAGTCCTCATAACCCTGATAGAAAGTCTTCCCTTTGCTGATGTGATATATATTCAGTGCTAAAACTTCTAATTCGAATAATAATAATACTGAGTGCTCACTTGGGTCCAATGCAGTATGATTCCTCAACTGGGGAGATGCAGTAGAACAATAGACCAAGCAGTGAAAAAAACTTTTAAGGTAGTATGGCCAAAGTTTTTTCTCCTGCTTCCTGTGCATTGCTGCTGCCTAGTAATGGATTAATTTATTATGTCAATCCACCCGAAAGTGGTAACACCATGATATCAATCTTATTTCCTATGGCCAGCCCTTATTGCTGGCTGCCATCGTTGATTCTGGTCAAGGGGCTTATCAAACATATACGCTTAATGCTTGTCCTTCGGTCGAAATGGAATAGTGAGTTATACTAGTCAGTTCACTTGCATTTCATTCATACTCATCTGTTTTCATGATTTGGTAAAAGCTGTTACTGGATAATTTATGAATCCCTGAAGCTATTTCTATTAGAAATAGGAAAAGATTAATCTTTTCATTAATCTGTTAACCTTTTCGTTTTTGTTGCTTTATGATTTTAACTTCTTGCTTCTTTTATGGTCAATTAAATAGGTCATGGATATTCAGAAATTGGCTGCTGAAATGGGCTTGAATTGTATAACCACATATAAGCTGGATGCGCTCAAAGCTGTTTGTCGAAGGAATGAGTCCTATAGTACGACTGATCTCAGTTTCGGTAAACAGAATGGTGATGTAACTATTCAGAATTCTGACATGTGCTCACATGTGGAGAGAGACTCATCAGTTGGTCCGGAAAGGGTGAATGCTGACAGGAGTTGCATGGAAAATGGTGGGTAGATTCACTCGTGTAGTTTGATGTAGCCTACAGGGAAGCTAAAGAACAATTAGCAACCAAATTTCCTTAGACATGTCAATTGGTAATGCTTTTGTTGCTTGTCTAACTTGTGACCAAGAAATGTTCAAACCATGGTCTTAAAAGCTATTGAAAGATTGTGAAAAAAGTGCTTGTAAGTTGACTTTCTGCTTAAGACTGCCAATTGCAGCATCATTGAGCTATGGTTGGTCTACAAGTAGGTTCTGTACACAAGTCAATCAGTTATTGAACTTGGTCGTGTGTAGTGCAACTAAGCAAATACCCATAATGAATCGTAATGGATGGCCAAGAAAACATGTACTGACACATCACAAGTGAACACAGGCATTACATGTTTGGATTGTGATATAAGAGTTTGCCAATCCGCATATTAATATGATGCATATCCTTTACCTGATTTCATTTTCTGTTACTTTTCATGGCTGCTTCCTCTATAGTGTTTCTTCTAAATACAAGAAGCTTTTGTGGAAGTTAAGAATTCATCTCTAATTATATTATCTCCTAGCAAGCAATTGCAATGAAAAAGCGAATGAGAGAAGATATGTTAGCAAAGCTGACATCAGGAAGAATATACGAAAAGTACGGAATGGGCCGGGCAGAAATCAGTGCAATGGTGATAGGGTTCAGAATTCGAAGGGTTTTTCTCCTAACAGCTTTGATAGAGTCCTTCTTGATGCACCTTGCTCTGCCCTTGGTTTGAGACCTCGTCTCTTTGCTGGAGAGGTAGGAGAATCCAATTCTGTCTTATTTACTATTTGTACTTGGTTTCTTTGGTATGTATGTTGACATGACTTCTTATGGATCAAATTATTTGATATTTTGTTTTTGTTGTTTAATGCTGAATAACTATTTAATATTGATTTTTGTTTTTTTAATGCTGAATAACTGCATCCTGTTTCAAAATCAAAGACAGAGAGTATGCAGTTGAGTGTAGCCTGGCATGCATTTTGTCGAAGAATACTTAGAATTGAGCCTTGGCTCAGCATGTAAGATTGTCCAGTGGATATGAGAAAGGCATTGCCGCATTGGGTTAAAATTCAGCAATCAAATAAAAAAATAGAAGGAAGAAACTAGGGAGGGGTGTACATACATGTGTGGAGAAAGAAGTCGTTGACATTTAGGATGATTATGATTTCTGACTTGGCTTTCTGATAGAATCATTCCTCTCAACCCAAATTCAGTCACAGGCTGTGTTCAATAAGCCAAATTGGAGAAGCTATGTTCTTTCTGACGAAAGACTGGATTTGGTGTCCATCATTGGTTGCCTTTTCTGGATTGTCTTGAGAGGGACATCTGAAGATGTTAGGGTGGTTAAACTGTGATTGGACACTGAAGTTTTGATTTGTTCTCGTGGATAACAATAGTGTTGGTTTCTTTTAGTTTTGTACTGAATAATCGCATCCCTTCTCAAATAGAACACAGCAGGTAAAATTTGCATTGACATTTAGCCTGTATCTTGCATTTGGTCAGAGTATAGCATACCCTTGGCTCAGCTGGTAAGATTGTCCAGTACATAACAGAAAGGTATTTGGTTAAGATTATACTAATCAAAATGCAGTAAACAAAAGGAAAAAAAAAAAGTAAGAAAAGGGGTGTTATGTGTGACAGCTAGCTCTTACTGTTGAGATTAGAAATATTAGGCATGCCCTGACTTGGCTTTCCCATATAAACATTCTTGTTAATGAGAATTTTCAGCCATGGAACATGGTGGTAGAAGATATTCCCACCTATGTCCTTTTGTCCAAAAGTTAACTTTCATTTTTCCTGGAGAGTTGTATGAGATCATATCTGCTTTTTCTTTCTAAAACAGAAATCCAGTTACAGGCCGGGTTCATTGAGCAGTAAGCGACATTGCAGAGGTTATCGTTTTTTATTGTCTGGATTTGCAGTCCATCCTTCATTGCCTTTTCTAGATGGTTTTTGCATACTTTTTATTGATTTTGAGGGCATAACTGGCGCTAGAGGATGTTGGAATCGTGGTGTCAATGTGATAACTATGGTGCTTTTATTGGAATGCTGGTATGGCATTAGAAAGGATGCTTCATAGACCTGTGGTTGCTATGAACGGGTGAGCTTTTGGTATTATAGTCCGAGTTCTGACCTTGTTGGGGGGCGGGGGGGTGTAGGGGTGGCTGGGATTGTATAAGCTATTGGCTGAGGTCTCTGGAGGTCTGGTTCTCCTAGATGGTCTCAGTAGGTTAGTGAGATATTCATGCTAATCCTGGAATTAATTTTAGTTTCAAGTGGATGCCTTTATTTGACGTTGAAATTTTAGGATCCAGAGGCTAAACATTGCGATGGCCAATGAAGACGCAGGAGGAAGTTTTCCCCCTACACAACTGGGGACTCTGTGAATTTGATCCATACAAAAGATGAAACTTTCCTCGAAAATACAATGCAGCCTGCAGGGAGGGTGCATCAAATATACTATACCAAGTTTAACTCCAAAAGATTTTAGTGGCTTGCCGCTTGACAGAAAATTGGAACATAACAGGTTAAAAGCATCCTTGTATACAGCTTTCAAAACATAATCATGAGCGAGGGGTTTTGCCCCATATCACTTGCCAAAAACGAAACCTTCTGCATACACCCCCATGAGCTTAATAATCCAGCTGACAGCTCTCAACCACACTTTGCGCTTCTTCATAATGACCATGGATGATGCAAGAGATTGAGGTGTTACTAAAAAATGATATAGCCTTGTTGAGGGCCCGCCATTCATTACTTTATTTAACATTTAGCTTGTTGGGTTTAGATTGCATGTGTTACTAGAGTGCACCTCTCTTTTTAACTATTGGTGGAGGAAACTATTTAAAGTTTGTTCTTTTGCCAGGAAACAATTCTATCCTTGAGAAACCATGCGAAGTATCAGAGAAGAATGTTTGACCAGGCTGTTCAATTAGCTCGTTCCGGTGGAGTAATTGTGTATTCGACGTTAGTATGCGTGCATTTCTCATTTTTGTGGTGATAATAATTGCAGGTGTAATTTTCTTCATTTCACTAACATTTATTTCGTATCTTTTAGTAGTCTTGCATAGGAGTGACTGGGGACCAGAGCAGTGTGGTAAAGTAATAGACCCTCAGACTAGGATGATGTTACTACACTGGATGCTATATAAATGAATAGGAACGACTGGGTACTATATCAGGGCAGTATGGTAAAGTAATAGACGGTCAGATTAGGATAATGTTATTACCCTTGACACTTACTGTTTTCGCAGCTTCTAGTTCCAGTACTAGATCCAGCCTCAGTCCACTGTTAGTTGCCTAGGTTACACAATTACTTAATGTGCATGTGATTTACTTGGTGAATGATTAATTTCTAGTGCTTTGCTGTATGGATCACACTCTGTCCTCGATGTTTTACCATAACATTTGTCTAGTAGCATTCCTTATTGTTCTGGCAATTATGTTTCTTAATTGTTATGATCATATAGGGACTAATCTGTTTACATCGTAATTTGGAACTGCTAGATGCACAATAAATCCTGGTGAGAATGAAGCATTGGTAAGATATGCTTTGGATACATATGAGTTTCTATCCCTGGCACAACAGGTTAGACGTCCAATTGTCCTTTTGTTCAAAGGATTCAATTTTTGAAAATAGAGAAATTTAAAAATTCTGCCTAGGTTTTATGAGATTTTTAAAAACTGTCTAGGTTTCTAGAATTGACAAATCATTGTCATGGTTTATAGGCTACACTTGCAAAAATCACTCCCACCATCACATTTTGATCGAGATTTATAAAAGAATTGATGATGTGGTGCGCCAAGTGTCAATATATCAAGTGTCTTAGACATAAATAAAATATATAATATCTTTTTGTAGTTTAATATTTTTTATTTTAATTTGACTTTTTTGAATTATATTTTTTATTTAATTTATTGTTATAAGTATTAACTTTTATTTATTCTTAAGACACATGTCATGTCACATAACCGTATATATTGACACTTGGCATGTTACCTAAACAAAAATGTGATGGAATGAGTGATTTTGCAAGTGTGGCCTCTAAACATAGTCAGTGATTTGTGAATTCTAAAAATTTAGGCAGTTTCTTAAAATCACATCAAAACCTAGCTAGTAAGTTTTAAATTTCCTAAACACAATTGCATTGGGCCACAAACCACGATTATTTTCCTTTTATATTTGGTGTGTGTGTGTGTGTTAGGGGGGGGGGGGGTTGTGGGGAGTACAATAATAGTGGGGTGGGATTTTCTACTTCTCAATTCTAACATGTGATATTTGTTGAACATACTTTGAAATGTTGTAAACAGGTTGTGAAAGCTTAAAGTAGGATTAAAGTAACCTAAGAGGAGTGAATTGGATTATAATTTTTTTTTTTTGGAAAACAATATAAAAATACAAATAATCAAACAACCAATTTAGCAACTATGAAGAGTAGGGTTAGAAAGATGAAATACTTGAACTTTTTAGGTGGTTTGAAAACCTTGCCTATATCTACCCCTCAACTTCCTTACCGAGCATTAAGACTTTCCACTATCAACCCCTTGTAGCCAAGAGAATAGCTTACACTTTAGCTTCTAGGTGTTAGAAAACCCTATAAGTGTTCTTTCCGGTCTCACCACTTATAACCCAAGTGATTCTTCTTGCTTACCACTCACAACCCAATCGAGCCAGAGATACTGAGCTCAATCTCTAATCAAAGCTAGAGATATATATTCTTTTAGCTTCTTCTCTTGGTGTACAATTCACACCAAAAATGAATCGACTTTTCTAGAATGAGAAGATACAAGAATTTGACTCAAAGAATAGATTAATACAATTTAAATTCTATCCTCAAAAGCTCACATAATGAACAAGCTTGAAAATGAATGATTTGTGTGAAAGCTTGAAAAATTGAGAAGTAAAGACTTACACTGTGTTTGCATACCAAAATTGTACGCTTCTTAAAATTTTAATTAAATAAAAAATTACAATATAATCTCTCTCTCCCTCATCAAATCATTACTTTTCACTGTAATAAATATTAAAAATTATCTCTCTCTTCACTTTCTCATCAAATTCAATACCCTAAAATTTTAATCTCCTCAAAATTTTACAAACAAACACACCCTTAGAAATTTGATAGCACGAGAATTGAGAGTCAGCAAGCCTGGAACAACTCTAAAATTTGTCATTTGAAAACTCACGTTTTTAGGTCATAGGAAAATTTAAGCCTATCAGTCGATCGAGATCCTTATACTAGTGGATCTGATGCTTGTAATCATTGATTTCTAACAAATTCATTGAATTTAAAATTAAAAAATATTCCAATTTCTGGCATATTAGTCGACCGGAACTCCTATACCAATAGATCTAGTATCTATGATTGTTGACTTCTAACGGATTCACAGAATTTAGAATTCAAAAATATTTCGTTTCTTGACATTCGATTGACTGCAACACCTATACTGGTGGATTCGGTACCTATGAGCGTTCTCAGCAAATCAATTTTTAACTTGAAGTTCAAATATTTTTGTTATATTGTTGTTATATCGGTCGACCGCTGCTCGTCCAATAATGAATCCGATTAAAACATATTTGAAGAAAAAATTCAGGCTTTTAACGGTTGCACCTTGTGCGGCTGGTACACAATAACTCACTTTAATATTTCTTTGAAGATTTTGGAGTCTTTTGGACTTAGAAAATTTTTTTGAAAGGAATTTTTCTAACTTCTTTGTAAAGTGAGTGTGATCAAGCCTATCCAAATAATCACTGTCTTTGAAGTTGTCCATTTTGTAAGCTTAGTACATTTATTTTAATCATCAAAACATTAATTATGAACTAAAGCCAGCAAGTTCGATATTGAGTGTGATTTTGTGATACCTGTCAGTATCCAAGCATTGGAGGACCGGGTCTAGTTGGTCGTTGTGAATTTTCAGATGGTTATATTGAGTAAGTAGTCTTTTCCAGCCATATTAAGGATATTCTTTCTTTCCTCTACTCTCTATCTTCTCATCCCATTTTCTCTTTCGTCTTTAACTAGTTTTGCAATGCTTGGGTACAGGGAGTGGCTAAGACCCGGTGAGGAAAAACTTGTGCAGAGGTTTGATCCATCATCGTCACTCGATACAATTGGGTTTTTCATAGCCAAGTTCGGTGTTGGCTCCAAAGATGGCTTGACGAGGGAAAATCCTGCAATCTAACTGGTGGAAGCCACGTATGATATTTATGTAGTGTGGTTTTAAGTCATTGCTGAAGTTAAGTTTTAGCTCTGTAAGGGTTTTGATTTTCTATTTTGAATCTTGGAATGATCGGGTGGGTTGGCACAATGGAACTCAGCAAACAGTTGGGTGTAATTAGCAATTCATTACACCCATAAATGAGTTTGTAAGAGTTTGATTTTCTATTTTTCTTTCTTTCCCTACCTATAAATGCACTTAGGAACTCATTCCTGATGTTAAATTCAACAAAAAACATTCAAAGCATCAATCAAACTCAGATTTCACAATATAGCATCATAGCTTTCCATTTTTCCTTCAAAACAAGCACACAACTTCTTGCATGTCTCTCATTTCACATATAGGCAGACAAGCAACAACATTTTTCACTTAGCAAGGAATACAGAAACCATCAATCAAGCCAAACTCCTTCAAGAGCGCACATGCAATTATCCTTTACCTCCGTGATGATGGATTGCCCTTGATTGCTCTAAAAAACTCCTGAATGATAAGAATCTATGTTAGTACCAAGAAGAAATGGAGAAAATGAAGTGATAGAGAGGTAAGGGGAGAAATCTCTCCATGGGCCAAATACCCCCCCCCCCCACTCTTCTCCCTTTTTATTTGTTCTGCTATTCTCTTCTTCTACTACTACTCCCCCTATCTCTCTTTAGAATTTTGGATTCTTTCTTTAGAATTGTGCAAATGAGCTAACCTCTCTCTCTCTTTTACCTATTTATAAGCTAGGTAAGGATTAAAACTTGGGTTAAAGCTATGCATGTTAAGGTTAAAATTGATTGCATCTTAAGCCACTTGTTTAGTTCTCCTTAGCCACTTGTCAAAATGCTAAATCTTCTAAGCAACTTGTCAAACATGCAATCTCTTTTCGTGAATTTGTGTTCTCGAACTCTTTGTCTATCTTTCCCTTCCTTCATCAAGAGTCCATAAGAAGAGCTTTAGAGTTTTGAGGCTGTCACAACTTGGTGTGGGTCTGAGTGGGTCATTTTTGAATTATTATTATTATATCAGGGTGTCAGAGACTGCAAAGGTTTTGTTCTGTCTGAATTACCGTTTGTAATGTTTTCTTCTTAATGAATTTTAGGTATAACCCGACATGGATTTTCTTTTGAAGAGTTTTTCAAATGTTTTTCACTTTATCAACAAAATTATTTTCATTGATATTTGACTTATTTTTTTGCTTGTTATTTTGTTGATTGTGTTGGTATTTGTCCTAATCTAGACTTGATAGATTTTGAACATGTTCAGAAACTATCACATAAGTACTTTTGGGTGCACACATATTCAACCTCCTTAAGGTATCGTCTAAACTGTATTTTTAGTTATGGAGACTGCTTGCTTTAGTTAGAAAGGTCACTAAACACAAGCTCAAGTAGGGTTCTGCATTTGCCATACCAGTGGGGGTTTGTGCCCCAAACCTTAGCTTCCAAATGGCAATGTTTAGAAGCTAGGGTTTCTAAAAAACATATCTCCCAAGCAAAAGGACATCGTTTCCTTATGATAGAAACAACGTCATTTTACATAAATAAGAGATTAATAGGCTAAAATATAAGGCGTGTCCCTGGGGTAACTTCTTCCTAGAGATGCCCCTAGGGTAGGTTTTGTTGTCCCGTCGTCCTTAGGGTTTATTACAATTCCAGTGTCCCTCATCAATTCCGTCCTAAAACTGACGGAAGCTTGATGATCTTAAACTCCACCCTAATCATTCATCTAACAACCCAACATGTGCCATCTCGCTTAATGTGCAATGCCGACGCAAAAAAGTCAGTGAAATGTCCATAATGCCTGCCATGTCATTTATAACTTTTCATAAAAGACTAAAATGACCTCGTTCTAAAATACTCAAAACATCTCCTCATCATTAATTTTCTCCCAAATCCCACGAACCCTAGCTCCCTTCCCTCGCAACGTCCTCACAAACTTCTTCAACCACAAACCCCAAATCCCACAAACCCTAGCTCCCTTTCCCCAAATCTCACGAACTTCTTGCCAGCAAATCGACAACATAGTCGTACATTCTATATATTCGTTCTTCAAGAACTAGCAATAAGGGTGCAAAATTTTTTTTTTTACGCAAACGTCCTGCATTACATCAAGGGGGCAAACTCATAAGAGCTGCATTATCACAATTAACCATATCATTCAGTAAATCCAAAAGATTAACTTCCCCAAACGAATTACAATTAATACAAAACTTGGCAAGGTTATGAGCTGCGAAATTGGCTTCACGAGGGATCTAGGTAAAGCTCCACATAACATGATCCTTTAACAATCTCCGAATGGTTTTGACCTCCCCCACAATATCCCAATTAGGCTCACCAATTTCATCCATCACCTGGTTAACCAGGTTCAAACAATCCCCTTCAAAAATAATCTCATTCTCCATAAATTCTTCAGCCACTTGACACGCCATCCGAGCTGCTCGAGCTTCGCCTTTAGTGTTGTTCCTCCCATTCATTGTGCTAGTAACAACCTTGAGAATATTGCCTTCATTGTCACAATAGATGGCTGCCATGAAAAGCTTTCCGTCCGCAACAGCTGTTTCATAATTGATTTTTAACTTACCCAAGTCAAAGGGCTTCCAACTAGCTATTGAATCACACCTTTGGATAGACCACACCATCTGACGTTCCTCATACCGTCACTACACCTGGGTAATCAACAGATTGGGATCGGGAGGTGCCTTCCCATGTGTCACCTGATTTTGGGCATACCAAATTACATCCAATCCAATAACAACAACCAGCATCAAGTCTCTCCATTGGTCTCGTATCCGGGGTGGAAGATTCTTGCGATTGAGAATGAACCGCATCCAGTTTGAAATGGGACGATTAGCAAATGGAGCAGTTAGTATAGGCCACAGACCATTCCTCAAAATAAACTTACAACCAAAGCAGTGATGTGAACCCGCAGGATTGAAACCCTTGAACCCACAAACAATTTGAATAAAGACCCAAGAACACCACAAATCAAGCCAAGGAACAAATCTTGACCCGTTGAAACTCTTGTTCCAAGAACCAAGATTTAGTTATAATCTTGACCCGTTGAATCTTGCTTCAAGAACAAAGATTTAAAGTTAGAACGCCACAAGGAAGAATCCTTGATAAGTTCTTTAGTTCACTCAAGAACTAAAAGAGAAAACTCTCTCAAAGAAAATAATACTTAACTTCTTTGATGATCCAAAACAATACATAGAAGCTTCTAAATATATGAGGAGGTTTGTAGAAGTCTCTTATTTCTAACCAATATGTGGGACAACACTTATGAATAGTGCCGCGTAGTGAATGAGTCTTGTAAATAGTGCCGCGTGAACAGTAACCCTAAAATGTGTGTAACCCTAAAAAAAAAAGCCCAACAAGCCCACAAATAAATGAAGCCTAAACGTATTAGGTCCATAACATTAGGCTATGTCCTCCCTTTGTAGCTTGTATCACAAGAAGTAGGATTGGTTCTTTCTTCTTGTTCTCATCTTGAACGCTGGAGTCTTGAAAAGTACATTGGCATACTCGGTGCAAGTAGATTGCATCAATCCTTGCATAGCTTCCTTGATTTTTTTTGCTCTTGATATTGTGATTGGCCTTGCTGGAACTTGCAATGGATCTCTGAGACTCTGTCTACCTTGATGCCCATCATTCCCCCTCTCCTTAAAAGGATTCGTCCACGAATCATCACCTACATCAAAAGGAGAAAGGTCAGAAACATTGAAAGTAGCTGAAACATTATACTCACTTGGAAAATCGATTTTATAAGCATTGTCATTGATCTTCTCAAGAACTTGGAAAGGTCCATCGCCCCGAGGGTGCAATTTAGTCTTTCAATGGGTTGGGAAGCGTTCCTTGTGCATATGAACCCAAACCCAATCTCCTGGTTCGAAGATGAACCAGTCCGCGACCTTTTTGATCTGGAGAAGCCAAAACTTCTCGTTCTTAATCGTCAAAATTTTGAAC
>CM025850.1:20048362-20074580 GCA_003952965.2 Morella rubra | reverse complement strand
GGACCATGCTAGGAAAGACGTTGATTTTTTTGGCCAAGTTGTAGATTTATGCGTTGCGTTATTTGGGCCAAAATTTAGTTTATTTACTCAAATGTGACTGGTTTGACTCGAGTGCTCAAAACTTAGTCTTGATAAAAGTGGTTGGTTTGTTAGTATTAACACATCAGAAAGTGGTACAAAGATGACTCATTCGTGCTAGCTTCTCAGGGAATCAAGTATTTTATATCGATGATATGAAGTTGGGCGGTCACTAGAAGATTGTTCAAAAGATTACCCTAGAAACACGTATGATATTCCACCTATTGAATAGGAAGTAGTGAAGATGGAGAAGGACCGAACCATGAAGCATACCAGAGAATGAGTCTATTGAGCTTTTGTGGACTTTAGCTCATTTGACATGATCCCGTTGACTAGAAATGATGAGCTTATGTGCTGTAACCGATGAGAGTGGTCCACAACAGTGTGATAAAGAAGCGATGATTCCTCGAATCGTTCAAAATAACAAGAATATGACTCCGAGGACTAACTAACTTATGTTTCAATTTACTTTGCATTTGTATTTTATATTCATTTTGAGTAACAAAATTCATTGTGTTTTTTTTCTCTAATATTGATTTATTTAGTCACAGGACACGTCATGCCGCGGGAGGAAAACGTCTTTGGTGTGCTATTCATCAGTTTGAGCTGAGGTACTCCCAGTACACTAGCAGTGTCGGGTCCTTCGCTTAGAGATAGCCAAATTACCGTCTCTACCATAGCCAGTCTAGTAGGCACCCAAAGTAGTTGTATGTAAGTATCTTACCATCGATTTTGATTAAATATTATGACTTTTAAATTTCTATGCTAACTAATTTTAAATTTATTATTCTTCATTTGTAGCGACGTTCAAATCAGACACGTCAGGGGTAGTACGCGTGGGATTGCCATTACTCAAGGCTCGTACTAGGAGGAAACGGCGGACTACTGTCCATATCCCTGATGGACGTACAAGTGGTGATGACATGGCATCCTTAATTGCTCTTAATCATATTGGTCGCTGGTTCGACAGCATGTCCCATTTGACCGAGTAAGTGGAAGGAGTCCCCGATGAGGTTAATCATAGTGATGAACCGAGTGTTGGTAAGTATAATTTTTAAAATTTAATTGTGGAAAATTTTATACATACTAACTGTTATATATGTTAAGATGACTTAACTAGATTATGACGAACAGAGGATCCATCACTGTGAGTCTACGATGAACCAGCGTATAGGACGCTATAGAAAAGAATGTTCCAGCATTATTGTGTTTCAGTTTAAGAAGAGGCGTTAGAGCACCGTATGCCCTGAATGACAAGAAGAATGGACACTGTGTCTGTGATTTATTGCAAGTGGGAATTTTCAAGTTAAAAATTTTATTTTGAATCATTTTTTTTATTTTATTATTATTGTGGTAACAACTGTATGTACAATGCAGAGGAGGAGTGTAATCAACAAAAAGAATAGAGCTAAGTTGAAGATAGGTACACACATCGAAAGCGAGGTCCTTCCAACGACGAGAGCGTTTTTAGTAAGTAATAAATTTACATTTTTTATTAGATATTATTTAAATAAATGAATTAGGTATTTTAATATGCATGTATTATATTTCTTTTGGTATACAGAAAAATCAGCAGAATCTGATGAGATTAGTCCTGCGTTGCCTGTATAAAAAAGACACATACTAATAAAGATGGCATGTGGACTTCAGAAGATGCACGAGAAAATTTTGTAAATTGTAACGTTAGATTTTAATAATGCCATGGTCACTATCTTCTTATTGTTTCATATGTGCTAACTTTACTCGGTTCTTTTCTAATTTTGCTAGGAATATAATGGAGGCGCATGCAAATTCTGTAGCACTGAGTCAGAGGGAGTTGATCCACTAAGATGGAAGATTTCTTCACTAAGATTTTCCAGGCGAAGAAGAGCGGTTTCTACCGTGGCCAAAGTTTAGGCATTCCAAGCTATGGCTTCGGGGTTTTAGACTATCTTCTAGATGGTTCATCAGCCCATCGTCGTGACTTTTCGTTCGGAGATTGGAGGCAGGAAGTACTAAAAGAGATTGAGGAAGAATGTAGAGCTGACGAGTATGGCGCCATATGAAGTTCGTTTCTGGCAAGTAACAGCTCAAGATATGGAGAGATAATGAGAGAAGATTAGTCAATGATGGGTAGGAGGCTGGAGGGAGAAGTAAAGACGAAGAGGGCTGATGCAGAATGGATGGTCGGGAGCCTACATGGAAGGAAAGATGAGAGGCATGCAGAGGGGATGGATGCAAGAGCAGTGATAGTACCTGAGGGCTTGTTAGGGATAACATGCCATGTTTGTTTTGTTTTTGATTAGTAGGTGGCATTAAGGGGTGACTAGTGAATAGTGAGATTTATGTAGTATTTGAGATACTAAATTCGAAACTGTGATTAGGACATATTAGTGAGAATTGGAGTTCACATGCAACTGAGTTATTGTTCAAGAGATTGAGGAGTACGCATTGGATCAATTTAAATTTTTAAGCTAGTAGGACGTTTTTGTCTTAAAACCTTGATTAGGACATGATTTAGTGAGAATTTTAGATCACATGCAACTAGGTTGTTGTTCAGAAAGTTGAGGAGCTCGTATTGGATCAATTTAATTTTTTAAGCAAGTGGTGTTTTTGTCTCGAAAACCGAACCACATAATTTTTATTCTTTTAATATGTTGGGAGATTATCCACGAGTTTATGGTTTAAATTTGGAGACTTTTTATTTTTCGGAAGCAATTAGGTTGATTTGCGATTATTGGAAGATTAGTAAGACTTAGCCATTAAGCAATGAAAAATTTCGGCTGCCCTAGAGAGTGACACCTATGATGGCTAGAAGCATGACAAATTGAAACTAGAAGCACGACCAAAAAGGCTAGGACCTAGGTAGCTCGAGGTGTCGACCACCGGTGGCACCTAGGCGGCGACTCACCAAGCTATAGGGTGAATTTTGGCCATAGGCATGCTTAGCAGCTGCTTGGGGTGGTTGGGTGTCGTTGCACGGTCGATGTAGCCTTTTGAGTCACTGGAGCTAGCCTAGACACGTGTCGTGATGTGACGAATCAAGCTTGCCTATAAATAAGGGGTGGCCGGCCATTTAAACTTACACCATCTCATCAAATTGTGAGTTAAGCTTGAGATTAGTAGAGAAGTGAAGTAGAAGCAAGAAGGAGGAAATCGATTAGTGAAGTTTAGCAAAGATCAAGCTCGCTTAGAGGTAAAGTTTAGTTGGTTATCTTTGATTTCGATTCAAGTTTTCAAGATGATTATTGTGAATCTCTTGTCTTTATTATTCTAGCATCTCTTGATGTTGTTAGCATTTTTCTATTCTTCATATTGTTCTTGATGTTCTTCGTGTTCTTGACGAAGAACAAGCTCGTCCTTTCGAAAAAGTATCATTTTCAAAGTTCGATTTGTTTTCAAGTTGTTTTTCAACTTTGATCCGTTTCTTTTCAAAATTTCTTCCAAAAGTTATTTTTCAAAGCTTGAACATATTTCTTTCCTTCTGATTTCAATACTTTTTATGTCAAAATTAGTATTTTCTACGTGGTGATTAAGCCGGTTTTTAACCGAGAAATCAAAGTGTTGTTTTTGCCTTCACAACACTTTCCTTTGAGAACTGTTTTATAATGTTGTGATGATGGAAACGAGTTAAGGTGTTGCATATCATATGAGAAATGCATACTTAACTTGTACGTTGGAAAGGAATATTTTGATGTTCAAGTATGGTTAAGGTGTTGCATATCATGAATGATATGTATGGGCGTTGACATGAGACATGCATACTTAACATAATACTGTGAAGACGTGACAGTACTGTGCACAAGAGGATGTGTTCACTTGTTGTGACATTCTGGCCTCTCCGTTGTACGCCGAAAGATCCTTTATGAGGATAGCGTATTCTACTCTGGGTAATGTCGCAAAATAGGACCATGTTCTACTCTGGGAGTAATGCCGCAAAACATGGAGGTTACTTGTAACCCGTCACTCTGGCCCAGTGATTCACTCTGAAGAGTGAGAGTAGTGGTGATTGAAAAATGGAAAAGATCATTTTTAAAATTGAGTCTTTTCATTTACTTTCTTATTCTGTTGAGATTTTATTGTTGAACGAGTTTCTTCAATATCTTTTATTGTATCTGCTATTCTGTTGTACTAACGCTGGCTTTACTGAGTCATTTGGACTCACGTTGTTTGTTAAATATTTCTTTAGTAAATGTCTGAGGTTTATTTAGGTGAGTTCACCAAGGCCATTCAACATGGACTTTATCACTCTAGAACTGACCTTTTCGAGTCTATGTCACACATGACCTAGATGTCCTGATAGAAAGGTGGGGACATTGGTGATTACACCGCACTCTGATAATTACGTCAACATCTCGGACTTGGATAACACTGATGATGAATATTAGAGATCTTCAGTTTTATGTTTTCTTAGTTTTTCACTGTAGTTTTCTTTTTGTACTTAGTATGTAGATTATAAGAAGTGAGTTTTCTTTTGTAATACTTCGGTATTAATAAAGGGTTATACTTGTGTTTTGTTTAGTATCTTGTTGCTTTGTCGATCGTCCCATAGGTCGTAACCTCAGTTTAATAACTGTGTCCATTATTATAAGACAATGCTTGAGGTCTTCATGGTCCGGGCTATTATATTTGTTGCTAGATCTTTTTCAAAGTGCAAATTGATAAAATTTGGTAATTTGACTTAAGCACGTTCGTTTGTAAAAGTATTCTAGGATTCAATGTACTCAACAAAATTCACAACATGAATATTTAAAATCTCAAAAAATCCTACACAAACATCAATAACTTTTACACAAACTTCAACAACTTTTCACATAAACTTCAATGACTTTTTTAAAAAAAGGTTTCTAATAAATCTTTTCTCTCCATATTTTTTCACCAAATTCCAATATATATATATTTTTTTTAATAAAAAGTTACATCAAATTATTTTTCTCTACACATTTTTACAAACTCCAATAAAAATTAAATATCTTTAAAACTTTTCACCAACTTTTACACAAAACCTATAAAATTCTAATCTACATAAATATTTACAATTCTATCTAAAATCCTACAAATTTTAGAATTCTTTACAAAATGAACATCCCGTGTCAAAGATGGTATATAATACTTATTTGAGATTACTTTAGTAATTTACGAGTGCAAAATATTTATTTCCACCACTTTTCTGACAATCAAACATAAGGTCTACCCCAAAAACACAATTAAAAACTACAAAGAAAACCTAAGTCACAGAAGTTGAGAGAAAGTATTTGAAGCTGTCTTCCTAATATCTTCTAGGGCTATACATGGGTCGGCTCGGGTCGGTTCCAGGCGGGTCCATATGACACCATGATCTGTTTCTCAAACCGGCCCAAAAACCCAACCCAAATGCGATGGATGATTGAAGCAGCCCACCTGAACCCAACCTCCATTAGGGGCTCGAGTTCTTTTTTCTTTTTTTTTTTTCTTCCCTTTTCCAGTAATTTCCATCCATAGTGTTGGGCTTCACTTGTTTTTGCTTTGGACTTCCCTTTTCCTATAATTTACTAATCTTCGACCCATTAAAAATATTTAGGGCTCTCCAGTAAATAATTAACTTGAATAATTGAACATAAACCTTTTCAACTTGACAGATAAATGCACTTCCAAGACTTCAAGACTTTGCCATCACAAGGTAGGGAACATGTAACCAGAAGTCTTACATGGGTTCTCTTCATTTCAGGCTTATTCCATGCAATATGATGCATATAAAGTGGCTCTTGGAGCTCCTTTAATTTGAATTACTATAAAATGTTTTAGCTTTTCTATGGGTATAAAGAATACATCCAATGATAGAATAGGACTGTAACCAAGAGTGAGTCCCTGATAATAAGGACTTGCAGAGGAAGTAAGAGCCTTGGCAACCAGCAATCCCACTGTGGCTTGCATTGGAGATTAACCACAACCATGTTTATAACTTCACTCTGATCTGAGAGCTTGTTGCACATTGCAGGAAAAGCTGTAGCCTTTTTACCCTAGTTCACAGGAATACAAGTCAACCAAAGCCACAAAATTCAAGAACTTTTTGATGTCACATGCTATAGAATGGAATATTAATTAAAAGCATACAGTAATCAGAGTATAGCTTATAAAAAAAAAAAGGTAATCAGAAAATTTCAATCCCACAGGAGCAGTATAAAGATTGATGATTGAATTACAGACTACAAGTCACACTTAGGTGAACCGTCTTACTTCAAGGATGACAGAATGGCTTATTGGAGCCTTACATGGCCAGTGGTCAAGAAGGACTCAGCAATGTCAACATAAGTAACTTCCTCAATATGTTTTACTAGATCACAAATTCAAACTTTCTAACACCATCAAAACGCAGCTATATCAACCTTGTAGGATCTTCCATGTATAACAGATTGGAACGCAGAAATCCAACTACTCATGGAGCTTGAAAACACAAATTCTTTGGACCGCTAATCTAGCAAGAGAAACAATAGGATTGAGAATTGGCAAAGCTACAAGCCTAGCTTGCCATAGAGCTAACTCAGAGATAGCTTTCAATTGTGCAACTCTAATGTTCCAAGCTTTCTTTTACTCCAAAAATTGTAGTTTCTTCTCTGATGAGTAAAGAAATCGTGAAGAGTAAGCACAAAGCAAAATGGACCCTTGTCCATAAAGAAATGTGACAGAAACACCAATAATATTCAAGACTCCATTCCACTAGTCTTCTATCTACTATTCCTTCAATAATCTACTTATCCAGAAAACATCATCGGAGAGTATTATAAGAAATATGCCTTAAAAAAAATTATTTATCTAAATAATTATTATTTAGATGTCACATGTTTATATTTATTTATTAGTAATATGTTGTGACATAAGATGTTACATAGATATTATTGAGTGACATTGTAGAAAAGTCATATAATGATTAATGAATCAAAGGCGGAAAGTATGACTTTTCGGTTCCTTGTTCACTTGATGTTTTGTTCTAGACCAAGGTACATATTATGTATATAGGTCTACACTCGTTGTGCCTCTATTTAATAGGATGATGGACTTTGTCATTGAGGTGGTGACCTTAAGCAAACGAGTGGTGTAATGTAAGAGTACATGCACTGAACGGATCAAATATGAATACCTTTCTGGAAGTGATCACTGATGTTGAGAATGTATTCAGCACAATTAGTTTATTGTATCCTTAGACCTGAGAGGTTTATATGGATTTGTTTGTTGTGTACTTGTGCTTTGACCGAGTCATTTGGTGATGATCTTTCTAGGTCAAATATTCCAGATAACGTTGGGTCTTGTACATAATAAGTATTTTGTATAAATGCTCAATAAGGAATCCACCAGTCTCTTGATGAGGTAGTATATTCAATATCTGTATAGGGTTGGACTAGAAAAAGAATCATTGGCCAATGGTATTTTGTGAAAATATTTTTCGAAATTAATATATATATATATATATATATTTATTTATTTGTGAAATTGTTTTGGAAACAATTGATAGTCCAACGAGTTACAGATTGTGAATTAAGAATTATATGAGTTAGGACTTAATCGGTGATATGATTCCGGTCCTATTGACTCATGTGGAATATAGCATGGTGGAAGGATAAATAAACAAATAATTGTTAGCAAAAGGATTTCACAAATCAATCTCAAATTCTCGGGGTGAATTGTAATATGTTGATGGACATGATTACAATTAGTAGAAGCCTAAAATTTGGAATAAAAGAATATAAGGGAGTTAATGGAAAAAGAGTTTTTCCATGTGATCCTACGGCCGAGATCTGAGATCCCTAACGATTACACGCACTATCACAGCTAGGGTTTTCATATATAAGGATAGCTATGAGATAGTCTGCCCTAATGACTAATTGTTAGTTTGAGAGTTGGCCATCATGACTCAGAAAACCTACACAGTTGTGAGCGTAGAGAGGAAGGAGGCAGAACACTTGGGCTGCTATTGTGAAATTCTCAAGATTGTGAGATCGACAAGAACCTGAAGATTATTGAAGAATTCTCGGATCAACAAAGAGAATTGGTAAGTTAATTTTCCACATGCAAACTTTCAAGTATTTCATCCACTACAATCTAACATGGTCTTTCCTATCAACCTTTAATAGATTACGTTCTCCACTGCTGTGTCTAGTTTCAAAAGTTGATATACATCAAAATCATGAGCTGTACGTACTAATCATTGTCATTTTTCTTTCCAGCAAACACAAACAGTTTAACAATTCATGCAAACAGAAGGAAAAAGCGCAGGTAGCAAGAAAAAATACTAAATAAAAATAACTCACTTCTTAGAAAGCAAATGCATCAAACACAAAGTATTCTCTTCGTAACCTTTCCAAACTATTTCAAACCAAAAACCCAATGAACAAACAAACCCACAGAGTGTATACCATTTGAAGTTCTATATAAAAGATTGTGATTTCCATTTGCACAGAATATCAATGTTCCATGACAGAAACTCTACGAATTTTTTGGGTTGCCAACTTTGATGAAGGTTGAAAAAGAGAACAAAGCAAGAAGAGAGATCAGGAGAGGCTGTACCTGAACGAAGATTCCACGGAGAGGAGGAGAGAGACGACTACAATGTGCGAAACGGGTCTCCAAATCTGTTTTTTTTTTTTTTGTCAACTGGTTCAGACTGAGGACGATGGGAGCAATGGCAGTTCTGTGAGGGAGAAGTGAGGCACATTATTGCTTAGGGTTTAGGAAATGTGTAATGATACATTGGTCGGGTCGGGCTGAAGTGAACCAACGAAATATCAAGGCCTGACCCTACTATAGACAGGCTCAAATATTTTGGGCACTTCCTGGCCCGGGCCCGTGTATAAACCAACCATATTCGGGCGGGTCGGGTCGGGCAGGTCACACGTATAACCCTAAGATCTTCCAGAAAAGCAAGAGGTAAAAGGATAAACGTACAAGAGCATTATTTTTTCTTGGCAATCAGAACTTTAATAACCAGAATCACTGTTTACAATAGCTAGAGGAATGTTAGAAATAGCAATAGCCCCAAAAAAAAGCTCCCGAAGGCACCACTGGGCTACCAGATGAGCCATGCAATTTGCTTCCCGAGGAACCCACTGGTAAGACCAACTGGGATGAGATTGAGTAGCCACCCCTAAAGCCCGGACTTCCTCCTCAATAATCCATTAGCCAAAGAATCAAGATTGTTAATATGGGAGATAAGGATCTGTGCATCTCCCTCCAAAATAACGTGGTCCCATCCAAAATCCGCCGCAACAGATGACGCTGGCCTTGCTGTAAGAGCTTCACCTTTCAAGGGATAACAACCAAGATGCCAACCAGATCGCAACAGCAAGCACCTCTCCTGTAGTATTGCGACAGATCGCAGCAAAGACCAGCTTATTATGCATGACAGTAGTATCAAAGTTGAGTTTCAACACCTCCCGCATTGTAATCCACTCAGATCTTTCGGCCTTGTTTCGAGGACCACGCCTGAACCTCCATCACCAAAATGAAGAGAGGCGAGAGAGGGTCGCCCTGATGAAGACCACGGGATGGTTTAAGAAGCCCAAAAGGACTACCATTCAAGAGGACAGAGGATAATACGGTCAAAACACACCGAGAAATGAGTTGCCGCCATTTTTGAGAAAACCCAAAACAACGTGACACTTCATCCAAAAAATCCCAGGCAACCTTATCATAAGATTTATTTCATGGACTAAGTTGGAATTTTTTTGAATAAATCTATTAGGCCGAAAGCAGCCGCCTCAAGACGTCTCTGCTCAATCCAACAAACAAATTTTCACTCCCATATTTTCTTAAATTTTACACCCACACTTATAACAAAGCATCCGTTATAAATATAAATCTCTCCCGCGTTCCCATCAATTTAATTGCTTTCAATACACTAAATCAATTCATTAAAATCATCTCTGCCGTCTACTCCCATTTTTTTTTTTGTTTATCAACTTGCAATACTTTTAAATTATTAACCTCTTAAATATGTACAACAAAGAGATCTCTAAGCAATGGGAGATAGTGTTTGGCAGAAGGGCCTGTTCAACAAGTCGTGACACCAATTACTATAGATCTAATAATCACTGTACGGATCGTGCGCAGCAAGCTATGATAGTCCTCTAAAGCCGGCTCCCCCCAAAGATCAGGTATTGTCCGCTGCTACCGCGAATCCACAAGTGAATGTTTGTATAATCACTAATCTCCTCATTGAGCACAAATAGAACCAAAATACAAAACAACATAACTTCCTTAGGACCTATTGCCACCACTTTAGTGCCCGACCTAATAACAGTATCTCAACCTGATACCGTATCCAAATTCCTAACAAAATGAAAGTTATAGATCCAAAAATATAATTTATTGCAACTCTCCATCTCCATGAATCAGCTAGAATCCGTCAATCGTCATTTACCACTCTATCACCTACGCACCTGGATACCCTTCACCTGGCGATCCCCGCACTCATAACTCTTGCCTCACTTCCATAATTCTCCTACCAAAATCACCCACCTAGCTATCCTTTCCCTTACATCCGACTGCTCTTCCCATAAATATCCAGCTCACCCCTTGTAAACCTTCTGCTATCTATGTTGCGCCCTCTCCTAATAAATATTCTGACGACCCATCCACTACTCACCATCCTGAACCTGATCTTGATCTTAATTTCAGCTTACCGCACAAGGGAGCAGGCGCGCAGCCCCTCTATTGGACGCAATACCCGCAGGTAGATCCCAATATTGTACACTTATAGCGAAAACGAGCTGAGGAACAACCATTCACGATCTCGCCCAGACCTACGAGAAATGTACGTGAGGTACACACGGAAAATAACAACTTCCTTGAGCAACCCAATATTCGCAGTTCACCAATAGTTCCTCCGACCCTCAAGCCAACGAAACACCTTCTGAAGTGCCGAAGACAAACAATATTGATTCATGCTCCTTCTTCTGCGATGTAGAACAAGTCTAAAAAATTCGATTATTGGAGGTCCGGCCGTAGTCACGCAGGTAACCAACTTTTGACCTCCACAGTTTGTTCCATCTCGCTTAACGTCCTCTTACTCCCCACATAGTGGAAGCCTTCAAATCCCTTATGCTAGCTTCATCGGCCCAGTCAGCCTGATCATTCCCGTCTTGCCAGGGACATCTGTTGTAAGACATCTCAAAGATCTCTTTCTTGCTTTTTTTGAATCTAATTCATGCTAATTAATGAAATGCAACCTCGAGAAGCGCGATGCACTTGCTTCCAGCGGTTGGAAGCCATTCTGTGTACTTGCGGCAATTAATCACCAACACTCCCAGGATACAAATAAGAAATCCTCCAAGCTTTCTAACATCGCATGCGCAAGAAAAGGACGCCTTAATAACAGCAGAACCACTGCGTGCCCCATAGATCACCAAAAATGTTCCAAGCCGATTACAAACTTAAACACTATCTAATCTGACCATCTGAGGTGCGGGGTCCAGAAACGACACATCAAAACCGAAACATTTAGAGACCGACATTTTGTTACCAAAATTAGTCTCTTTCTTTATAATCATCCCCTGATTCGAATGAGGTCTCATGAAGGAAGTCTTTTTTTTAAACTCGCTCCTTGGCAGAACTTCAAACCCCAATCACCAATTGAGTACAAACCTGTCCAACCTTTCGCTGGAATCAAAATTATTAAATCTCTCTCTTGATCCTCTCCTCCTTGTCTGTTTCGCCCGCTTGCCCGC
Source organism: Morella rubra (assembly GCA_003952965.2). Taxonomy (NCBI): domain Eukaryota; kingdom Viridiplantae; phylum Streptophyta; class Magnoliopsida; order Fagales; family Myricaceae; genus Morella; species Morella rubra. The sequence goes on along the minus strand of CM025850.1, from coordinate 20,062,824 downwards.
CGCATTCGGTCGGTATGCTCTTTCATTCGGACAGAGATTTTACTATCAGCGAAAAGGCCTTACAGGTTGTAGTAAGTGTGATTGGCGTTTGAAGTTTCTCTCAAGATACGAACCTTTAAAAGAACCGTTCCTATACCGATGTACCGATTCACGCTATCATTTTATTAGACCACTCTTGGGTGCACAAAAAGTCGTCCCCAAATTTCTTTGAGCATTCTGGACCCGCACACCAATAGTGTTAATGGTTTTTAATCGCTTGTACATTTTTTGGTCATGGTTCTCCCTACTTTTGTGTTGTTAATTCGCAAGAACACTAGAATTGCTTATCACGCTCGAACAAGTCCACACTATTGTTAGCATCAATCTAATATCATGAAAATTCAGCTAGAACTTGATTCCCTTCAACAGAATCCGAATATCAGCTGACTGGCCGCTGAATAGCAAGATTTGAAGGCTCACATGGGGGAAGAGCTTAAGCGAGAGGAACAACTGTGGCGTCAAAAGTCTCGAGTTACCTGGCTGACTACGCCGGACCTCAATACGAAATTTTTCTACTTGTCTACCATCATCAGAAGGAGGCATAATAATATTGTTTGTCTTCGGACTTCAGAAGGTGTTTGGCTTGAGGGTCGAGCGAATATTGGTGACCATATATCTGGGTTCTTCAAGAAGTTGTTTTTCTGTGTACCCACTCACATTTCTCGTGGTCTGAATGATTTGATTCCTCAGCTCGTTGTGCCTAAAACCAATATTGATCTATGCCGCTATCCTTCGTAAGCTGAAATTTGGTGGGCCGTCAGAAATTTAGGACCAACCAAATCCCGGGTCGGGATGGCTTTTTGGCTCTCTTCTATCAGCAATATTGGTCTTCAGTTAAATCTGAAGTGGTGGCAATGGTCCAGAAGTTTTTTTATTTTGGTTATTTGCTCAAGGAACTTAATTTTACAAACATCACGTTGATTCCCTAGCAGGACAATCTGACTTTGGTGACCCGCTTTAGGCCTATCAGCTTGTGCGACGTCTCGTACATGATTATTTCTAAGATTTTGTCAGATCTGTTGAAGGCCCTTCTGCCCAAACATATCTCCCATTCTTAGAGTCTCTTTGTTTGTAAAATTTTAATAGGTTAAATTTAAAAGTATTAAATTTGATAAAAAAAAAAATGAAGAGAAAGATGTTTTTTAAATTTAGTGTATTGAAAGATAATAATGATGGGAAGAGAGATTATATATTAATTTTATTGCTGGGTTAAAATTTGAAAGAGATGTGTAAAATTTTTGTTTGCAGACCCTTAATGCTTTCGGCCTAATAGATTTATTCAAAAAAATTCCAACTTAGTCCATGAAATAAATCTTATGATAAGGTTGCCTGGGATTTTTTGGATGAAGTGTCACGTTGTTTTGGGTTTTCTCAAAAATGGCGGCAACTCATTTCTCGGTGTGTTTTGACCGTATTATCCTCTGTCCTCTTGAATGGTAGTCCTTTTGGGCTTCTTAAACCATCCCGTGGTCTTCATCAGGGCGACCCTCTCTCGCCTCTCTTCATTTTGGTGATGGAGGTTCAGGCGTGGTCCTCGAAACAAGGCCGAAAGATCTGAGTGGATTACAATGCGGGAGGTGTTGAAACTCAACTTTGATACTACTGTCATGCATAATAAGCTGGTCTTTGCTGCGATCTGTCGCAATACTACAGGAGAGGTGCTTGCTGTTGCGATCTGGTTGGCATCTTGGTTGTTATCCCTTGAAAGGTGAAGCTCTTACAGCAAGGCCAGCGTCATCTGTTGCGGCGGATTTTGGATGGGACCACGTTATTTTGGAGGGAGATGCACAGATCCTTATCTCCCATATTAACAATCTTGATTCTTTGGCTAATGGATTATTGAGGAGGAAGTCCGGGCTTTAGGGGTGGCTACTCAATCTCATCCCAGTTGGTCTTACCAGTGGGTTCCTCGGGAAGCAAATTGCATGGCTCATCTGGTAGCCCAGTGGTGCCTTCGGGAGCTTTTTTTTGGGGCTATTGCTATTTCTAACATTCCTCTAGCTATTGTAAACAGTGATTCTGGTTATTAAAGTTCTGATTGCCAAGAAAAAATAATGCTCTTGTACGTTTATCCTTTTACCTCTTGCTTTTCTGGAAGATCTTAGGGTTATACGTGTGACCTGCCCGACCCGACCCGCCCGAATATGGTTGGTTTATACACGGGCCCGGGCCAGGAAGTGCCCAAAATATTGAGCCTGTCTATAGTAGGGTCAGGCCTTGATATTTCGTTGGTTCACTTCAGCCCGACCCGACCAATGTATCATTACACATTTCCTAAACCCTAAGCAATAATGTGCCTCACTTCTCCCTCACAGAACTGCCATTGCTCCCATCGTCCTCAGTCTGAACCAGTTGACAAAAAAAAAAAAAAGATTTGGAGACCCGTTTCGCACATTGTAGTCGTCTCTCTCCTCCTCTCCGTGGATCTTTCGTTCAGGTACAGCCTCTCCTGATCTCTCTTCTTGCTTTGTTCTCTTTTTCAACCTTCATCAAAGTTGGCAACCCAAAAAATTCGTAGAGTTTCTGTCATGGAACATTGATATTCTGTGCAAATGGAAATCACAATCTTTTATATAGAACTTCAAATGGTATACACTCTGTGGGTTTGTTTGTTCATTGGGTTTTTGGTTTGAAATAGTTTGGAAAGGTTACGAAGAGAATACTTTGTGTTTGATGCATTTGCTTTCTAAGAAGTGAGTTATTTTTATTTAGTATTTTTTTCTTGCTACCTGCGCTTTTTCCTTCTGTTTGCATGAATTTAAACTGTTTGTGTTTGCTGGAAAGAAAAATGACAATGATTAGTACGTACAGCTCATGATTTTGATGTATATCAACTTTTGAAACTAGACACAGCAGTGGAGAACGTAATCTATTAAAGGTTGATAGGAAAGACCATGTTAGATTGTAGTGGATGAAATACTTGAAAGTTTGCATGTGGAAAATTAACTTACCAATTCTTTGTGATTCCGAGAATTCTTTTAATAATCTTCAGGTTCTTGTCAATTCCATCATCTTGAGAATTTCACAATAGCAGCCCAAGTGTTCTGCCTCCTTTCTCTCTACGATCACAACTGTGTAGTGTTTTCTTTTAGTCATGATGGCCAACTCTCTCTAACAATTAGAGTCTATCAGGTTAGACTATATCATAGCTATCCTTACATATAGAAACCCTAGATGTTGTGTGGGATCGTTAGGGATCTCAGATCTCCGCAGATAGGAAACAAAAAAAACTAATTTTCCCATTAACTCCTTAGTTTTATTCCAAATTTTGGGCTTCTACTAATTGTGATCATGTCCATCAATATATCACAATTCACCCTCGAGAAATTTGAGATTGATTGTGAAATCACTTTTGCTAACAATTATTTCGTTTATTTATCCTTCCACTACCTATATTCCACATGAGTCAATAGGACCGGAATAATATTCACGATTAAGCTCCTAACTCACATAATTCTCAATTCACGATCTATAACTCGTTGGACTATCAATTATTCCAAAACAATTTAATAAATAAATAAATATAATTAATATATATATTAATTTTCAAAAATATTTTCAAAATACCTAGCCAATAGAATTCTTTTCTAGTCCAACCCTATACATATCTGAATATACTACCTCAAGAGACTGGTATTCCTTATTGAGCATTTATACAAAATCACTACTATGCAAAGACCCAACGTTATCTGGAATATTTGAAGAAATTATCACCAACACTCGTCAAAACACAAGTACACAACAAATAAATCAATATAAACCTCTCAGATCTAAAAATACAATAAACTAATTTATTGAATACCTTCTCAACATCAATGACCAATTCCAGAAAGTATTCATATTTGATCCTATTCAGTGCATGTACTCTTACATTTATTCCACTCATTGCTTAAGGTCACCATCTCAATAACAAGTCCATCATCCTATTAATAGAGGCATAAGAGTGTATAGACCTCATATACATCAAATATATACCTCGGTCTAAAACAAACATCAATGAAAAGAAGTCATTCTTTCCACCTTTGATTCATTAATCATTAATATGACTTTTCTACAATGTCACTCAATTAACTGGTAACATCTTATGTCACAAAATATTACTAATAAATAAATATAACATGTGGCATCTAATATAAATATTATTAGATAAATAAATTTTTTTAAGGCATATTTCTTATAATACTCTCCGATGATGTTTTCTGGATAAGTAGATTATTGAAGGAATAGTAGATAGAAGACTAGTGGAAATGGAGTCTTGAATATTATTGGTGTTTCTGTCACATTTCTTTATGGACAAGGGTCCATTTTGCTTTGTGCTTACTCTTCACGATTTCTTTACTCATCAGAGAAGAAACTACAATTTTTGGAGTAACAGAAAGCTTGGAACATAGAGTTGCACAACTTGAAAGCTATCTCTGAGTTAGCTCTATGGCAAGCTAGGCTTGTAGCTTTGCCAATTCTCAATCCTATTGTTTCTCTTGCTAGATTAGCGGTCCAAAGAATTTGTGTTTTCAAGCTCCATGAGTAGTTGGATTTCTGCGTTCCAATCTGTTATACATGGAAGATCCTACAAGGTTGATATAGCTGCGTTTTGATGGTGTTAGAAAGTTTGAATTTGTGATCTAGTAAAACATATTGAGGAAGTTACTTATGTTGACATTGCTGAGTCCTTCTTGACCACTGGCCATGTAAGGCTCCAATAAGCCATTCTGTCATCCTTGAAGTAAGACGGTTCACCTAAGTGTGACTTGTAGTCTGTAATTCAATCATCAATCTTTATACTGCTCCTGTGGGATTGAAATTTTCTGATTACCTTTTTTTTTTTATAAGCTATACTCTGATTACTGTATGCTTTTAATTAATATTCCCCAATTCTATAGCATGTGACATCAAAAAGTTCTTGAATTTTGTGGCTTTGGTTGACTTGTATTCCTGTGAACTAGGGTAAAAAGGCTACAGCTTTTCCTGCAATGTGCAACAAGCTCTCAGATCAGAGTGAAGTTATAAACATGGTTGTGGTTAATCTCCAATGCAAGCCACAGTGGGATTGCTGGTTGCCAAGGCTCTTACTTCCTCTGCAAGTCCTTATTATCAGGGACTCACTCTTGGTTACAGTCCTATTCTATCATTGGATGTATTCTTTATACCCATAGAAAAGCTAAAACATTTTATAGTAATTCAAATTAAAGGAGCTCCAAGAGCCACTTTATATGCATCATATTGCATGGAATAAGCCTGAAATGAAGAGAACCCATGTAAGACTTCTGGTTACATGTTCCCTACCTTGTGATGGCAAAGTCTTGAGTCTTGGAAGTGCATTTATCTGTCAAGTTGAAAAGGGTTTTATGTTCAATTTTCAAGTTAATTATTTACTGGAGAGCCCTAAATATTTTTAATGGGTCGAAGATTAGTAAATTATAGGAAAAGGAAGTCCAAAGCAAAACAAGTGAAGCCCAACACTATGGATGGAAATACTAGAAAAGGGAAAACAAAAAAAAAAGAAAAAAAACTCGGCCCCTAATGGCAGTGGGTTCAGGTGGGCTGCTTCAATCATCCATCGCATTTGGGTTGGGTTTTTGGGCCGGTTTGAGAAACAGATCATGGTGTCATATGGACCCGCCTGGAACCGACCCGAGCCGACCCATGTATAGCCCTAGAATATTAGGAAGACAGCTTCAAAATACTTTCTCTCAACTCTGTGACTTAGGTTTCTTTGTAGTTTTTAATTGTGTTTTTGGGTAGACCTTATGTTTGATTGTCAGAAACAGTGGTGGAAAAATATTTTGCACTCCAAAATTACTAAAAGTAATCTCAAATAAAGTATTAAATACCATCTTTGACACACGGGATGTTCATTTTGTAAAGAATTCTAAATTTAAAAGATTTTAGAATAGTAATTGTAAATATTTATGTAGATTAGAATTTAATAGTTTTTGTGTAAAAGTTGGTGAAAAGTTTAAAAGATTTTTTTTATTGGAGTTTGTAAAAATGTGTAGAGAAAAAAAATTTGATTGTACTTTTTATTAAAAAAAATATATAATATATATTGGATTTGGTTGGAAAAACTATGGCTGAAGAGAAAAGAATTATTAGAAACCTTTTTTTAAATATTGAAGTTAATGTGAAAAAGTTGTTTTAAGTTTTGTTCATGTGTAAAAATTATTTATTTTGAGTATAGGTATTTTATTTGACAATTTTAAATAATTCACTGTTGTGGAATTTTGTTTTTGGTACAATTCACGAGTAGACCATAGAACTTAGTAATACTTTTAACAGATAACAAAAGTGCTTAGTCAAAATTACCAAATTTTATATAACTTTTCGTCATCTTGAAAAATTTACTTCATCAACAAAAATCATAAGTAGCCCGGACCATGTAAGACCTAACAAGCTTTGACTTGTTCTATCTTAATTAATCAACGGAACACATTATAAAACTGAGTTCTTGAAAGACCATATTAACAAATATGGCTGTCACATTGAGCTAAAGCAATAGATACTATATCAAACAAATGATTGATAACCCTATATACGATTCAATACCGAGATTATTGATTCAAAAAGATGCTCTACTTCTCTTATACATCTTATGCGCGCATACTAAGTATCAACACACAACAGAAAAGGGGGGAGCGGAGAGCACTAGGAGAGAGAGTACTGAGCGGAGAACTAGAGAACTGAAGTGAGCTCGTGTGATGATTTCATATAATCATTATTTCATCCAAAAAGTACAGAAGAATACCAGAAAAAAAACGTAATTAATCAGAGAGAAGGCATGGGCACACTGCGTTGGGAGGTCTGAACAAAGGAGTGGAGTATCTTTAAGTCAACCAGAGTGTGCCGTTCCAAACCATTATACATGCGTGAGACATCTAGTCATGGCGTGAGCATATGACCGAAGCGACAGTCTAGTTCTATATGAAAAGTCAGTGTGAATCGCGGTGGGAACTGGGGCTAATTAAACCTGCAGACAGTTACTAGTTAATATTTCAACAAAGCACAGATTGAAAAGTCCAACATGCTCTTTAGTAAAGAGCAAGCTTAATTAGTTCCTATAACGGCATATGTCTAATGATACTACAAATAAAAGATTATTGAAGACACTCTGTGTGCCACATATTAATAAGTCCAACTAATAATAAGGGAGAGAAATGAAAAGACTCCAATTAGTAAAAATGTATGATACGTATAGTCCTCAATTTTTCCAAACTAAATATCTCCTCTCCATCTTGTCAATAAGGGAATCACTGGAGCCAGCTTATGACGGGTTACCAAAACCTCTTGTTTCGCTATTACTCATTAGAGCTAATAAAAATCCGATAGACCTCTCACCACTATTCTGAAACTCTTGCTCACACTCTCATGCTCTTGCTTCGAGCCCAATCACAACGAGAGCCGCCAGAAATGATGTACTACAGTGCCTAACGGAGTGATACTACCACTCAATAGTCTTTGCTACTCTTCACAATATTGTATTATCTGTTTAGTTTAGAGCGAGTCCATCTTTCACCACCGCCCCTGTAGTGCACATAAATCTATTTCTGATAGATATCTGTATAACAGCTATCACAAGTTCTATCTTCCTGTTCAATCTACTCTCACTTTCCATACCTTACTAGTTAAGTGAATTTATTGTCCATTATGATACGCCAATTATCCTTTAAGCTCAATATTTACCAAATTACTTGTATACACAATAAACCAGAATACCATCTATCTCTACTAAGCCGTGATAGGCAGAGAGAGATTGCATCCCTACTCCCTCACTTTGCTACATCCTATTCACCACAAGCTCTGTTTAACTAGAGAACAATATATTACTTGTACATTTATATACCTTTAAGTAATGAAATACAGAGAAAAAATTATAGCATTTAAAGCTATTGAGAAAAATATGTAACTTTCATGAATTAAAAAGACAATTTAAAAGAACGGCTCAGAAGATGAAGAAATAAAGTTGTATGATAAATAACGAACTTTCGAAGAATGATACTTTTTCGAAAGACGAGCTTGTTCATAGTCGCCCAAGAATCACGAGATACGTCCAGAGACATCAAAGTAAGATAGAGCCAAGACGCGACGAGAGCTATCAACAGAGATGCATTTTTTAAAGTAAGAACACAAGAGAAGAGCACAAGGGATACTCCTTAAGATACTTTTGAATCTAATATCAAATGATAACGCACTGCCTAAAATCATTACCTCTATGCACCAGGCTTTCTTATCTCTATTTATAGTCTTTGCTCGAGTAAAGTCCGATTGTCTTTCCGTTCTAATTAACTATGGCTACTGTCTAGCTTACTGTATTTTCCGTGGCTTCGCAATAACTTAATATCTCAAGCACTTAACACACAGAATTGTTAGAGGAGGATAGACTCGCGGAGCTGGTTAAAGATGGCCGGCCGACAACCCTTATTTACTATGCGCTACCTCGGATCATCGTCACATCACGACGGATCTGTCCGCGGACTACAGTTCCAAGTGATCTCAAAAGCGTATCACGATCGTACAGCACCTCTGCAAACGAGCCACTCTAACCACCCCCCAAGGAGGCACTCTGCTATCGATGTACTCGCGTTGAGCAACTAAAACTTTCATTCCTCTAGTAGCTATTAAGGTACCAGTCCGCCTGACTAGAACGGCAAGCCGGAGATCAGGCTCACACGCTTCCACTATAGTAAGGTGTACCATACGCCTATGAGTATAATGTCCTCTTATCTAGTCATCCTCAACCGTCTCATCCATATCTTAAAATCGGGTACCTCATAGTGATTCTACCTCTTAGCGGCCACCCAACCCACAAATACGATTACATTGATTAATTAGCGCTAAGAGTACCTCTACTAAATCTACATCCAATAATCGCAGAATTAACCTAATTGCTTGCGAAAAATACACAAGTCTCCCCAAACTCTTAATTAAAAAATATAAATAATCAACACCAGTATGCCGATATCTCCCAAATATAAAGTTAATAAAAATTATGTGATCTCGTTTTTGAGACAAAATGACCGCATGCGTGTCAATCCTCATATCTAAAAAATAAATGATCACATCAGACAGTGTGAGAGTCGACCTAAAACAAGAAGCACTCACTCGTTGAATTACATAATATCTGCATCCTATCCGAATTAAGTATGGTTTCTCCACAGAGTTATTATATTTTCACTCAAAATATATATAGAAATGTGATTACAGATACGTTGCTCCCCCTCCCACCTATCTCGAATGCGAGATGACACGCACTCGTTCAGGAGACGATTGGTATGTAACTTACACAAAAATTCTCACCTTTCAGTGTCCCTAATCAAGGTTCGAAGAACTTAGTATCTGAATCGTTACGAGACATCCCTCCAGCCCCCTTCGCTCCCCACTACATCTCTCTCAACCCGTCTAAACTGCTTACTATGCCAGTCTTTCAGAAGCACGAGAGTAGCTCCATATAAACAATATAGCAGCTAGAAGTCTCTACAGACCAGAGCAATATATATATCAATAAGAGAACGAGAGAGCTAATAATCAATTCATGATCCCCCCCCCGCCCCCTCTCCCCCCCCCCCCAAGTCAAACCTCACTGTTCGCAAATGTCACCTTGGAAAATAAAGATTATAAGTGATTTGAATTATCTTGAGCATACATAGAGTGTCATAAGCAGGTGAAAAATGCGACTGAAGTGACCAACCTCTTTGCGTGCCGAAAGGAATTCAGCTTTGCTGCTTGGAACGCATGGCAGAATGACGACCTTTCTCGCGCCGGCATCACCTCCCGTTGCTCTCTCCGTTTATCCCGTTTTTAAAATGGATTAACATGTGAAGCACATCTCACAAGAGGTAAATAGTTTTTATAGGAGATAAATTTGTATTAACCGAGAGCCTGGTGATCTCATACCGCTAGATCACATATAATAAAGATCTAGACTCCTCCATTGAGGAATCTTCTCCATCTCTCACCAACATCTTTATCCCCGTTGTTTTTGTCTATTCACATGATAATAGCTGAGCGGTGGCAGCGTGTCCTCCTTGATATAGCTTTATCTTACGCTCTCTCTACGCGCGATATCTTTATTATTAGCGTCAGTTGGCTCCGGCGGTCGAGGTTACCTTATTTAGGGACTTCGTAAGACTGAATCGAAAGTTGGTTCCTATAATGTGGCCATTTAATAAGATTCTAGCCAATCATTAAAAAAGTTGTTTGTTCTCGCAATCGGAGTTATTGAGTCCGAACTTCTCAAACTCTTGTATCTCATGGTAATATCTACTATTAGCCCATTTCTTGCACAAAGTCTTAAAAAAATCTTATATTTAAATTATTAAGGAAGACTTTATGTAGGTCTCCTCGATACCTACGTTAATTAAAATTCTGATATAGATGACGTGAATGATACTGTATTCATATTATGAAAAAATGTACCTCTAAGATATATGTGATACTTAGTTAGTCATGAAATCTTAAATATCTTTCTATAGTACGTTGAATATTGTCACTCTCTTAGATAAATTTCTTGTGTATCAGCTTTATATGCCGATTTTGCATTTTATTTATCGACCAATTGGTTCTTGTGTTAGACACTTTAGCATAGAGAGAAGACATAATGAGAGAGCTGCCTGCTTGAGAGGAAAGAGAGTTCCGCTTTTGCTTGTATGCGCGAATCAGTGTTGTAGATCTCTCTTGTAAGTCTTAGCTCAAATTTGTTACGTTGGAAATTGTTCATATATGCGGTAGTGTGCTTGGCAAAAATGCACCTAGGTGTCTCGAATAAAGTCTAAAATGAGATGATGTTGCGTTGCATCTTTTTCCATGAATTTTTCTTATATCCTTCTTTACGTATTGTGTTCGCTGCTCTGTTACCATTTCATCTAGTGATATCTTGTCAATTCATAGTGGTCCCTTGTCTTTGCTTGCGCTGATGTGCAGATTTGGAATCCTCTTCCTTATGTTTTAGTTCGCAGTCTTTACTGGCCTTTATATATTGATTTCTAATAGGTTACTGTGCATCGTAAGGAGAAGACTAGTCTCTTTGGGCATCTTGCAATGCCCTCTTTGCAAATGTCAGTACTTTTTAATTACTTGAGAAATTTTATAATTCCTTCATCAGTAAATCGATGCATCACACTACGGTCGAAGATGATAGGGTTGTTATGGACACTTTTTTTTAATATTTTATCTGGACCTTAGCTGTGCGTGAAAAGTTAAATAATCAATAGAGAGAAGTACAGAATGTACTTAGATTTACTGACTTTTATAGACCTTAGCCCGAATACTTCGAATTGATGAATCACACGAAATGTTTTTGCTGTTATTACTTGTTACATAAACAATTCCAATACTCGATCACCTGTTTTAAATCTTTTGATACCCACTGGATTCAAAATACGCTTAAGCCTTCTCATTAATCAGTATTCACGTCCAAATATCGGCTCAAGATTAAGGACGTGAAAAATGCCACAGCCTGACACCAGATTTTCTTTCTTTCTTAAAGAGATCATATCTCATTCATTCTTGAGTCTCTTTTAGTGTTTTTCAATACACATTGTAGAGGATTATAGACAATACTCCTATCTTTTTTCTTTTCTTTTTTTTATTATCGCTACTTTTAATCCGTGTATATATATAATTAATTTGTATTTCATGATTCTATTACAAAGTCTGCAACTTCTTCAGGAAGCCATCAAGGAATAAAAACATCAGAAAACGAACAGTTGATGAAGATGAGGAGGAAGACTCAACAACCGAAGGCTCATTCTTACACAGTCAGAAGAAAACCTTAAAGCCTGATGGTAAACTTTATTTTTCCACAGGATCTTCTAATAACAAAATGGCTACCACTAGTGAGGCGAAAAATGAATCCAAGACACCAATATTTCAGTTTGAATCTTCAAAGGAAATTCAAGGGTACACTTGTTACCTCTTCGAACCATCGTATTACATGATGCAATCGGACTAGTGTCTGGTAAACTGAAGACCCACATTATCAAAATGAACTTCTCCGTGCATAGCTATCAGTGTGGAAGAGCTGCCTTAACAAGCGGAGGTAGGCTTTGAAGGAAAGGAAAGAATTGGGAGATTAATTATAAGTAAAGAATATCCATGAGGTCACCTCAATCACTGATTACAAAGCATAGAGGATTTCCGAAGAGAACAACAGTTGGCCATGTGAGAAAGCTCCTGTAGCAACATGGCCTGCTGACAGGCTTTCTGGCATCACGAGATAAGAGATATTTCAGCAAGATTCAACTTTAATCAGCCTTGAACCACTTGTAAGACTACAAACAGAGACGTTACTTCTGGGGATCATGAGATTCATGGCAATTTATGCAATGAACGCGAGAGGCATACAAGTCCCGGCTGGCAGTGGAGGAAGGAGTGGATGAAGCAGAGAAGCAGAGAAAGCAAGGAACAAAGCAACTCTAGCCCATCGATGATGAGACAATTAGAATCTCATGGGTGACGGGTGTAGACCCCATTGAGTAAACAGATGACGATCGAAATTCATTGCCCTTTATTGCTAATCCGTCATCTTTCATATTTAAGGTCAACCTACTAGCTTCCCTTAAAACAAAAAAAATTAAATGCATCAATTTGTAGACATGAGCACAAAAGATACGATAAGAAACAGAATAACACAAATTATTTTCTATTGATCTTCCACGAAAGAACAATTAGGCTAATCAAAAAAAGCAGTACACAAATCCATTTATACACACACTCATAATATCAATCTTATACTTACTACATGAGAGTTATCATATGAATCAAATTATACAGTTTGGATTTTTATTAGTATTTACTTCTAATATAGTAGAAAAAAGAAAAAGCTTTAAATGAGAATCATTAAAATAAATTAAGTAGCAGAGCAATATAGATAACAGATTCTATAATTTATAAAAATATATGTAATTTACTAATAAGTTATGTCTTTCAATTGATAGCAATAATTCCATGGAGGAGTACATCGTGAGCAGAAAAAGGTTTAATCAAACAAGCTATGTTAGAAATGCGCAGTACAGTCGCAAGAATAAAGTGCACACTTATGCACCTCCTTACATTGTGGTATGAGGGCGCTCCATTAGTAGGACGAGAAAAAGTCAACAGAATCACCTCATAATTTCATAATAAACCATTTCCATAAAAAAAAACATTTGCTACCCACAAAGTCTATGAAATTAGCACGGACAAATTATCATTAGGGATGATACAGACTGGGCCCTAAAACAACTAAATTATACGAGGCATATAACTCTTAGTATTAACACAATAACAACCCTCAACTAAAAATAATGAATTTTTGCTGCTTTTCTGTCACTTTTATTTATACCCGGTTCTCGTATTTCTTTTTATGTATTTGCACTCGCAGGTGATAGAGACTATTTAAACTATATCAACTACAAATGCATTCACATGTCCAAAGTATGTGTAAAATTTATTATATTATGAACATAGACCACATTCTACTTAACACCTTCACTCTCACCATAATAGTATAAACTAAACTTCTCGAATATAATATTACTCTGAGATTCCACGCACTACAAATATAAGTCACCAGAAGAAACACCTAAGAATGTCTATTACGATTGCCAAGACTAAAACAATATTCAATAGAAAAACTCCTATCTGCTTATTTGAAAATACATAGTCTCTAGAAATAATCGAAAGATCGAAATGTCCAAGCTTGCGCGAAACGTTAAATAGTCGTGCTCCCGTGAAATTATTGCATCAAGGAAAAAATGCATGTGTCAATGAAAATATGCACCAACAATCAAATCATATGCGAATTCATCACAAATGGATCATCCATGACCTATTATAACTCTCGTATTCGGTTACTTTCGTCAGAAATAATATGATCTATTAATGTTTATTTGAGCCCCTTCTTGTAATACATTAACTAGATTTGAAAGAGGAAGAATTTACCACTTAAAAAAGCTTATATCTTGTACTCCGAACTATAAGAAATTATTTATACATTTACGTCAGAACAAAACTATTGCCGGTCTTTCATAATATAGCTCCCATTATAACTCAATTCTCGAATAAGTACTTATGATAGCTTCAACACAGTTATCCAGAGACGCATAGCTTAATAGCAGTCTAATTGGTACAGATAAGCGGTCATACCTCCTTGATTCTTATTCTCTCTGATGATATTCTATTATATTCGTTCACGTAATAATATTAAAGACATTCTTTGCTCACTTAATTATAAACACCTTTAATTTCCCATCTCTACAGAAATCTTCCAATCTTTAATGATATATACATAATTGTGTAAATATCATATACCTCTCTTTTACTCTAACGTTTGGTTTTTAGAAACAAAGTATAACAACTCTCTCTATCAATAACAGCTTAAATCCTAACTCCTGACCATTTTATGCTAATTAGATACGCTGAAAGATCCATGTTAACTTTACCTCAGATAG
>CM025850.1:19974046-20047362 GCA_003952965.2 Morella rubra | reverse complement strand
AAGCAACCATTCAATGAGCCCCACAAACGCAATGCATATATTTTCAAGGTAAATAAATTCATCATTCCAATTCATATATTGCTTCAGTGCAACCATTCCATACAAAAAAAGAACGCATATATTTCTCACGCAGAGACCACCTTTATCATAAACAAACAATTCATATAATAACTAAAATCTGCTCAGGCAATAGAGGTCACTTCATGACGCATTTCTCTCTGAAATGCTTTTGCATATAAGTTTGCCAAGAGGCAAGTTACCAATGTCATACATTTAATTCATATTTTTCAGCACCAATTCATCATTCAATTACTATTCTCAATGCAAAAAATTCTAATATGACTTTAATTATCAGCAACCAATCTCAATATAATCAAAACTGTTTGAAATTTTACTTATGGTATACATTGTTTCAAACACCAAGTCCAACAACCCCAATTCATAGGCCAACACTGACCCCGATCCTAGGAAAAGCTAACGTTAGGCTCCAACAAAACCAAATCTTGTCAAATCTCCAAACATCAAGAAATGCGAGATTCTCTCCAACACAACAGAACCCAAAAATCCAATTCATAAGCCCTGACCTACAATCTCTTGAACTAGATCTTTCCGATTATAACATGTAATGTATTTCAAATGATTTTTATAAAATATACGAAAAATATAGACTCCATTGATGTATGAACTTCTATAAGTATCACTTTTTACTGCGTGGATCCTTAATCAGGGTTTCAAATGACAAACCCCGAAACACACGCGCCATCATTGAATTATTCCCGTGAATTGAACTTCGAATGGGATGGGTAGTTGTAAAATCTCTTGACAGCGAATTAAAAGGGGAGGAGATTTTGAGTGCGAATGGGATAGTTCAATGATGGTGGAGAGGCTTGGCGTGAAATTCGAGTGTGCTTCGAGAGGGGGGCTCGTGCGGGGGGGGGGGGGGCGTGGAGTAACTGGCGCTCGCACGGGCAGTGAGTTTTTGGCCATAGGGGCTTGCTGAGAACACTATGGAGGGAGGGCTCAAGAAAAATCGTTGGGAGGGATCAGGGGGGTGCTGAGAAATTCTGTGCAAAATTCAGTCTAGTTTAAGAAAAGTAAAGCCACTTTAAGGAAAGGGTGGGGTGCTCCTCGTTTTAGGGGAGGAGGGCATGAAAATCCACAAGAGGCGATTGGGAGGGGGGTACGGGCAGGTGGAAGTTGTAAATCGCGAGATTAGGGGGCGAGCAGGAGGGAGAGGGCGTGCTCACTGCGGCCAAACACGGTGGTGATTTGGGGGGGCGGGTTTAAGAGGTATAGGGGGGGCTATTGAAATGGTGAATGGGGAGGGAAGAGGGTGAGCGGGATCTGATAATAACATGAAATGCAGCCTGAAAGAGGAGTATGGGACACAGAAGAAAAGGAGGAACGAACAAAGAATTCGGGAGGACGACGGGGACTGCGTTAGTTGTGATAGAAAAATAAAGAAGAGAGACGACACCGTTTCACTAAGTCTATAGCGGCGGTCACTGACCGCTGCTATAGATTGACTTAGCTGCGATTTTCATAAAACCGCCGCTACATGTCGTCTATAGTGGCGGTCATTGACCGCCGCTATATCAACTGCTGCTAACTTGACTTTATAGCGGCAGTTTGTGATCGCCGCTATAGAACGCCGCTATAATAGGTGGTATGTTTGTGTCGAGGGAGTTCGCGTTTGAAATATAACGCCTGTATTTATAAGTGCGTGGTTATATAATTACAAGAAAGAGGCTCCAACGACTATATTTGGTGCATTAGGCCGTTAATTGGTGACCGCGTAGCGCTGTAAGGACCTGTTTTTTTTGTAGTGGTGGGAGCTAATTCGTCTCTTTCCAAAGTAATGCTCAGTTAGTATATTAGGGGGTAAATCAGAGCATCCGGGTAGGAGCTATTAATATTGGTAACAAATAAAAGTCCGAATCGCATGAAACCTCCATAATATTATTGTAAAGGAATACAATAGGTTATTTAATTTCTTTTAAAGAAAAGAACAAAATAGTTTAGTCTTAATTCAATACAATTCTTTGATTTTTTTTTTTTATTCTTGAAAACAATCAATCCGTGAACTAATTAAACTATCGATTTGTCACAAGACGCATGGAGGTACATTAGCTAGTTCGTCCATAAAATAAAAACGTATTCCGACGGGCTCATTGATGCACTCAATTAGAGCATTTTGCGTCACCAGTAAATATACACACTTATCAAATTTAAAATGAGAGGGTATTATAAGAAGTACAAGGTTCACTAGTCATTGGAGGAATTGATCGCGAATTAGGATTGATTAAGCAGAAACTGGGAGATTCAGCAAAAATAAGTTTTTTTAATAATATTATTATTATTGATGAAAGTTTGGTCATAATAGCTTCACGTTTAGTGGCGAAATGTGATTTCCGTCACGGTGAAGGAAAATTTTAATCACTAAAAACAATATTTGTCACTAAAAACAGATTTGTACATTTCTGAATGAACCCTGAGATCATACGAAATTGACCGAAATCGACCGAAATCATCACCATATTTAAATTTTTAGTGACGAGGAAAATTTGTAGTATATGTAATACTATAATAATATAAATTTCCTAGTAGTGTCAGGCACAAATAAAGGAGACTAAAAAGTTTTTGGAGACGAGATGAAAGTGCAAAGAGAGAAACTGACAGAACTAATATGAAAGGATACGAAGCCACACCAAATCTCTAACACTATCGAAGGATATATAAGACTGATAGCTGCGTTAAGAAATACTGCACATGAATTTTGTGAACGCACTAAACCAATTGTTCAACGCACTGATGATTCAGTTGTCTGTTACATTCCTGACATTGGAATGTCCCTGAGATTCATAACAGAAAACACATGTAGCTTCACCTTAACGAACAGAGCTGACGCCATTTTCCAGTATAGGCATGTGATGAGCACGCTATAGTGCTTTCTTTATTTTTTTTTTTTTCTTGTGACAGTCATCATAAAAAAGTATTGTTTGGTGATAAAGAATGCGAGCGAAGCCCATAAATAATTTTTATGGTTAGTATTAAGAAACTTAAAATTAGGAGCACAATTTTCCGGCGACAGAATTAACTCCGTTGACAGGATTGACACATTGAGGGAAATTCCATCTTATTTTACTCAGGGGCAAGTCATAATTGGGGTAGAGGCAATAAATACACAAATACGAAAGAGAGGTCAGAGGAGAAACATGTGGGGATATCAGAAAATAGCATGCTTTGACGCTGCTCTGGATATCTGCATTTTCAACTACATAAACCAGAGAAGACACTCAAAGATCTACTCCAGAGATTGAAGAGAATCATATAGACCCTTATCCTTCCTGAGACAATTCCGTAACAATCCTGATGTCGAATCCTCCAAGAGTTCGGCACATCTCTGAGTGCTTTATCAAACCACAGCACGCTTTAGAAGAGTCAAAACGGCCCTTTTACCTCAGACAGACCATGAGTGATTCCATCTATTAATCTTTAGCGTAAAAGACATACTTTTTTGGGTAAGAACTATCAGAAATTATCCAAAAAAGTGGTCCTTCCTTCTGTCACCACTTAAAAACCAATTCTTCGCCCATCACTACAGAGCAGATGAAACCGAGAAGAACAGCATCAAGTACTCACCTTAGGGCTCATGTGCTTTTCAACTGAGAGACGTCACCACTACGGTATATCTGTCACCCTTGTCGATTTCTACCCACTGGCCGGCCGCCTTGTAACAAAAAAAGGTGAAAACCCGCCTTCGTGCTTGATTTCCGTTGACTGCGCTGGCGGCCCTGGAGCTAGATTCATCCATGCAGCGCTAGACATGAGACAGTTTCAGTTCATCGACATCATTTCAGCACTTATGTATAATTAGGGTTGACGGTATATATGTTACAATTATTCAAATTTTCGCACGACCATAGACAGCACGCAACAAATAACAAAACGCTATTGAGCACGAGGTCAAAAACACTAATTGCTTTAGCTTTGTCTATTCAACATCACAGAAACTAGAAGATGAAAATACTATTTATTGAGGGCTGTAGCGTCACAAGCAGCATAATTTATAATCATTGGGGCTCGAGACACGAAACATTGTACTTACTTTCTAGGCTACATTTCTTTAAACACCTGGTCCGAGAGAATAATTATACAGGCTGAAGGTCATAATATTTTCGCAGTCAGCCGTCGCCACCCATCTTGACCGGAATGGTTTCAGGAACGGGTATTAATGGTCCAATCATCAATTGCTCCCACACACTTCTCAAAACACACAAGAACAAAGAATGAAAGTATCGACGTCAATTGCACGACACGTTTTATATATATGGGAAGGTAAACCACACTAAACTCACATATGAAGAAATAGTATATAGTTCCTATTTCAACGAGAGAGCGATAGCCAGACTTCAAAAAGCAAATGCCCAATGCGAGTACAACACCAACGAATCTCTTCCTTTCAGTACTTATTGTCGATCACTAGCTGGAGCAATGCATAACGCGCACGACAACACGTGTGCTGCCCACCCATGATACATGGTTAGTAAACACCGTTGCTGGTTCAGTCACACCAATAACAACGAAGTTCACGACAAGAACTGTTCTGCCGTTGGGCACCCACCAGTGTACCTGTCTCATCCAGACTCTCCAAACCTTTGGGGACCAGTCAGCTAAAGGGGGTGGCCGGAGTAGCCACAGCTGGTGAGCTGTTTGAACAGAGTCTTGGGTGGGCAGCATGGCAGCTGCATCAGGCCGTGGTTAACCACACTGACC
Source organism: Morella rubra (assembly GCA_003952965.2). Classification (NCBI taxonomy): domain Eukaryota; kingdom Viridiplantae; phylum Streptophyta; class Magnoliopsida; order Fagales; family Myricaceae; genus Morella; species Morella rubra. The sequence continues at coordinate 20,042,586 of CM025850.1, read as the reverse complement.
ATGCATGGGCAATCTTCTCTGTCACATCTATTTCTTGACGCCTTCGGCTGCTCTATTTTCTCTCTCATCTTTCTACAGTTCATCTTCGGTTTCAGTCGTACTCAAATTCAGCATTTCTGCTCGGGGTCACTCTCTACAGGTATCTAGGGGCAGTTCGCCTAGTATTTGCCTCACACTATACATGCTATGGGAAATGAATTGGAATGGGGAAAGGCAGGCTGGCTCTTCGGGTCAGCGACATCCCATGGGCTTTGCTACTACTTCATACGGTCTGTAATCACCTCCGACGGTGTTACGCTTCCATTCTCACCCTGGACCTCTTATTGATGTCTAGGAGAGAAGCATAGATCCTCGAAGGCACTTGTCTTTGCGATCTCTCCCTCCAGATTCTGCGATGAAGCTTGTCACCTCTCCTTTGGGCCTCTGACTCTCCGATAGAAGCAGTGTCATGGATGCGTCGTCGCCATGTGTCGCACGTCACTAAGCGACCTTTATTGTTTCGTTAAAGCTCTATGAGGTCCCCACCTGACCATTGGCCAAATCTTGCCATAATGTTAGGCTGCTTCATTGAGCCTCTTACTTGTCATCACGTAGTTTTGTTCGATACTCCGCGCAGTTCGGTAACTCCGGACTAGCATCACTACAATAGAGCAATCCCTATGACGAGATAGCCGGGTACCTTGTTGAGCTTTTCGTTTGTACTAGCTTTCATATGTCAATCCTATTTTCTACACCTTTGTGAACTTATATATGTTTACGAATTTAATTGCACGTTTCTGTTCATTACCTCGTAGGGGCGCTATAGCTTATTTTCTTTGTTTTCTGTTTATCTCAGATTTATTAGTGTTCTGCTTTATAATGAATGAGCCAAGTTTCGTTCTTCAATAAAGTAGAGTTGTTTCTCCCAAATATCTAAATAATGCTTTCGACGTCTAGAGCGTTCTACATACCAGTTATTCTAACATTTGGGTATCAGTAGCTGCCTCTAACGGGGCCTAGGTTAACAATTTAGAAGCATAGTCATGTGGCCATCATCATACGCGTGCTATACTTGAGTATGACAACAGAGAGTTCGCTTCGTGCAAACCAGCATGTTTCCGTAAAGTCTATGAATGGGTATTATGATTGATTACGGGCAACTCAGAGGCTATTGGGCAGCGATAAAACTTCTATGGGCGTTCGTAAATGGCCGAGTATTCAGAGGAGTACTAGGCTCTTTATTGTTTCTAGGGGGGCTGATAGAGATGGAGTTCCTGGCGGCAGCAGGAAGGTTTGTTCTCACGAGGATGCACAGAAAAAAGCACGTGCGATTCTATGAAGGGATCAACCAGTTCAAAAGATTTGAAAGCTAAGAAACTATCTATTCAGCATTAGATCGTTCTAGGCAAGATCTACTGATAGGACGATTCTCAACCAAGCAGACACAACGAAAGGTGCTATACGCAAAAAACATTTGGGGATTCTATGAAGCAGGAAAATATCAAGGTAACAAATCGCAATAATCAACGAGTCTCTATGACTGAGGATCTATTGTGCAAAGAGACTCTTCCGCAAAGTTATGTTTTGTTTGACAATATTCGCATCCAGAGTTATATTAGAAGCATATTCGCATGTGAAGATATCTTAGAGTATATGACAAATTACGCTTTCTTGGGTTCTCGGAAACTCTCACCCGTAAGTCAACAAGATAAAGAAATTTAGTGCGAGCGTAATGATATCTAAGGCAAATATGGCGCAAGTTCTTGAAAAGAGAATTTTGACTGATCCCTCATGACTTTCCCTAAAGTTTCCGATGTTAGTGGTTGATAGCTATGTGTCCATTGAGGAATCATAATAAAGTATATTAGGTTGTTCCTGGATAGATACCTTGACCATGTGAGAGGATGAGTTGTCAAATTACTTTTGACTTGATAGTCAGTAGACAATGGGTAAGGGCTAGCTATACAGTTCTTCACACATAGTTTCTCTGCATAATTTGCTTGCTGCATTCATAGATGAAGGGGCTTAAACTCACTGAGATTCTAAAAGATAACATTCTTGATGGTTAGTATATAAAGTTCTCATGGAAATTGGAAAGAGTATATATTTATGGTGGCCAAAAGTGCATTAGTCGAGAGATAAGCAATCAAGGAGGAAAGGGAAATAGTAGGGCGAGGCCAGGCAATCCTTTGGACAAGGCGGCGAAACAGGGTTGAGAATCATGAAGTTCTGTCTAGTTATTATTACCACACCAAGCTAGGGCTCGAAATGTCAAATGGAATTTGCCCAAAGCAATTATAGGAAATAAGTGTTAGTGGCACACTATGCACTGGATGACTGGCAAGAAAATTATAATGTTTTGGCTCAGTTGCATTGCAATGAGGGGTGTGAACAAAAAATACAAATACCATTTGAGCCTTTCGGAGTTGCTCACAGAGCAAAATCACTATGGATGCTGTGGTCACAGAATATGTGTAAGAGATATGAACTTCGTCGAAAGTTGATTTTGATGGAATCTTTAGATCTTATGTGAAGTTGGGCAACAACTCAAGCATGGTGGTGTTAGGAAAGGGCAGCGTACGGTTACAGGTGAATGGAATAACACAAATCATCACAGGAGTATTTTATGTGCCAGAGCTAAAGAACAATTTGCTAAGTGTTGGACAATTGCAAGAAAAAAGGCTTACTATTCTATTTCAACATGGAAAGTGCAAAGTGTTCCATTCTAAGAAGGGGTTAATCATGGATTCGAAGATATCTTCGAATCGAATGTTTGAGCTGCATGCTATATACCTCAACCTATATACTATGTTAACATAATTACAACAATATGGTACATCTTTGGCATTGTAGATATGGACATTTGAGCTTCAAGGGTTTAAAGACTCTTCAACAGAAGCAGATGGTGAATGGTTTACCATTGTTTAAGCCTCCTCGAGGCTATGCAAGAACTGCTTGGTCGGAAAATAACAAAGGGACTCATTTCCAAAGAAGAGCACCTGAGAGCTACACAGATTCTTCAATTAGTCCATGCTGACATTTGTGGACCAATTAAGCCCTTTTCTAACAGTAAGAAACGGTATTTGCTTACTTTCACTATGATTTTAGTAGAAAAACATGGGTTTATTTCTTAGTAGAGAAACCATAAGCCTTTGCTGTTTTTAAAAGTTTTAAGATTCATGTTGAGAAGGAAACAAGCTTAGCTATTAGAAGTTTACATACTGATCGAGGAAGAGAGTTTACATCCCAAGAGTTTACTAACTTTTGTGACGTAAATGGTATACGAAGACAATTGACAGCTGCATATACGCCTCAACAGAACGGAGTTGCAGAACGAAAGAACAGAACCATTATGAATATGGTTCGTAATATGCTTTCATAAAAGAAAATTCCAAAAACTTTCTGGCCTGAAGCTGTAAACTGGACTGTGCATGTTTTGAATCGAAGTCTGACATTGGCAGTAAAAGATAAGACTCCAGAAGAAGCTTGGAGTGAAGTCAAGCCTTCAATTGAGTATTTTAGAGTTTTTGGATGCATTGCTCATGTTCATGTATTTGACAGTAAAAGAACTGAGTTGGATGATAAGAGTTTGAGTTGTGTTTTGCTGGGAGTTAGTGAAGAGTCAAAGGCTTACAGACTTTATGATCCAGTTTCACAAAAGATTATAATAAGTAGGGATGTTGTATTTGAAGAAGACGAGAGCTGGGATTGGGACAAACACTTTGAAGAAGCCATTGTGTGTGATTTGGAATGGAGTGATTGTGAAGCAGAAGCAGTTGTGCGTGATGAGAATGAAGAGGGGAATGAATTTGATTTTGATGCCGACCTAGAAGAAAAAATGGAGGAAAATGAACAAGCAGAAGCTGATTCTTCAACCCAAGAAAGCTCTCATAGATTGAATGCTGAAAGCTCTCATAGATTGAATGCTGAAAGCTCTCCTAGATTGAATTCTGAAAGAAATAGAAGACCACCTGTTTAGATGAGAGACTATGAAACAGGAGAAGGACTATCTGAAGAAGATAATAAAGCTCATTTAACTATGTTTGCTGCTGATCCAATTCATTTTGAAGAAGCGTGAAGAGTGAGAAATGGAGGAAAGCCATGGATGTGGAAATCGAAGCAATAAGAAAAAATGGCACATGGGAATTGACGGCCTTACCTAAGGGAGGAAAGAAGATAAGCGTAAAGTGGGTTTATAAGACTAAGTTTAATGAAAATGGAGAGGTGGATAAATACAAGGCTCGGCTTGTAGCGAAGGGATATACTCAGCAGCATGGGATAGATTATACAAAAGTATTTGCACCTGTGGCACGCATGGACACAATTCGTTTGGTGGTTGCACTTGTAGCTCAAAAAGGATGGACGATCTATCAGCTAGATGTGAAGTCTGCGTTTTTACATGGTGAGTTGAATGAAGAGGTTTTTGTGGAGCAGCCTTGTGGTTATGTGAAAAAGGGAAATGAAGAGAAGGTTTACAAATTAAAGAAGGCACTTTATGGGCTTAAGCAAGCACCGCGTGCTTGGTATAGTCGTATAGAAGCCTATTTCATCAAGGAAGGCTTTGAAAATTGTGACTACGAGCATACTTTGTTCATCAAGACAGACAAGGAAGGTAAAGTCTTAATTGTAAGTTTGTATGTTGATGATCTCATTTTTACTGGAAACAATGAATTAATGTTTATAGAGTTTAAACATTCCATGAAACGTGAGTTTGACATGACAGATCTTGGTAAAATGAGGTATTTCCTTGGTCTTGAAATCTTGCAAAGATCTGATGGTATCTTTGTTAGTCAGAAGAAGTATTCATTAGAGGTGCTGCACAGGTTTGGAATGGACAGAAGTAATTCTGTTCATAATCCTATTGTTCCTGGTTCTAAGCTTGTGAAGGATGAAGGAGGAGTTAAGGTGGACAAGACTTACTATAAACAAGTTGTAGGTAGTCTCATGTACCTCACAGCTACTCGCCCAGACATGGTGTTTGTAGTGAGCCTTATTAGTAGGTATATGGAGAATCCTAATGAGCTTCATTTTCAAGTGGCAAAAAGGGTGCTAAGATATCTACAGGGAACAACTGGGTTTGGGATTTTCTATAAAAAGGTAGGAGATGATGAACTTATTGCTTATACTGACAGTGATTATGCTGGTGATTTGGAAGATAGAAAGAGTACTTCAAGGTATGTATTTTTATTAAGTTCAGGAGCAATATCTTGGTCATCAAAGAAACAACCAGTAGTAAGTCTATCTACTACAGAGGCAGAGTTTATTGATGCAGCTTCATGTGCATGCCAGGCTGTATGGTTAAAAAGAGTGCTAGCAAAGCTGGGTCAAAATCAAAGTAAGTTAATTATTATTCGTTGTGATAATAGCTCTGCAATCAAACTTTCTCTACAGAGGAATGTTTCTCGCAATAAAAGTTAAAGGCCCAGAGGAGTTCGGTGTGTGAATTCAAAAGGAAACATGGCCTTACTTCGAGAAAATCGTATATGACGGCTCACAGGCTAGGGATTAAAAGAGTTTGTATTTTACATTATTCATTCACCACAGGGAACTCTAGCAAAGATGGGCACTGGGTGGAGTTAGTATACCTGTGGAGTCACCACGCGAGAGCACTTAACTTGGCTGATTGTGATACTACATTCGCACTCAAGTTGAAACTGAATCGTTATTAACATGAGAAACGCGCATAGAGGCTGTGGAAGCTATATCTGTAGGAGTGGTGTGTTTTACATGTCAATTGTTGTCCTAGAGATATAGAGTATCATATGCTAGATATGTAGTATGGCTAGTATATGTTTCTATAGTTTAAACAGGGAGGAGACATTGTTAGGGCAGCCTGTAGAGTTGGCATGCCACCTTTGTACCTTTTAAATAAGTTAATAATCCTATCGCTTTGTTAGAGGTCGATCATCAAAAGTCATGTTTGTGCGCGTGCTATTACCACTAACATATTATAATACTTGCCGGCAAGTTTCAGTTATGCTTAGCCGGGTACTGGTTAATTTGACCAGTGGTTTGATTAGGTCTTAAGTCTTACAACATCAAAACATACTTAAGCAGGTATGCAATTGTTAGAATCGCGGTATGTGGGAGAGGGCTGTTTATTCTTTGTTTTTGTTTATTCTATTAGGCTATATAATAGCCAAGTTTGTTCTTCAATAAAGTCGAGTTGTTTCTCCCAAATATCTACGTCTTCATTAACTTTCCAGTTCCTAACATAAATTGTATCAGAGAGCGTTTTGCAATGCTCAATTTATGTCAGTGTCGCATAACAAAATGCTCAACCTGTGGGCTTCATTCAGAATCTGAAAGTGAAACTTGAACTTCATACATTCTTAATTTTTGCACTGTCGTCATACCTTGAACCGTTCCCTATCTTTCCCCAATTAGTCCCCAGCTTGTCATAATCCTTACACTTCAAATAAGAACTTGACAATACAAAAGAGCAACTCTCATGAGTAACAAGATACACTGATGTTCTATCTTTATTAAACAACCAATAACTTCAGAATCTTGATCCTGGGTTTGCCAATTGGAGGGGCTTACAGAATTGAGTTTCCTAATAGCATGAGGACTTAGATAAGTCTACATGATATGAATATAGCCTCTTTTTTTTCTATAATTCTTTGGTGGAGGGGTGTGGGAGATAGGGCGAGAACCGCAGGGGGCCTTGCCTTAAAATTAGGTGAGAGATGGAGTAAGTTACTAAAGTAGATTTAAAAAGGAAAATGAAGACGAGCTGTGCTGCGGTCAGATTCCGAGGATACAGAGCCCAACAGATGGGAACTAGTGTGCTAGTAGAATTAAGTAAAGAAACAACAATCTAACTAGGTCAACCATGTTAAGGTGACTAAGATACACACAAACATAAGATGAAATAGCTCAACTACAGTCTATTCAACCCATCTCGAAGCACATGAACAAGCGTTGGAACAAGACTTAGATGCAGTCTGAGGTTCCTCTCCTTCCAAATGTTATACACCATGGCTGCCAGGAGAGTCCACCTTGCTGAAGTTAATAAGGATTTACCTTTATAGTGAGTAGAAAATCAAGAGAGAATATTGCACCAATCCCCTTGGAGGCGGGAAATAGAACTCCTACTCTCAAGGATGAACTAAATTCTTTGAGAGAAGGGGCAAGAGAAGAACAGGTGAGAGAAGCTTTCAGTGTGTGCCCCGCACAAGAAGCACCTCACTTGATGGATCCAACCCATTGCAAGAAGTCTATTATGAGTGAACAACCTTTCTCTAGCCGCAAGCCACAGGACAAAAGAATGTCTAGGGAGATTAGCCTTATGCGACACCACCTTATGCCATTGAACAGGGAAAAAGTTACTTTGCCCTTGAATTGTGGGGTTAATGTCATTTTGGAGTCGGAACTATCAAGTTCGCCGCATTATATTTTTAAACTATCAAAATTTAATAAAAAATTGAGATGTATTTTTTTTTATAGTAGGTGAAATTATGGTGGGACACTAAAAAAGATGTTTAGATAGAGAACTTTTTTGAAATATACTCTTCGAATCAATCTTATGAAATTATGGTTGGGATAACATTTTTGTGAGATGAATTGTTTTATAATTTTTTTTTAATTTTTTTAGTTACTAAAAACAATAAGGTTTAAAGTAGTATTTTAAGAAATAAAAATACACGAATATTATTAGGGAAGTGGATTCCTTAATGAAAGTATGAAACAGTATGATTATTTGTTTACAGAGGTAGAGAAAATATATATTGGTAATGTAGCATCTGTTGAGAGAAAATTATTTTTGAACTAACCACGTATATGATACAGCAACTTTTCTCAACAACGCTGCCGAGGGCATAATTTTTTCAAAAAAATTATACTTCTTATTGAGAAAACTTTTTTATGCAATCACGCATTCTTCGATTCTTAATTCTATTCTCCTCTTGTATTTCAAAATTCGTGAGACATGACTTTAAATTTAAGATTAGTGCTGTCGATCAGAGTATTAGTAGTAATGTTGCTAATCAGTACGTATCATTTTGAGATACTTCCATGCGGGGCAGTTCAGTATAAAAGAATTCCAGATCTAGTTGGAAGATATGATATTCACTCTTAGTTGTAGGGAAGTAGCAAAGCTACTTATAATTTAGGAGGGCTACATTTTTCACTAGAAAGCATTTTAAGTATTTTCGTAGCTCACGCCATTTCTCTGTTATGTGTAGAGAACGAGATTTAGAATATTTAGACTATGTGCAATGGCCAATATAACAAAGTTAGTCAGCCGTGAAAGAGTGTGTGACCATAATACAAGTAAAATAACTCTATAAAAGATCACAATCACAACGTAAAAAAATCCTCTCTAGAGATGGGGACCCATCTATAACGAACATCACAGATATAAGAAGGCAATAACCTTATTTGAATTTGACTAATTGAACTTTCTCTCTAGAATTATATACCAAGGAATATTTCCTGGGAAAACTAGGCTGTGTGCTTTTTATATTTTTTTTCTAAAATTCTTAAACAGGGAAGGTCGGATTCATCTCTAGACTGTTAGCAACCCATCTCCTTCGCATGTTTACTTTTTAGAGGGTCTAGTATATCATATTTAGGTTTGATTACCACATATATCTATCTAACAATCTTTTCTCTGATCTAATGTTGTCTGAATCTCGCTGAGTTCAAGCACAACAATTTTTGTGTATTCTATAATTGAATTTCAGGAATCAAAATATGTGACTACACCAACAAATACCACCGTAAGTCTTGAGTAGACCCGTCAATAAATAGGCCAATATTAGGATGGCAAATAAAGAATATGTGAGGGTCAACAATGTAGGAAATGAAACCCGCAATTCTCAACCGGTAGTCATTTGGAAGGTGATTTAGCAGGGATCAGGAACATATATGGTTGAATTTGGGTTTAAGTGTTTTAAGGGTGGTTGAGAGATTGAGTAGCATTGAGAAAGTATATAAGTAGATTATAGTAAACAAAGTTTTGTTGATGGTATGTATTTATGTTGAATTGGGAGGTGTGTGAATAGCTAGTACTAAGTGGTAGAATATATTATACCTTCCCATAATTTGCCTTTTGTTAATCTTCAAAAAAAGAAAAAGCTAACTTCAATGTATGGTGCTCACCATAGGTTGACTCCAGGCCCACAATAATCAAGCTGGAAATTTTCCTTTTCATCTTAAGCAAAAAATAAGTATGAGATTGTTTAAACTATTTAAATATATTTATTTATTATATATATAATTTAAAAAGCATTTTGTCTTGAAGCTTCAGATAAATTTTTGGGGGAGCAATTTCTAAATGGTAAACTGATCTAATTATAGTATTAAAACTGTCTTAAAAACATAATAATTATATTTTAGTTTTTTTGTGGAGCTAAAAAATATATGTCTTGTTTGGTGGCAAAGAAGTCCGATGCGAATGGTTTTTGTGACACCTATAATGATTAATATGTCTCAGCAATCCTAAATAAGTTTTGTCAGAAAATAAAAAAGGGCATAGAAATCCGTTCGAGAAAAAAACCAGGAATAGTTATACTCGCATTTCTGAACTTCAAAAATCCGGTTTCGGATGGGTTCTATGCCATTCTCATACACAAAACCCGTTTGAAGACGGATTTATATTTGATTCCGGAGCCGAAAATCGACAGTTTACTGGGGGAGTCAGACATTAACCCCTAGGAAAAAATAAATAAAACAGAATAAATATAAGTTCACCTAAAAACTTGACAATGAAATCTAAAAAAAAAGGAAAACAATAGAAGAAGTAAAACAAAACATCGGTTTTGATATATGCCTTAACTAATAATGCAAAAAAATATCTTAAGAGTTAAAATACAATCAAAGACCTTATTGAGTGGTAAAATTGCAGCTATATATGGGTGATGCAAATATAAATAATTTAATGACGACCTAAAAATCAATTAGTGATAGATATTTTGTTCATTTTCTTGTAGTATAGTGAATACAATTAGATTTTTACAAGATAGCCGTGTTAACACGTATAGCACCCATGGTTATTACCATTATTCGCAGCATACGCTCTTCCCCTGCATATTTGCTTAAATTTCTGCTTTGCATATCTATCTTATCGCATCAAGCTTTCCTATTCTTTCTCCCTTGTGGTCTAGAAAGTTTCCAGAAAAAAAAAAAAAAAAAGCAGCAAATAAAAATTAGACAAGAACCAAAATTCCATACAATCCTAATTTCATAACCGTAATCGGACAGGTTCTCACAAACCACTTCACATTATTCACAAACCAATATCTAATCTACACAAAAAGAAAAGGAACAAGGACTCATTGGTATGAAGTAATCCAATCACAAGTTTAAGCAACCCTAGTCCTAAAATTATAATTTCAAATATAATGGCGACAAGGAAATCTCCTAAACAAAGGCAGAGAATCCGGTCAATAATAAAATTCATTCACATATATTCATCAATAATTATTCAGTCCAAGGCATATTTTTTAAATCAGAGTCACACATTCATATACAAATAAATTGTGGCAGACTAGAATTACATAAGTAAATATGCAAATCAATAATTATTACAATTATAGTTAGTTGATAGTCATTGCAACAAATAATGAAGGCTATTCAATTGCTCGATGGCCTGCCATATCACAATATCCAATTCATCACATTATTCATCAGGTCCTTAATAATTGTAACAACACATAAATTATAATATTCATCGTAACCCAACACATAATTACACACGAAGAGAAAAGGGCATTATTAACATCAGTAATTCTGATCCACACTGCCGATATACTCCACATCAATATCTCGCTATATTATAGACTAGCACTACCTACGATGCAAAATGAATCACAATAAATTCCTTTATATATATATATTGTTTTTTGGGCAACGAATACGATTGTAAGTATACATAATGTATGTACGAGAGATCAATGCCAAAATTCAGCAAAAAAAGTAATACCTAATGGAGAGAAATCATAAGAGACCTGGGGAATGTTTTAATGAGAAACATATGGAATAAAGTAGAAAACCAAACCAAAAAAGTAAATTCAGGCATGAGTTTTCTAATGTTCTGGACTATAAAAAATCACTCCGAGATCGATGTATTAACTTCATAGGAAATTAATCGAAATTCAGCAAAATTCCAAATCAAAAATTGGGGTTGACTAGTAGCAACTCTATTTAATAGAATCGATCAATATCGTTGCAACAAGATCGCTTTGCAATGAGTTAGAGCAGCTTTTTACGCATAAGCTTCCTACCTCCTTGGAGCATTCTTTCTCTTGTTCGGAATTCTATACTAATTTGAACTTCGAGTTCAATTTTTCAAAACTCATGGTCGAGCCTCACAGAGGTTTGTTGCGGAATTTTTTTTTTTTTTAAAAAAATATTTCTTTCGGGTATTGGTTAAAGTGATAAATTAAAGATTCTAATTTCTTCCTATTGCATGCACCATTTTAATTTTTGAGATATTATTGGATGTAGGATCTCCAGCTAGGTCATCAATTCGTTGGTTAATGTAGGGTAATACATTATAAGTTTTGGTTAGGATTATAAGTTTTAACACTTATTTGATACTAATTTTTATAGTTCTTTTTAGAGCTGGAAATGATAAGTCTTTAACGTGAAGGTATATTTTGTATTAATGACCCCAGCGATCGAGTCAAGATATATATATATACGTGCCTGATAGCAGCGCAGAAGGGGTGTCAATAATAGTTTTGATGGAAATATTACGTTGATGAGCGAGAATGCTCATTTCAAAGTATATATATATATATATGAAAAAAAAAAATAGATTTCTTCAAAAAACAAAAAAAAGTAGTTGGATTGGAGTAATTACAATGCAATGACCCATGATTACTCCTTACTGTTCTTATTTCAAAAATAGATTATAGAAAGTCCTGAGCTTTATCATGGTAGCTTCCGTCTAAAAACTTAACAGAATGTGTTTCACATTCAATAGCAGGTGGACATGTGACCCTTTTAAAACTTAGGGTTATGTACCTATTTAGTCTCTGAGTTTTTATCTATTTTAATAAATAGTCCTTGAATTTTCAAATTTATCATAAAGGTCCTTGAGTATGCAATTTTTATCAAACAAGTCTTTTTATTAAACTTCTATCTAAAAAGTTAACTATTCACATTTCAGTTTCAAGCATAATTTGACATGTGTTACCCAAAATTAAAATAACTTCTATTTTTTTAAAATTTTCTTCTAATTTTTTGTTTTTTAAGAAATAAAAAACTGAATTATTTTAATTATTTAAAAAATTATAAATAAATAAACTCAAAAAATTATAAGTCACATGATTTTAATTTTGGATGACGCTTGTCAACTTATGATTAGAAGTAATGTGTGAACTATATATTAACGTTGAGAATGAAATTTTAAAAGAAAGGTTTCTTTGACAAAAAATTATAAACTCAAAGACTTCTATGATAAAATTGAAAAAATTTGTTAAAATGGGTCAAAACTTAAGGATAAAATGGGTACTTAACCCTAAAGCTTAAGATTAAAACCTCATGCTACAACATCCTGTTAAAAATCTACATCAAATTGCCAAAAAAAAAAAAAAAAAAAAAAAAAAAAGGACAAATTTTTAATATAATATACTTAAAAGATAAATTGGAAAATACATTTTTCACCCACCAACTACCACATGTTTTAAATTTTGCGCTCTAAACTACTACGTTTGATACATTGCTCCCATAAATTATTAATTTCTAACACATTGCGCCTTCCGTCTATTTTTTCCGTCAAATTAGACAAAAATTGATTTATTTTTAAACGAAATGATGATTATGCCTTAAAAATCAAAATCACGTGAATAACAAGTTACATTTAAGAGTATAATCGTCATTTTATTTTTAAAAAGTCAATTTTCGGCTAATTTGACCCAAAAAAATAGACGGAAGGTGCAATGTGTTAGAAATGAATAATTTGTAGGTGCGATGTCTCAAACATGGTAGTATAGGGTACAAAGTGCAACACATATAATAGTTTGTGGATGAAAATATATTCTTCTAAAAAAATGTTGTTCCTGCTACAAACCCTACCCCAATGCAGCCGTTGCGTCAAATGGATATGCATTAATTTACTCAATGCGACATCTTGATATATATATATATATACACACTAGCTATAGTCGGGAATGATTTGGCCTCAAAAAGGTAAAAATAAGCAGGGATTATAATATATTCCACGCTTATAGCGTATTTTACATAAGTATTTCACACATTTCTTTTTTAAAGTATATTCACCCCATAATTTATTAAAAAAAAAAAAAGAAGAAGAGTACTGAATCATACAATGAGAGACAAGTAGGACGTGCGCCCTGCTTCTCCGTTGATACTACAACCTTCCATATACATATTTCTTTGGTTTGCTTTCATCTACTTTATCAACTTTTGTATTAATTCTTCTTCCCTTGGGTATCGCAAGTTTCCACACAGACTTCATGATCTTAGTCCATAGCTATCACAAAATAGAAAATAGAAGATATTGCATGGGATAAGAGACTGCTTTGAGCATTTGTTCATCTTCAACCCTCCAAATTGCAGGCATAAATATCTCAACAGGGAAGTCAAAATACAAAACACGTTCTATAACTAAAGGGAACAAAACTTGGTTTGTACATTTCCATTAATTTCATTCCCAGTATCTAACAATACCTTGTTTAATTAATAGATATTTTCTATTCTTTTTTGGTGTAAATGTTCAATAGACAAAAGTGTTGGACATGGTACGAAATGAAAAATTTTCAAACAAAGATTTGGAGAAAACCTGCAAAAATGTATTGTTTTGCAACTTATGCTGAAATACATGCTATTCATCATGGGCAAGCCAAAAAAAAATTCATGAATTTGTTAAGAAAAAAGATGCATACTGATTCAAAGCATGAGCTTTTTTCAGCTATGAACATTGTTAAAACAAGATTTTGCAATAAGATGGAAGATGAATTCCTTGCAAATTCTTTAGTTATTTACATTGAGAAAAAAAATTACTGCAACTTTTAGCACAAAAATTACTTTTATTCTTTAAAAAATTGTTGAGTTTAGTTATGATAGAAGATTCATAGGTTTCATGCGTTTGGTTTTCTGAAGTATCCAAATTAAAGTTGTTATAAAATATTTTGCATACTAATTTTTTTGTTATAAGTTATTTATATATGAAATTATATTTTTTTTATTTAAATAATAATATTAAATGAGTTCGGCCCCCATAGGAAATATCGTGGCACCGCCACTACTGTTTTTAGGTCTCTTGGAATGAGCATCAGAGATAAAAAGTACTTCATAGTCAGCTTTCTCATATTACTTGGAGACTTTAGATGATGTATGAATGATAGAAATATTCAATTTTTTTAAGAAAAGTTTTCACAAACTCTAAATTATTACAGCCAAACAGCAAAATCTCAAAAATTTTACAAAAATTCTAATACCTTTTCACACAAATTTCAAATTTTTTTCATTAAAAAAAACCATTAAATCTTCTGTATCCTTATTTATTAACAAACTCCAATAAAAATCATTTTACAATAAAACATTCTTCAACTTTTTCACCAACTATTTTTACAAAACTAATAAACAGTTAAATTCAAAAAATTTCTCATACAAACTGAGCTTGTGTTTGGATGGGCAAAAAAAAAATTATGTTGGAGATAGCGTAAATTTTCTTACGATTGGTGAAAACTTAGTTAAAGTTTGTTAAAAATTGATGGAGTCTATTAAAAGTTATTGAAGTTTGTAAAAAATTATTGTAATCGATGAAAAAGTGATTATGAAATTTTTTTTAAAAAAAAAAAAATTTAAAAGCCAAACAGAGGACATGTTCTTAAAATTTTTGCTTTCCAAATATCACCTCAAGATGTTACCTTCAACGTTGGCGGTCGTGTAAATGGAATTAGACTCTCCCTCTTCCTACAGTACTACTCTTTGACACATATGAACCACGTCTTATGAATGGGATCATCAAGGTTTATCCCTTGTAACTTCCTTTCGCACTCCTCGATACATAATTTTTGCAACAATAGACGTAGTGTCATAATGAAGAGAGACAGCAGGAATCGGAGAGGAATCATAAGATGGGGTAAGCTGTGGAGAGAGAACACCAAAGGAAGGGTTCTCGACTTCCGCGATAACTTCATGAAGAAGGGTGATGAGCCAGATGACCATTATTGCAGCAATTCCTTTCATATCCTTTTTACCCGTAGGCCCGGCCCCTACGGCCTCCTTGGAACTTTCTTTCTTGTTCGGAGTTCTTTTATACTAATTTGAACTTGGAGGACGTTTGTTGTGGATTTCGAAAAGTTATAGTCTAATTTCTTTCTATTGCATGCACCATTTTAGTTGTTGAGATATTATTGAATGTAGGATCTTTTGTTCCTTGGTTAATGTAGGGGAATACATCACACAGAGTTGCGACTTAATTAATTATCTCCAGATCAACCAGGGAAAGAATATGCTTATATACATTCAATATACAATTTATGTTTAAAAAATAGGAAATTAATTTAAGACTTTTATTCACCAAGCTAGCCACTTGACAATTAGGAGCCAATTAAAAACGATTGCTTTGGAAGAATATAGTAGCCCATCAACTAAATAAAGGCCGGTTGGCACAATGACTTTTGGTTAGGATTATAAGTTTTTGCACTAATTAATTGGTACTTTATATAATTCTTTTTAGAGCTGGAAAAGGTAAGTCTTTTAAGTAGGAGATTATGCAAAGTGTATTTATTCAAAAAAATAATAATTTTATTTTAAATTTTAAAAAACTTTTTGTTTCTGCAAAACCAACCAATTTAAGTAGCAAACAGTACTGTATATATAAGTGATGTAGAAATTTATAAGGAATGTACGTATATAATTAAGATAGTGCTAACCTAACACACATGCATGATGCATGACTAAGCCATGATGACTAATGAAAAGAGGCGACCGTATGAACTGGGATAAAATAGTTAGTAATCTTTAGAATTGTTAGTTAATGAAGATAAAATAGTTAGATTGACATTATTATTTAATTTCTATTAAGACTTAGGACTCTTTTAAATGTACTTAGTTTAGTTTTATCTTGATCTATTTTGTAAGCCGCACCACGCGTGAATAATAAAAGTAGTGAACAAAATTCATTTCCAAACAAATTCTTGCAGTTTGCAATTAATGTATGGAGGACTGGTTTCCTCTAATTAAACTAAATTAGGAAATTTGTTGGTTTTTTTTTTTTTCAAAGAATTAACAGTACACCATTACTACGCGTAGGATAGGCTGAATCAACACAGTTTCTCAAAAGAATCAATACTCGTTGGAAAGGGCTTGAAAAGAGCGATGAGGCAAAAGAAGGGAATGGAATTATAGGAGAAGAAAGAAAAGTAAGGGGACCTAACTGAGAATGCTACCTCCATGCGGCTCGTGCCACAATGACTAGTGCAACAATTGGATTACAGCCATTTCCAAATGATCAACCTAACAAGCCCTGCTCCAGAAGCATATATATTGCCTAGACTAGACTGGAAGAAGTGATATTATATAGGCTCATGCATGGATCACAAGAGTCCTAAAAGATACGTCTATTAGCAAATAAGAAAGACTAATTTCATGAAGAGCATGCGCCTGTTACTTCCCCCTTTTGTGGGGTCCTGGGGAGGTGCAGGGCGTGGGGGGTATATAACGAGGGAATGACGTTTTGCATTTAACGAGGGAATGACGTTTCAACTAAAATATATGTGGCTGACTCCAAAAAGAGCAGCGTATATAAGGCATTCATGCATCATGCATGTTTTCGTTTATCACCTTTAAATAATTTTGTCTTTACCGATTTTTTTAACTAAAATATTTATCTTACGAGTATCATGACTCATGTATGGTAGTTTATAAATAGAATAGTAATTAAGTCAAATCATTCTAAACCGTTTCTACGGACCTGTTTATTGTTCGAGCCAAATATAATGTTGTTTAAAGATAAGTAATTAAAGTGCTGATGATATAAACGAATACATAATAGGTAGACTCTACATCATTTAATGATGTCATTGTTTGCCTATATAAAATTCTCAACAGCAGAACCTTACAATAAGATCCACTTGTTGTGTCTAAAAAATTGCAAATGATCTTTTATATATAAGAACAAACTCCCTAAAAGAATATAAAGCATCTTAACCGCACTAATTAGGTTGGGTCAACTCCAAACCTACCATATTATAAGAACAACACTGCTGTAAATTCAGTCAGAACTTAAAATTTCTAGGTGGAGGGTGTGTAAAAGAACAAGAATATGGCCAACCTAATTCTGATGATCACATTGTAAGAATTTATTTATAGATAAAGAAATTCTTCGAAGGATAACACACAATAGTGTATATATATATATATAGATGGAGAGGATACTATCAAGAAAAATCAACAAACGATACAGAGCAATAAACTCGTGGCCTCTTAAATTCATCAATTGATAAGACTTCAAGAACAAATCCTTTTTCAAGAGCCCAATGCGTAATTTATGAAAACAGTCTCTAATGGATCATCCCTTGATAACATGAGATAACTGGAACAACAGGTAATTAGAATTACATTTTCAGAAACAAAGACATTAACTTCTACGCCACTCAAAATGCATACCTTTCTTTTACTTTCCCAATATCCTAAGGAATATATTTCATTTTTTTTGTTCTAAACATCTTTTACGTACGCCCTCATCACCACTTTCACAAACATACAACAACAAAAATACATCTTAAAAAAAAATTCTTAATGATTAAAGAAAAATAAAAAATAAAAAATATTATTAATATTTTCTTCAAAGTATATTTATGAGGAAACATAATAAGCCTCACATTTATAAGTAGAAATCTAATTGCACACCATAAGTTTTAAATTGTTTGATTACGCCATATAAGTTTCAAAAATTGTTATTCAATCTAACTGTTAAATCAGACGGAAAGTTATGTGGATCGATCGAAATGTCCCTCCAATAAAAAATAATAATAATAATTAGAAAAATGAAATATAATTTCTATATTCTTTTATTTAGAAAATGTTACTTTTTATTTTTATATATTTTTATATATTTTTATATATTTTTTAATTTTTTTTTTACTAATTTTTTTCTTAGAGGAGCATTTTTATTATTTTTAGTATTGTTTAATGGCCCAATTAAACAAACAGACAGTGAGGATTATTTTTTAAAAAAACTTATGGAGCATAATTAGACAAATTGAAACTTATAGGATGCAATTTAATTTTTGCCCATAGATATAAGGCATACTATGATATTTTCTCTATATTTATTTATGAGAAAACTGAAAATTCAAACTACAACCATCAATAAAATTTTGATTTATTTCAACAATAAACTTTGAAACATGCATGACATGGCGCATGTTATTTCTTATATGCTATCTATGGATTTTTTTTGTCTGACATTATAAAAACCACTATACTAATAACTTAAAATTTTAAATAGTTAAGAGAGATTCATAAGTTTATTTTTGCTAGTCTTCCCGAAATATCTTTCATCATTAGAAAATTTTCCAGACTATCCAATAAATATTAATGTCTAGAGTTTTAATGCACTACTTCACTCTTTTTTTTTTTTTTTATCTTTTCTCGGCCTCTTAAAGTTTTGCGTTTGTTGTCCTCTTATTGGGCCTGGGTGATTAGTGCCCAAAGTGCTGTCCCAACAATTTGAGCCCAAAACTAGATTGAACCTACTCCATTGTACTCGTTGGGAAGAAACAATTATCGTTGGACAATCTCCTTGTATTAGTAGTTTCCGTTCAATAGACAAATATTTTGTGAAAAAAAAAAATTATTTTTTTCTTGCGCTGTTTGGTGGAACTTAATTTAAAATATTAATAATGAAAACTTTTTTGAGTTGTGACATTCAAATAGAAAATCATTAGCCATTATCGCAACTATTCAACCCCACATCAAAAATCAATACAGAAACAATGTGACCCAGGGGAGAAACGGCCAGTAAGAGATCAAGAGAAGAAATCATGAAGGAAAGAGAGAGTAACACAACATATAATAAATAACGTCTGCACGCATGGTATCACTAAAACTAGATTTATCATTAGATCAAAATATTGGAGGAAATTATAAAAAAGACTATAATAATGCATGTGATCAGAAAAGAAAGCTATATTACTTCTGTCGTTCCTTATATACAGTGGCGGAGCCAGAATTTTTCTATTAGGGGGCCAGGCTAATTAACTAATATTATTAAAAACGAAATTCAAATATTATAGGACATAAAAAATTTACAAAAGTATTTTGTTATAAGTTAATCTTGATTTAGAACTAAAAACAGGTACACAAAAATTTATCTTATCTACTTGATTGTAGATATACTAAAAAAAAGTACACAAAAGCATACTAATTTCCTATTACAGGACAACTTGACGACTCTTTAAAGAGTCGAAATCATCTATTAACATTTATGTACTAATAGTTGTAGCAATTTCTTTCTCAATATAGATAACCAAAGAATTTGCAAGAAATTCATCTTCCATCTTGTTGCGAAGTCTTGTTTTAATGATTTTCATGACTGAAAAATCTCGCTCTGTAGTAGCTGTTGAAACTGGAAGAGTTAACACAAGACTAATCAATCTATCAATCAAATGGAAAATCTTTGACCTTCTTGGTTCCACCAATTTTCAGCATAACTCAGAAATTATAGAAAAACTTTTGAAATTAGGATCGTGAGACACATCACACTTAAAGGTTTGCAATTGATATCTCAACTGAATCTTTTCTTACTCTGTAAAATCTTCAGGGTAAAATTTGTCAACAAGTCAACAAATATCATCAATATTGAAGAAGTTAGATGCATTCTTAGGATCAAAGGTTGAGCTAAGAATAAGAAGTTTTGTTGCTTTTTCACTAAACCTGTTGTTTAGTTCTTGTAATTGAGAGTCAATTGTAGCCACAAATATGTCAATTCGATAATGGTGTTCAATTGTAATATGATCTCGTTGACTCTGAGACCTAGTTCGACCTGACTTGTACAAAGCATTCATATCAGGAACTTCAATATCATGTTTTTCACAAAATGACTTCACATTCCCAAAAAAGGCATCCCAACCATTTTCTCTTAACTCTTGAATGAACTCTTTTGTAGTTTTGACCAAATGCATAACATTTAAAATGTCTTGAGTTTCTTGTTGTAGTGCTTGACATAGACAATAAGAAAATTTTGGATTTCACCTATGACGTGTTGGTTTTAACAATTTTTTAAATGTTGTGGACTTTAATTTGGGGGGACCAAATAGAAATTTAAAATTTTGGAAAGGCCCAATTGTAAATTTTTTCAGTCAAGCCTCTAAATATATATACTAAAAAAAAATTTCACAAAACTTATGGAGGGGCCACGGTCCCCCATGGCCCCTCCCTCCCTCTGCCCCTGCTTATATATATATATATATATATTTTGATCCCTAATACTTATTGGATGAATTTAAAATATTGATGGAACGTAAGAACAACAACTTCTGATCATGGGAAAAGGGTTAGCGTGCCATGCACAGCACACGTTTTTATTCTAGTCTAACAAGCATACGACCTTGAACGTGTCTGCAATATATACACCCCACTTTTGTGAGACAATAAATAATTTGCAAAAACAAGTTGTCCCTGACCAAATTTTCTGGGATCATGTTTAATTATCTTTATAACCCTGTTGACAATTGTCCTTGATTTATAACGTGTGTGCGAATTTCTTTAAAAATGTTATCCATGATTTAAAAAAACATTATCCTTGATTTACAAGAGAAATATATATACACACACTTTCTATACCTCATCGACGTGTTAAACATAGACACATGCACCATGAATTAAATCACAAAAGAAATGGATTGAATTGCAATATATATAATATATGCTTGTCATTCTGGGCAGAAAAAAACTTTGGTTGGATATATATGTTTTTAGTATTTATTCTTTTTTTTAACAAATTACATTTTGCACACTCTATCTAACTACCACTTATTTTGTAATTTGCATTTTAAACTATCAAACTTGACAGTAATACATCCCAAACTACCACTGAATTTGACAATTTAATCTTTAGGATTGTGACACATTTTTTTTAAAAAAGAAACAGTGAAATTTTAACATGATGTGCAAAGTGTAAATTAGTAATTGATAGTTTAAAGTATAATGTGTCAAACTTTATATTTTAAAATATAAATTACAAAATGTGTAATAGTTAGATAGTGCAAAATATAATTTAATCATTCCTTTTGTTATCTAGTTTTGAAGGATATATAATGTGAGGTAGGCCGGTGGAAGGAAAATAAATGAATAAGAGATATGAGCGGACGTTTCTGTTTTTTGTCCAATACAAATAAAATACCTTTAAATATCAGACCAATAAAAAATTCAAATCTTCCACTAGTGATAAAAACAGAAAACAAATGATCTTCCAGTCTTGGCGGCTTATACGGATTGTATGACTGGTGGTTCCGCAATTGAAAATCTTGTTTCAAATCTCCTCCTCCAACAGCGTTTTGAAAGATGTTCTTCTCTATCTTTTGGGCCACAGTGCCACTCTGATCAATCATACCCTCTTTGTAGTTTGAAGAAGGAAGGAAATGTTTAAGATTCCGTTTTTATCTACGAGCAATGTAGACACATTTTTATAATATCTTTCTCCTCCAATTCCAAAACTGATATTAAAATTTGACAAAATTTTAAAAAAGGTCTCTAAGTTTTTGCTCAAAGATTAGTAAGTAATTTCAAAATTTTTAAATTATTAGAATAGATTGATGGGTATTTGATGTTTCAAAACATAAGTCCTTCCATTAAGATAATTAATATTATGAGGGATCAAGATATATATGCAGCATGTTAACACATGGGCAGATATCATATAAAATTATTAAAAACATACTGTTGTACACATGTTTGTACTTGTTCTCCAATTCCAAGATTGATATTAAAATTTAGGTGCAAGTTGTGCGTGTCACATGCAACATTAGGGTCCCATTTTTCTAAATTACAATCATAAATATTCCAACACGTCATGAATTGTATAGAGTCGCGAACCTGAAAATTTCTACATTAATTTTCGGGTAATGGGGGCAGCTTGAAGTCAAAACGTGAGGCTAATTAAATCTCGAACACCAACTCTTTTCTTTCTTTTTTTCCTCCGAATTAAAGTTTGACCCACTCTCTATTGACCCGACGAACACGCCGTGCCGGTCAAATTCTGTCGTGTTGATCCGCGCGAACGACAGATCGTGCCGAGAAGAAATCATCTCTAGTGGACGTGGTGGGGTAACGGTTTTGTCATATATGACGGCATCTGGTGTTGGGAGCTTCTGGGTCTCCACGCCGCTGATCCGCTGAAGAATGTCTGGCCGTTCAACTTGCGTAAGGAGGGGGAACGCATGGCATACTTTCCAAACACAAAAGAGAATTTAGGAACTCTAAACACCAATCACACGGCACTAAGCCACCGCCCCCGGTGGTTGAGATTTTGATGTTTAATTGTAAAAGCTTTGACTGTTTTAAAAATTTTCTTCAAAAATTGAAAATTTTTCCTGACCAAACATCATCCAGTCCTAGTATATTATTTTTTTGGTTTTCTCATATAAAAATAATATTATGAAAGGATAGAAGAGGCTTTTTTTATTATTTTGGTTAATATTTATTGAAACCCTCATTTTGACTTGGTTAATAAATAATCTATTTCGACTTCTCAAAGGGAAAGCAACGTCATTGAATGCGTTTCGTGATTCCCCATATATTATTTAGTAATCTTCGAGTGAAAATTGTATAGGAACTAAGACGACCTGGTCCCCCAACCGCCCGGGGTGGAGGAGGGATTCCTCTCCCTTCGCTGGCCGCTCAGTTCTGAGCAGTCAAACTCCTCCAGCAGTCGGTGGAGGAAGCCCCGATCCTTTTCTCTTTTTTTTTTTTAAAATAAAAATAAATTAATTATGTTTTTTATTAATTTTAGATTAATTTTTTATTTTTTAAAAATATTTTTATTTTTATTTATTTTACTCACACGTGTCACATTGCGATTGTGTGGGATTTTTTTTTTAATCGAGCTGTCAATTTTCACGTGTAAGCCATTAGCCACGTGTGCATTTCCGTCCACTAAGTTGATGGCAGGATTTGTTTGAGATTGAAACTAAACCCCAAAGATAATTTTAGGGAAAATCGAACCCTGAGGACCAATTTGGGAAAAGGTAAAACCCGGGTTCGTGTGGAGATATTTACCCTTTTATTTACTACCAGTCTCATCTACTCCTTTGGATCAAAAGAGAAAAAATGTTTTTCTCATTATTTAATGGTAAATGTTTTTATCTTAAGGGGTTGGTCTCGATAATCAAGACATGAAGCATAAGGGCTCCTTCTCATAAAGTCAAACTAACTTGACCTAAGAGGTTTCGGGGACTACATGTCTGCACCAGCCTAAGATTTACCAGTCCGTTAGATTGGTCCACTCTGGTGGACCTACCGGATCGATTCCTTCTTGTTACCCAAAAAAAAAAATTAACAATAAAGGCCTATTTAGCCATGTACCACAACCATTACACCTTTCTTGACGTTGCTTTTTCTTCTTTTAAATGCATTCATTCATCTGTATGTGAACTGATAACTACATTTTACCGAATAATTGAACAACATTTAACCTAAAAAAGAACAATCAAGTAAAAAACAAAAACAAATATAAACCACACCCCACTCTAGACCTGCCAACATATTTTAGCTAAATACATATTATAATCTCTCTAATCAGTAATTGCATACTATTATTTGTAAAAATTTTAAAAAAATGATAGAAAAAAAAAACAGTCTCAAAACGAATAAAGAAGTGGTATGGTATGTGATGTTCCTAGCTTCAATCGGTTGGTCAAAAGATCCCCGAGTAACAGAAACGCGGCAAACGCTTAAAGCTCAAGTAATGAAGGAGAGAGAGATTCTTAAGAGTTAAAACACAGTGAAACGACCTTCTCTCTGCTTATCAAAAAAAAAAGAAACGACCTTCTCTCTCTCGTAGACACACGTCTCGTTTCCACCAAAACTAACGAAGGAATAAAGAAAAGAATCCGTTTTTCTTTCCCCAAAATACTATAAATATATTTTCTCCCTAAAATCTCTATATTTTTAGTATTTTATTCTCTCTGTTCGTGAACGTGCACAAAGACGCTCTCTGCTGTGTTTCGCAGCTTCAAAAACAGGTTCCGCTTCTCACATCACCGGCTCTTTCTCTCTCTCTGCCTCCCAATCGTTGATCTGTGTTTTATTGTTGTTGTTCGTGCTTGTTTCAGCCGTATTGAGTTGCTTTTATTGCACTGTTTTTTCTAAAACAGTTCATTCTATTTTGAGCTTCACACTCAGCTGTGTATTCGGGTTGCCAATATACGCCAGGCCGTATTTATGATTTTCTTCTTTTGCTAATTTTTTCCGTAAATTTTTTTGATTGAATCATTTGAAGCCTTGAATTTCTGATCTGGGTTTTGTCATTTGCATGATTTGTGCTCCTTTTGGTTGCTTCATTTGGTAATTCGATGAAATGAATTTGTTTTCAATGTATTCTGGCAATCTGGTGGGGGTTGTGGAATTTTTGTGATTAGGGTTTGTTGCCGGAGAAAAGAAACTGAAAGTTTTCTTTTTCAACTCAAAGTTTTGACGTAGTTTTTGTAACTATTTGTGCTGTTAGGTGATTTATCTGAGAAATTTAATTTTTGTTAAATAATTGACAGCCAAGAATTTGGCTAGCTGTTTACTTTGCTTTGTTTCCTGTTATCGCTCTTCTTCATGTGCCTTATCTGTCTCTTCTAATATATTCTTTTCTTGTCGCGTTCTCCATCTTCATTCGTTATCCCTTTATCTTATTATTTATAATCAACATTGTTTTGTCCGTCATTGGTGCCAATTCTTGAGTTATAAAAAATTTAATGTTTTTAGCCCGTTTTAATAAATTGTTGTTATTCAACAGCGGCTATTTTTGAAAGTCCAAATTTTGGACTATTTTTGAAGAGGGTCTTGATTCAAGTTTCAACAGCTGCACTGAATAGTCGTTGGTTGTTCTGTCATACTTGTTGGGCGAGTTAGAAACTTGGAATGGGAGAACTTCTTGATTGGAACCCATGATAAGGCTTGCTAATGGGATCCCTAAACATGGAGAAGAAATGGTTATTTCCGCTTGTCATAAGCTCTCTTATATGCATATTCCTTCTGGCCACTACCTTCAACATGGGTCTTGTTTTTTCGCTACACACAATTAATTCCATCTTTTCAATCTTTCCTTCTCGCTTAGCTACTAATCAAACTAGCCCAGTTTTTGCTGAATCAAGGGCTTTACAATCTCCACCCCCTCCTAGTGGCCCAACTATTCCTCGATTTGCTTATTTGGTTTCGGGGTCAAAAGGTGATTTAGAAAAGCTTTGGAGAACTCTTCATGCTCTTTATCATCCTCGGAACCAATATGTTGTTCATTTGGATCTTGAGTCACCTTCTGAGGAGAGGTTGGAGCTTGCCTCCCGGGTGGAAAAAGAGCCAATTTTTGCAAAGGTTGGGAATGTTTTCATGATCACAAAAGCTAACATGGTCACTTATAGAGGACCCACAATGGTTGCTAATACTCTTCATGCTTGTGCCATTCTTCTCAAGAGGAGTAAGGATTGGGACTGGTTCATCAACCTCAGTGCTTCAGATTATCCTCTTGTTACTCAAGACGGTTAGTGCATTTCGTTGAGCTGGTGACGACATCACATTGTCATTATCGTTGGTGTTGTTGCTGATGCTGCTATTTTCATTCTTTTTTTGTGTGGGGGATGCAATATTTTACATTGAACTGCTTAGTTAACTTTATGCAGATCTTCTTTACACATTTTCAACTTTAGATCGAAACCTGAATTTCATTGAGCACACAAGCCAGCTAGGTTGGAAGGAGTGAGCTCTCTCTCTCTCTCTCTATGACTCCCTCTCTCTCTCTTTCTAACATATATGCTGGACAATAGTACCTTTATACAGATGATGACAAAAGACTATGTTCCATTGTGTTCTGCAGGGACAAGCGTGCAATGCCTTTGATGATAGACCCTGGGCTGTACTCATCAACCAAATCCGATGTCTTCTGGGTCAATCCCAGAAGAACCTTGCCAACATCTTTTAAATTATTTACAGGTTCAATTTCTTTGCTCCATCTATTTTTAGCCTCGGTGTATGAATGTTCATTGTGTGATTTGAAACCTTGCAAATTTTGGGACAGAATAAAAAACACCCTGTTTAGGTGAATTGGGTCAAGAGTGCCTAATTTATTGGTTTTTGCTACTTTTGATTTTAGCCCTATAGAAAATTCTGGAATATAGATTAACTTCACTGGCATTTAGAATTCTACTGTTGGGTTCTCTTAGTTGGAACTCATCTACAAATAGAACTATGATGCATATCGTTACTGGTTCTTGGTTTTACCTTTCTAGCATCTCTTGCTATAAATCCCAAAAGGCAGGCAATATTAGACTAGACATACGGTGGGGATATTATTCCTATTTTTGAATTAAAACCATCATGATCTCAATAAATTGAAAGCTGCGTATATCTGTTTCAAACAGTGATGGCAATCGGCTTTATTTCAGCAATACACAAGCTTGTCTAGGTTCCCTTGTATAAGCTGCCGGAACATATTATTGGTCTCTTTGTATAAACCAACAGTGTTGATTTTGATCAGCCATATGTTGGATTCATTAATATCCTTCCGTTCTGTCTGCAACTATTGCTTTGCTCAGAACAAAATTTGGAGGTTTGAATGTGATAGGATGTCAGTTACTCCCACAGTGGACTCTAGTGGTACGTCTGTTGGATCAGCTCTATCACACCAAATGCCCAAAACATCTGCAAACCAATTAAATCTCTCTTCCTTTGACGTTTGATTTATTCTTCAATTTGAAGTCAATGCTTCCAATTGTGTAACATTAGATAACGTGTAATGTTTTTGCAGGTTCAGCATGGATGGTTCTGTCACGGTCATTCGTAGAGTATTGCATCTGGGGTTGGGATAATTTACCAAGGACCCTTCTCATGTACTACACAAATTTTGTCTCCTCCCCTGAAGGCTATTTTCAGACTGTCATATGCAATGTGCCTGAGTTCGCTAAAACTGCAGTCAACCATGACTTGCACTACATTTCATGGGACATCCCTCCCCAACAGCACCCTCACACCCTTTCCCTGAACGACACAACCAAGATGATAACTAGTAGTGCAGCATTTGCTCGAAAATTCAAACAAGATGACCCAGTCTTGGATAAGATTGATAAGGATATACTAAGGCGGAAGAATGGGAGCTTTACCCCTGGTGGTTGGTGCTCTGGCAAACCCAAATGTTCTGAGGTTGGGAACCTGAACAAGCTCAAGCCAGGCCCGGGAGCTCAAAGGCTTCGCCACCTTGTAGCTAGGCTAGCAGTGACTGCTAAGTTCGGTCAAAATCAGTGTGTATAGGTGTTGTGGAACTCTCTTGCTTGCAAATGGGGGAAAGATCTTAAAGAGAGAAGATATAAAACTAAGAAAGGTCTATCTACAATCCAAACTGAAGTAACTGAAATTCCCACGGAGATGAAGAACTTAATGCCATTGCTGCAGCCACAGCCTCATTCTTGTTAGACTGGACAGCATGTTAGTGTAGTTATGAGCATAGCCATAAATTGTTGTGACTCGGCAGACACACGATCATCCTTCCTTTGGTAGGTTCTGATTACATTGAACAACTACACATATTCACTATTAAATTTTTCTAAGGTATTTTTCCCCTACTTCTTTGTGACTCTTTTAATTTTCTGGCCTGCCAAGATTCAGATTTTCCATTGCTCCAGATTGCAGAATTTTTTTATTTGTAATTTTTATCTGACAATGATTGATTTTTTGACTCAATTATTTGCGTACCATGGGCAAAAACAAAATTTCTTTTGGTGGGTGGGAAAATTGGATTCCCTACTTGGACTAGATCATATTACTAACCTTGCCTGTTAGAGAATCTATCAAGAGAAGTGTAGATTGGCTCATGGAGAGCCTGTGATGAAGGGTCGATGCGGGGAGGCTTTAAACTCACCCCCAAGCAAGGTTGAGCCATAGCTTGTTCTTTATCCTGCTACTGGCATGGTAGCAAAGAAACAAGTGAGAAACGATGATTGTTATGACTGTGGTCCTCTTAGCATTGTTGTCCATAGAGACTTCATTATATGTTCTTTTATCCACCAAATCTCCTGGGACTAAGCTTTTACTGCTGAGCGAACCTCTTCGGTAGATATGCACTCATTTTTGTTTTTTGTAAGAAGAACCATTGTGGAAGTTTAAATTCATTTTATAGAATGGATCAATTAGATATTGTATCTTTAGGCGTTGTAGTACTTTTGATAGCAGATGCATGCATGCTCACTTGCGTAACTGTGTAGATACTAAACACAAACGTGCGCACGTGCATGTTGTCAAAATGCATGCATTCTCTCTTGCAAACTGTGTAGATACTTAACACAAACGAGCACACGTGCATGTTCTCAAAATACACGCATGCTCACTTGTAAAACTCTGTAGATATTAGACACAAAACGTTCACACGCACAATGCATCTGTATTTGTGGTTCTGCGTATAAAAATCAACTGAGAAATCAATGTAAGGTTGCTTGTGAAAAAACATGTTTCAGATTAATGACAAGACAAGACATTGTTACAGTGTCGTTTGGAAATAGTTGCCCATTTGGTGTTCAATGTTGCAGAACATGAAACTTCTGGACTTTAGCTTTGTGTAGGCTAAGTGAATTTGGAAAAGACTGCTCTTTTGGTTTCAGTTCAGAACTCAAGCTGCATGATTGTGTGACTGAAACTTCTCACTAATGGGAAGTTGTGGGACATGTACTATCTTAGTTCTTATGGAGCAGCTGCACCTGAACTGGCACTTAGTGTCCTGGCAAATCATTGCCGTTCTAGAAAGTAAGCAGTAGAATTGTGAGGCCAGAGCCTGCAGAATTCTTGCTTGCAGAATGCCCTTGCTTGAAAAATGCTGAATTTTCCCAATTGGCCTGGCAAAACCCCAACTTCAAGTGAGATGCGATGAAGTTTGTAGTACAGACGTTTATGGCAGTAATCCACGATTCCGAGTTCCACACATGTTTGGTGTTGAGTCGAGAGAGTTGTAGCTGAACAGGTCAAGGACAATGGGACATCACACTTGCAAGTATGTATGCGAGTTTGTTTGGCTAAACTTAAAAAACACTTGCTTTGTAGTAATTAAGCTCTCTTGAGCCAGAATTTTTTTTTTCTTGGGAGTACTGAATAATAAAATCATATTATTCAGAATATATTTTAAGTAGTATCTAAAATAGTTATAGCACCAATTTTGTACAACATTTATAAAATATAAATATTCTTGAAAGTATCTTGCATAGGATTATTGTATTTGATCAATTTCTCTCATAAATCTAACAAAATATAGAAAAAGTTTAATCATTAAGTAAGACATTTGTAGACAAATTTTTACCAATCAATGAAACATAAAACAAGCATAAAATAATTTTGTAACTACAAGCATAATATTGGACAGAAATCTAAACATGCGAAAGTGATAAGGAAGAAGAAGAAATTTTTTCATTTTTTCGGAGCAAGTAATTGTCATAACACTGCCTTTTAATTATCCACAATCTTCAGTTATTTGTAGACCATTTTATTTTTTATCTGTTTCGGGGCGATCCCTCTCGTTAATGTGACGACTACACGAGTCCTCTTTTGGTACTATAAACGTACACAGCATAGACCTTTCCCCAACACTTCTCCACTCCGAAGCTTTATTGGACGGAAACCTCGCTGCCTTGGAGTTCATTCGATTCTTTGAAAGCCATGGCTATGTTTGGTTTGGTTTTGAAAATATTTTTTTGTGTAATGATTAAAATAATTATTTTTTTTTGTTGAAGATAGTGTAGATTCTCTTTGAATTAGTGAAAAGTTTGTTAGAAATTGTTAGAGTTATAAAAAGTTATTTGAGTTTGTAAAAAAATATTGTAATTGATAAAAAAGTGATTGTGGAAAATTTTTCTGAGTATAGCCAAACATAGCCTATAAATGTTATTGTGAATTGACCTAGACTCATTTACAATGAAAATTTTTTTTTTTTTTTTTTTGAGAAAAGTTAATTTGAACTCTCAAACTACCTCAAACGTTTCAACATCTTTGACACATTGTTAGAGAGACTTAAAATGACTTTTTCTTTTATTTCTTCTTTACAGGCAAAAAATGAACGCAACGATGGTTGCACATCTACTTCCCTATCAATAGTAATTCGTACACAAATGGCTTAAGGGGATTCCGAAGCCCAGTATCAATGGTGTAAACACTTATTTTGATGCAGAGCCATACAACAGTTGCTATCCACCAATGTCATATGCTCTCACTCTCAGGGCACAGCTTGAGTAAAGTATGGGAGATATGACGAGCTGTCGTGGATCGGTAGCAAGTGGATGAAGAATGGATCTCTTCTACACTTAAGCCACGTTTACTATAATGGTTTTTTTTTTTAATCTTATTTCTAGGACTTACATTTATGTTAATATTTTGTTGGGTTTTACCCTTAGTGGTGTAAGATAATTATACCTAATTACCGCATGTAGGAGTAGTAAAAAATTCTGGCAAGAATTAGAATTTTTTATTCCGATTCCGGCACATATCGAAATTGAAATACATTTTTAGAACTGAAACCCGTAATTCCGAGGAAATTAACAGTTCTAGGTTTTCCTTTAAAAAAAAAAATAGAGCTAAAAAAACTCCGCATGCTGGATTGAAATTTGTGGTTTCCGTTCCATTTCCACCACTTCAAAAAGTTATTACAATTACGGGGTCAGACTCCACATACAACCAAGTTAGTCTAGGACTATGCTCTTCGGAACAGAGATTGCCTTCCTTGATAAAAAGGGAGGTGGTCCAACCAGCTAAGTGGTGTGCCATCATGTTGGCACCTCTATGGACATGGATTACCCTTGCCGAAGCTTGCCGCAATCTCCCTATGGATCTTCCGCGTGGAGTAGTCCTGGATGGCTTCTGAGTCTCCCTCCAGAATTTCAACCTCGCCTCCATGGAGTTCACATGTAGAGTCAATGGCTCCGTAGAAATTCTTTGCTTCCACGTTTGCCTTCCAGAAAGCATCTTTAACCAACGATAATATATCAATGGGACAGCCATGGATGCTGGATCCTTCCACACTGATATATCTTCACCATTGGCCCCCATGTAACAAGCTACATACTGGAGCAGAGCACTTGCCTGTCGTATAAGCGTAGAAATTCATTCACTATTAAGCACATTACAACCAACGATAATATATCAATGCCGAACGTGAACAATTGTAGTGCTCTGTTCGGATCTTAATAGATATAATATAAACTTCCCGAATCAGGTACATCAAAACAATAGCGTCCCCATTAGCCCTATCGAGAGCAGAAGAAAAAACGAAAGGAAATCTTCTCCTCTAAACTACAGGTGAACATCCCTCTTGGTTCGTATTATTAAATTTAATTTAACACTCAAATATCAAAATTCATCAATATACGCCCTCAAATAAATTTTGACATCAAATTGTTCCACTTGTTTATTTATAACACGTGACACTATTTTGACCGTTCTTTTTTAAGCACACAATAATAAATTTTAATAGCTCAAAAGCTTATGGTGGTATTTGAATACCAAATATTTAGCCTAATAAATAACTTTAAAATAATATATTTCTTCCATCAAATTATTTTTTTTTATCAAATAAATATAAAAAATTCACTAAAAATTATCTCTCTTTACTTTTCCACCTATTCTCGTAAACCACAATTTTTACACTTCCAAAATCTTTAATACAAAGTACAAACCCCATCTTAACGTGAGAAACATAGTTTGAGCCCCTAACGTAATATTGACTCCATACCTTAGGGACGCACAGGGACTCCCAAAAGTGATGTATTCAGTATCTATAAAAATCATCTCATATCATTATGAACTGTCGGCATTACAAAATATACAGATTCTTCTTCTTTCTTTTTTTCCATTTCTATTCTTTGACTTTTCGTCCGGATACATTTGAATGAGATTATCCTTACTATCCAGATAATTGCATCTGCTACCAAAATTTTCCCAGGTTGCTCGGAATCATTGAGCTCCTATAACATTCAAAAGATTGTCTCAGATACATAAGCTTCTTCCGGCGTTGTAAGATTCTTTCCCCTTCATCTCTCTGCCCTACAAATTTATCCGTTTCCCATATGGATGATTTGGACAGTAGCCAAACTAAACCATCTCCAAGATTTTGATATTCCCTGCAGAATTTGCAGCAACTAAGGTTGAGGACTGGCCGCGCCAACAAACAGAAGAGATGAACTGTGTAACGTCACCCATTTCGTGGCCAGAAAGAGGGTCTGTGTTGTCAAACTTGAATGATAGTGCAGGCATGGGGAAAGCTTTGTGGTAGATGAACACCTAAGGCCCAAGGAAAAGGAACATAAGTAGCTGTAAATTAAAAATATTCAAGCCGAAATGCATGGACAATAATATCTCCATTGTCATGAACGACGGAAACAAACACCTAGCCAAAAAAAGCTTGCACCCTGCTAATTGGATTCAAATATTATGGAAGCTTCAAACTTTATACTCACCCAAAATGATGTCTCAGGCCATCACTGTGTTTACTAATATTTCTTTTTAGGGAAAATTAAAAAAATACAACTTAGGTTTTCACTTGCTAAAAAAGCCTGATTTTCTAAAAAGTACAAAACACTGCCCGAGTTTGCCCCTTTTGAAAATAAATGTCTCTGTCCCAACTCTGTCACCCAGAGCTAATGGCGCACCTGTCACGCGTCGTAATGACCACGTGTTATCCCACAGTAGAGTAGCATAGAAGCTCTAAACGGTAGTGCAGAAGCAATGTGGAAAAAAGGTCCACGTGTCCAGTGACGTGGTTTGCCCTCAGTTCTCAGGATTTTTTTTTGGCCACATATAATAATTTAATTGAAAAACACATGACCTTTATGATGCGTGGCCAGTGCAAAATAGGACAAACTTAGGCCCTAGACAGTTAATCCACTGTGAGCACAAGTAAATTGCACGAATTTCTACATTTTCCACTGACGTGCACACACACGTGTAATCCCAAGAACTGCTAGACGTGAGTACAACTCCTGAGCATTTGAATGCTTCCAACATCAACGACGCACATCAATATTTGGAAAAGTGATGTATTCAGTATCAAAAGTGATGTATTCATTCTAATAATCGGCATCTACAAATCATTATTCTTCTTTCATTACTTTTACAGATTCTTCTTCTTGTTACCACATTTGAATTCGATTTTCGCTCCGGATCCACATTTGATATGCATCTGCTATCATTTTCTATCCAGATAATTTGCTCGGAATTTTGAGTTGCTCGGAATTGTTGAGCTCATAAGCTTCTTCCGGAGTTGTTTCTCCATAAGCATTCCGGACGTTGTTTAAGATTCCCATATGGATGGCGTACAAATTGATAAACCCCCAGAGATTTTGCCCTGGAATTTGTTGGGTGAATTTCATGTGACACTATTGACCAGCACACAACTCAATTATGGTGGTAGAGAATGTGCAAAGTACGTCACCAACGCGTGTGATGTATTCACTGAACTGTAGAGACATTTCGTAATTGGGGTTGAATCATTGAGGATTGTCTCAGGCAAGATGGTTGGAATTTGACAGTAGCCAAACTAAGCAGAATGCAGCAACTAAGGTTGAACAACAAACTGAACTCGTGTGTAAACTTGAATGATAGTGCAGGCATGGGGAAAGCTAGATGAACACCTAAGGCCCAAGGAAAAGGAACATAAGTAGCTGTAAATTAAAAATATTCAAGCCGAAATGCATGGACAATAATATCTCCATTGTCATGAACGACGGAAACAAACACCTAGCCAAAAAAAGCTTGCACCCTGCTAATTGGATTCAAATATTATGGAAGCTTCAAACTTTATACTCACCCAAAATGATGTCTCAGGCCATCACTGTGTTTACTAATATTTCTTTTTAGGGAAAATTAAAAAAATACAACTTAGGTTTTCACTTGCTAAAAAAGCCTGATTTTCTAAAAAGTACAAAACACTGCCCGAGTTTGCCCCTTTTGAAAATAAATGTCTCTGTCCCAACTCTGTCACCCAGAGCTAATGGCGCACCTGTCACGCGTCGTAATGACCACGTGTTATCCCACAGTAGAGTAGCATAGAAGCTCTAAACGGTAGTGCAGAAGCAATGTGGAAAAAAGGTCCACGTGTCCAGTGACGTGGTTTGCCCTCAGTTCTCAGGATTTTTTTTTGGCCACATATAATAATTTAATTGAAAAACACATGACCTTTATGATGCGTGGCCAGTGCAAAATAGGACAAACTTAGGCAGTGTTTTATAATATTTAGAAACCTAGACAGTTAATTTTTATGAGCCACTGTGAGCACAAGTAAATTGCACGAATTTCTAAGTTGGATTGTTGACATTTTCCACTGACGTGCACACACAAAATGTTTACGTGTAATCCCAAGAACTGCACAGCACAGCAGAAGCAACTGTCAGAGGCTCAGTGGCTCTTTTCTTCGGGACCACCATTTTAAAGTACACGAGAATTAGGATTGCTCTTTGAAAAAATTGCTGAGCATTTTCCACTTTTGGGTAATGCTTCCAACATCAAAGATGTACCCTTACGCTCTGATTAAGCAAGCATGTGGGAAATGATAGAGATATACGATCTTTGTCTAATAAACAACCAAGATGAGAAATTAAGTACCTCATTTGTCTCTGAACCGGTAGCAATGTAACCATCAGATACTGACAAACCCACAAAGTTCTGCAACAAGGCATAAATAACACGTAATCATCAGAAACAACTTATGTCAACCATAAGCATATTTCAAACACAAAAATTTAATGAAAACAATAACAAGAATAACTATTGAGAAAAAAAAAAACAAGAATAACTGTGACAACAATTGGTGGCAATACGTGCCCATCATATAACAGACAAGGTGCTTATCCTAAGACCAATGCACTATATAAGGACAAGATTCCATGGGTCCCATCACCGACAATTTGCTTCAGAAAACTGCATATACTACTCAAAAGAAGATGCACGTCCACAAATTCCAACTATTTTGGCTCATCATGGCTTCCCACATTAGCCAAACTCAACAGGTCTACCATTTACCAATGTGACCAGGTCTGACGGTTCACATCCCCTCTAGATCTGAGATTGACGCTTTTTGCGCCAGCAAGATCTCAAACCACTTCGCTTCTTGCAAAATACAAATAGAAAGATCCTCCCCTTCCACCATTTTAGCCCCATAAAGAATCTCAAAGCTTACAACCACGTCTAGTTCTAGCCCCATATGACATCTCGAAAAAAAGAAAAATGCTAGCTAAATCTAGCTCCCAGTCATTTAACACCCAATGTGCAAGACGGCTCCAACCCTCTGCACATGTGGGCTCCCATAAATATTTTTCCCAGATCCTTCTGAGCAGCAACTGGTCCAATTTTACTCTCCATGATATTAAACAAGACAGGAGTTCCCATGCCCAACGGGTGAAGAGCTCACTACATATCCCGCCAAAAGGGAACTTTTGCCAGTTTCTACTTTAAAGAGAACCTGGAGAGAGAAACACATAAGTGTCTTCCATAAACCCACGGATCCATACCAAAGGATAATTTCAGCAAGACGAACAATGACTGATAGCAGCAAATAGGGATCGCAGATGTGTGGCAATATTGAGACGTATTTCTTCAAATCCCAAGAAAAATGGGCTGGTGGTTCACTAAAAGCACCATCGCTTCACCTTTCTAAGCTTTTATATCAACTGAATTGGATAACGTTAATCCAAAAGTTTAATCATCACATTAAAAATATGAATAAATAGATATATGAAGTCAATATATCAATAAGGCAATCTCAGATGGTAGAATCTCCCACCAACATCGTAAACTATATTATTTTTATATAATACGAGTAGGACGAGAGACCCATCTACAAAGTAAAAAATCTCATATTGAAAAGAGAAAAAAGAACCACCACAACAACTGGCTCTAAGACACATTTGCAACCAGATATCATTGTTGAACACATGACTCAGAGAGAAAAGGCAACCATCTAGCATCAATACGAATGGAGTATATCAATAGGGAGGAAGATTTGGATACAACCCTAACAGTACAATCCAAACATTTGTGTCGCCTAACACTGCTACTGTCAAGAACTAGACTAGTCGATTGCCTGTCTCAGAATTCTCAATAATTGAACTAGTGGACTTGCATGAAGCCCCTGATTTCATGTGTATTGGCCAAAAGCTTCTAATTGATCGAAAGTGTCTCAACCTTATCCTCTAGCTTCAATTAGGTGATGTTCGGATGCAAAAAAATTCTCCAAATTTGTAGAACATTTGATAGTGGTGTGAATATTTGGGTAGATTGGAGTTTTATTGGGGTTTGTAAAAAGTTTGTGCAATTTTTTAAAGATATTGATCCATGAATTTTTTAATAAAAATATTGGGGTTGGGTGAAAAGAATGGAGAGAGAAAATTTGATAGATTTCTTTTTTAAAAAGGAATCTTGTTTGACTTTTGCTTTAAAAAAATTTCCTCAAAATGGTGAATTTTTCACATGGCCAAAAATCACCTAGGTTTATGACTTGGTTGCCCCAACTAATCTCTTCGTAGTTATAAGAACAAGATAATGCAATGATTAACATAGTACTCGAAATGAAACCAACCTTGACGGAATAGAAACATAGAATAATATTTCAGATTATATGAATGTAGAAAGGAAATGCAGCATGACGAGTGAACGTACCTTTACATTCATGTGTCCTGTGAAAGATTGAACCGGAGTGTCAATAACCCGAGATGTGCACGTTGACAAATCCCATAGCTTCAGGGTGTTGTCCGTGGATGCAGAAACAATATTCATTGTATCAACAAATTTGACGTAACTCACAGTTTTGTTGTGCCCAATTAATGTGCACAGGGGAATTTTCAGATTACGGAGATCGTAGTAATAAATCCTATGATCTGCTGAGCCAAATGCAAGGGAACGACCAGAATCCAAGGGGAACTGAACACAGCAGACATTGGCCTTTGCTTTGATGGTACCAATACTGACACCCTGCAGTAGCAACCCATGTAAGAGAAAAATTTATCATGCATCCAGAAGTAAATATACACAGCATGCATTGATATGACTGCAGTACGTTTAGTTTCAAAGCTGACATCCACCAAGTGCAAAAATAGAATTGCCTGATTGATGCTCCAGAGCTTAACAGAACTATCATCGCTCCCACTAGCCAACATTGTTGGATCTGCTGATGAGAAGTCTATCGACCATACTCGCCTTTCATGCTCTCTCATTTCCATCAGTGCTTGACTTCTTGTAACATCCCATACCTGAACTTGACAGGCAACTGAGTTACTAGGAAGAAATAGAAAGCCAAATAATGGAAGCAAATAGAATGTTTCTCTACCTGCACAACACCATCAAAGTTGCTTGAAGCAATCTGGCTTTTGATATAACTGTTCCAACATACACTGCTTAGCCTTGACAGACTAGCCATTTCAACAACAGGATAGTGGATATCGCGATCTTCATTTATGATTGTGTCACATTCAAATACCTTAATTTTCTTGTTCACACCAGCCGTAGCGAAAAAATCTCCATCCCGATCAAAACTGAGAGAGCATACTAGATTGGAAGAATTTAACAGATCCCCTTGCTTCAAGTCAGCTTTAACTTTTAACTTACTGAACGATAGATACTTGCACAAACCTTCAAGGAATGGATTTATCCATCCACTTCGTCTATAGTTTCACTATACTGCTCTTTCAGATGCCAAATTATTAACAGAACTTCTTTTGTAACAACAATAGACCCCTTTCACTACTGATTGGTTGAATGTCGACTAACTGATTTCCCTGAGGATTTGATTGGCCTGCATCTTGTCAAAAAGTATGCAGACTCCAGTTTCTCATAAAGTTCTTCATTAACTGAGAACTTTTTGACAGAAAGCTTCTCATTACTTTCACAGAGTGTACTGACATTTCTAGATTTCGTTTCTTCACATTCTTCTACATTCTGAATCTGCATTTCCGAATCATCTAAATCGTTTCCTGGACCCTGAGCTAGTAGAATCATCACCGTCAATAATATTCATTGATGGGAGACTTGAAACTAAATAATCATCACTCGCAAGTTCAGGACATGAGCCACTTTTTTTCTTCAGAATTGTTTTCTGCTTCGTGACTTCTTCAATATCAGTACATAAAAGAGAAATGGTGTCCTGCAACTTATCACCAGCTTCCTGTTTTCTTTGTTGAATAAGCGAAAGGAATTCAAGCAATAACTCCTGCTCCTCTATTCTTTCTCTAAGCTCAATTGCTGCTTCTCGTTCTTCTAAATCATGTCTTGGTTCACTAATGAACTCGCTCTGGAACAATTCACTGTACAAATGGCATAAAAAGCAAGACTGAACATTCTCTCTCAGGAAAGCTTCTTTTTTTTTTTTTTCTCTCTTAGGGAAGCTTAGATAGATGTAAAAATGCCTTTAAAGGTCCCCATCATTCTTCTTAACCATTAAGAGATTCAATAGCACTTCGTCAATGAAAGCAGATCTAATGCAAAATACTAGGGAAGACACTCAAGATAGGGCGGGATTTCTGAAATGCAACAGTAAAAGAAATGAAGATTACAAAATAGGTGTTCTCTTATTGATTCCTTTTTCAAGGAAAGAAAAGAAAAGCCCAGAACTCCACCCCCGGAGAGCAGGATGCCAGCCGAGATAGAGCTGGAATCCAACCTACCCTTTCCTATGACTTAGCTCGCCAACTAATTAAACTTCTCAAATTCAAATGAGACTAGTAGTTAATCTGCTAAGGTACTTATCACTGTTGTTTAAATTAAAAAAAAAAAAAAAAAAAAAAGAAGCTCCCTTATTTTAGTTCAGTAAGTACTTCAACCAATTCAGAACTGCATTGGTTAATGTTTCTGAATGCTCAAACTTATCATAAGAAACCACTGATGAAGACGACTTTAGATATGCGCAACAAATAGCTAATCTAAGAAACTTATGTGATTATATGCATGTGAAAATTGATTTTATAATTCCCAAGTTATGTATAAAAGGATTTCAATTTGCTGACCTTCTCCCTTCTAATATGAATCCTAAAAAATTACTTAGTTCAAAGTGCAGCTTAAACAATAACTAAGCAAACTCCAGCCACATCTCTTCTAACATTAGTACTAATACACCACACAATTCATCCATTGTAAATACATGTTGTAAATAATCAAACCAATTTTCCTCGTATCTCCAACTTGAAAAGTCTTCATCTTCTGTCTACCTTTAGTACATCCAGGCATGGAAGTTACCAACAAAAGGCATGGATATGCAAAAGGCATTTGGAAATGAGAGATTACCCCATTTTTGGCCGACTACTTGGATCAGGGTGCAGTAACCATAAGCAAAATGATGCTTCTTTTGGCCATTTCAGCAACAGTTGAGGAGGAAGAACTCGATGCCTCAGACTAGACATGGTTCTGCATTTTTCTTCTCTTGAGCTAAATGGACAGAATAACTGATCACAAGTAGAACGATAACATAAGTAACTAAGAGAGACAAACATAAAAAGTGATGTCATACTTCAATTGTACCCTCAATTTTTACTTGGAAGAAAGAAATAAAGGAAAGGAACTAGTTTATCTTGTGAACCTCAAAAAGGAGAACCCCCAACCGATAAATGTCTGAAGCACATGAACTTGGAGAACCTTCAACCTCCTCAGGACTCGTGTACCAATTGGTCTCAATGAGCAATATCTGTTTCATTGGAAAAGGTTGTTTCTTTGCTTCTGCTTCTTCAACTTTCCCCCTATCTTTCTCTTTAGTTTCTTCAGTCTCCTCCATTAATGCTATACGTGCTGCATAGACTGAACTTGACTGCATGCAAGTAGTGTCTGAAAAAGCATTATTTGGTGTCGTCTTGGGTTGAAAACCTTCACTTCCTAGGCTGCTTCTTTGTTGTTGTCTATCATGGGGAAGGGAAAAGGATGAATTCTTCTCATCCATG
This sequence comes from Morella rubra, assembly GCA_003952965.2. Taxonomy (NCBI): domain Eukaryota; kingdom Viridiplantae; phylum Streptophyta; class Magnoliopsida; order Fagales; family Myricaceae; genus Morella; species Morella rubra. Next base: position 20,002,540 of record CM025850.1, on the reverse strand, counting down.
TTTTGGTTATTGGAACCATCCTCCAAAGAATCAGAACCAGAATCCGAACAAGATGCAGACTCAATGAAGGAGACATGGTTGAAAGAGGACATCACAAAGCAGGAAGGCCGCACATTATGCACAACAATTCCTTGCGAATGTGCTATGTTAACAATATCCAATACTTGCCTAAATATGTGCAAGCAGTCAAAGACATCGACAGATCGTTCCTGTTTGTCCAACCACTCCCTCAAACTAACATCACCCCATTCTATGGCACGGACAAAAGGATCAACCGCTACCTCCTCACAAACTCCAGACAAACCACCCTGGTTTTTGAGATGATCAGCGTGAGCCCACAGAACCCTACCTCTCTCCTTTCCAAATTCATGCGTTGCATCATCAGACAAGCCAACTCTGTTGGCACCAAGAAGCCTTGGATTCCTCTCTGAGACTCCAGAACTATTCAATCCCCTAGAACTATCAGACCTCTGCCAAGCAGACTCAGATGAACCCTCCATTACTATCCACCTAGGGCTGCATGAAGAAGACCAGAACAAACACATCCAAGAAACGGAGGTATTCTCCGACTTCTGTTACACCCTCTCACTTCCACCATTACCATTGTGAGTCAAAAACTCATTTTAGTGGTCCAAGCATATAAAGAAACCCTAATTTCTCCTCAAAATCAACACCTCAGCTTGACAAACGTAACGACAGGTTTCCTGCTGGGTGAAAAATTAATGCAACTCAGTATAGAAATTTCAGCACAGCCGACACAACATGCACCATCGCTTCCACACTACTAGGAAACAATGATCAACAAATTCTTCAGATGTAGAACCAATTTACAATACTCGTTATTGAATCATATTCCCATCCACATATCTTAAACTTTCAAGCACAAACAAGACGAGCAACAGTACCATCATATACCCATGAACCAGAAAAATTCAAAAAAAAAAAAAAGATAAACAGTCCATCCTAATACACACTGAGAGAGAGAGAGAGAGAGAGAGAGAGAGAGAGAGAGGGAGCGAGAGGTGACAGTACCACGATGAAAGGGTCTCCTGTTCCTGCTAAGCCACCTGAGAAAGAGAACCACACAACAACAACAAAAAAAAACTTCGGTTGCGGGACATTTACACCACGTAGAAGCTCCACAGCCTCACAAAATTCCCAGCATTTCTCTTCACAAAAGTACAAAACAAAATCTCCACAAAAAAACACTGACCGTTTGCGAATAAAAAAATACTTTCCCCCTATAATAACTTCGAGGCCCTATTCTTTGAATCCACATTGGGTCGAAGATTAATGTTTACTTTCATTGCCTTTTTTGAAGTCTGTGTGGCCTATCTCAGGCACTTCCTCGTTATCTACCCACTTTATTCCAGACCACCTACGTGGCACAACAATAGCCTGAAGCTGGTTTTGAGCATAGAGGCAAAGCTAGTAAATTTGAACAAACCTGAGGGCTATAAGATGGAAATCGCAAAAAATAATTGCACATGGGGTTTGGCAATGAATAAAAAATTGTCAACAAGTTGTTGCCTAGACGTCAAAAGAGATCAACTTTATTTTTATTTCCCAAAGTAGAAACGTGATTAGGTTGATACCCGTATTGAGATCAAACGAGCGGCTTGAGATATGTAAACATTAGTCTATGCAGATAAAAAAAATGTGGCATCAAATATTAACGCTAAAAGATTTGATTAAAAAAAAAACTCCTCAACGGTCTGTCATTACAATAAATTAAGTAGGATTAGATAACAATACAGTTCAATCAGAGATTGTAATCGGTTCAAAGATTCCCAAAAGACGACCAGTAATTTAAGTTAGGAGATTTTATTAATTACAAGAATAGATATTTTTTTATATATATTTTTGGGTTGGAGGATAATTTGCCAACTGTAGGTGAGATGATCAGTCATCAGTGCATATAAAAGGCAAGTGGATCTCACTCTTCTTCTTCGATTCTGCTAATACTCCAAAAATTGTACATGAAAAGAAATTTAAAAGTTAAAAGCTACTTTAAACAATAAAGAGCAGGTGCTTTTTGGCCATAAAAAGGGGTTAATTGTAGGCGCCTTAATTTATCTGTTAATCTCCTTGATTTAAGCTTCGTTTCAATTTTAGTTCTCCCAGCAAGGGTTGTGGCTAAATATTTGTCTCAAAAAAGTCATTTAGTCCATCCTCAACTACAAACAAAATGTCTACATAGTTAACAAAAAATACATTATCACTAATTATTAGTCAACATCTAAATTTGCTCACTTTTAATATGGAAAAATTTTTCATTAGCCAAATATGCTTATCTAACTTATTTGTGGTTTGTGTTTGGATAGAAAGAACTTATTAAGATAAATAGTTAACCTTATAGATTCTCAAGTAAAAAATTAAAACTGTGAGACCAAACTACGGAAACTAACGGATTGATGGAGTAAATTAACCCATTTTTTTTCTGTTTCGTGCATTTTGAAGTGAGACGTGGCAGTTTTGTCTTGACTAATGATGGACCTGCATCAACCCTATTTGGGATTTACACTCCACTTTTATATTCGAACAGCTTTTTTCCTTCCTTCATTCCTTGTTTGTTTTTTTTTTTTTTTTTTCAGGATGCTTCTGTTTTTTTGAAAGATTTCCAACCCGATTAGTCAATCATGGGCTCAAATCTCAATGATAAATTGTTATTTGAATTTGAACTACTACTACTAGCTCCAATGGAGCATTAAACTTAGCTTAAACAACTTTATCCAGCATCACTCAACACGTACGTCACAACTCTTAAATATTGTTTTTTATAATTTAATTGGATGATTTTGGATGCCCGAGGACATCGTAATCCTACTCATGAAAAGAGTATGCCGAAAATAATAAATAAAGTATCTGTCATTATATATACATGAATAGGTCTTTTACAGATAACAGTACCCATCATTCTATTAAGGGTCCGCTTGTTTAGTTGTAAAATACTTCTTTTTTTTTTTTTTTGTAAAGCAGATTCTAATGTATTAAGTTTCAATAAATTATTATAATTTTCGTTGCTTGGTTGTTACCTTAAATATATTTTTCAAAAAATATTTTTCCATGTTTGGCTCAGTTGTATTTTCCATAATATTACGTGATTCATAAATTTAATTCTCAATATCAATTAGAAATAAATAAATAAAAAATCAATCAAATGACATATGGAACTAAAATTTGAAGTAAATTGAAAAAATTTCTGCTTTTAATTCTAGAAAATTTTCATAATGGATTGCTACGTGGATTTTTTCAAGTAAATTGAGAATTTTTCTGCTTTCAATTCTATAAAATTTTCAAAATGGATTGCTACTTGGGATTTTCTAGAATATTGCGAGATAGCAATATTCCAATATGTTTTTGAGCTACCTCTCTTTTTTCTCTCTTTAAAGAAAATTCATGCATCCTATGCTATGAATTGGAACTCAAAAAGATAAGGAATAACGCAAACACATACTAAATAGGGCTCTAAAATGAGCTTCTAAATTCGTGCTCAACACATATCATCCAATAAAGTATTCTAGAAATAGTAAACTAGCCAAACCACAAATAAAAGAGATTACACAAGTATTTTAAAAATCTGAAATTAACTCCTAAACATTTCAATGTCCAAAACCTTGGTTGAAGAAATTCTTCAACCAATGCCTTCGAAGGTTGACAATTTTTCTTTACAAATGCTCTAGCAACAATCTAATTAGCCATCAAATAGTCAAAAGCTAATGAAAACATAAGTTCATCAAAACCCTCAATATTCATTACGACATCATAAAGATCATCAACATAAGAAAAACATCCATTTTGGCAATTGATTTAGTAATATTGTCCATCTTCTCAGCAATCATTGTATGCTTACCCTCTAGTTCAGAATTAACTCGATCTCTTTTTCTATTTGACCTTGATTTCGATGTTGTTGAATTAGAGTACATTTGTTTTTCACTTGACTTGTCTTCACCTTCCATGTCTACTTCAACTGGTTCTTCCAAAACTGGATTGTTTTTTGCTTGAACATCAATATGTAATCTTCCAAATCCACCAGTTGCTACATCTTTTCCCACAACTATTGCCATCTTATCATACATCTAATCTTTTTTTTTCAAAAAAGGCTCATGATTTGGGAATGACTGTTTAAAAAGAAAGAAAAGACAAATCATCATATGTAAAAATATTATTTGTGAAAAGTAATAAAAGAATAATGGAACATTTTTGTTTACATTTCATACCTGTACTTCTTGGACATAAGTATCTTTCGCACATGTAATCATCTTCAATTTTTCATCCCAACCAAATCCACTTTTTGCACGAATTTTGACGATTATGCTCCAAGTAGTCTTCACTGTTCGAAGATGGTTGTCAACATGCTTAGGCTGACAATCAATCCCAAATTTTTCTGATATCTCTCTTGCAACACGTGTAAATAAGAATGCTCTGAATGTATTAGAAGGCTTGTTGCCCTTCATAGCCTCATCCGCTAAAATTTCTAGTAAATTGCGCGACATGGGTTTTGACCACATAAAATTTTTGCCTTTCCCCATAACTATAGGAACACAAAAACATTATATATCAAGATCTAACATTTGTTTCCAATACCATGGTTGGGATTTGAAAAATCACAAATGTTTCAAAATTACATAAGAAATGCAACAACAATACAAAAGAAAAAAAAAAGAGAAAACTTAACATGTATACATTCTCCCTAGATATGTAGTCTTCCCACATTGCTTGTGCTATTGCATCTCGTTTCATGTTCCACTCTCTACTCTCTTCCCTATGTGTTTGTTCGATTCTTTAACTCTCAGTCCAAGATGTTGCCTCCCTATTTACATCTTCCATAATCGAGTCTCTAGGATCAACTCCCATAATAAAGTTGTGAATAACTCTACAAGCTAATACTATCTCCACTTGTGTCGGGAATGACCAATATGGATTTGAATCTAACATACGAAAACGTTTCTTCAAAACTCCAAAACCTCTCTCTATAGTTGTTTGCAAAGAAGAATGCCAAAGATTGTATAATTCTTTTCATTTTCTGGGGGTCGAGAACTAAACTCCTTTAAATGATATCAAGTAGCACGATATGGGGAGAGAACTCCATTTCGATTTCCATGACCAGCATCACCAAGATAATATTTTCCTATACAAAACCAAGGTAAAAATAAGATTTCACCACAAACTATTAATTGTTTACAATTCAAAAAATATTTTTCCTCTAATGAATAGAATACCTTAAGGTATAGTAAATCCACCTGGTCTAGAAAGTGCGTCCTTCAAGACACGAGAATCATGTGCACTTCCTTCCCATCCATCAAGTACATAAGTAAATTTGAGATCAAAGGTAATGGCAGCTAAAACATTTTGTGTTGTCTCCTTTTACGATTATGAAATCACCCTTGAATCTCAATTGGGGCAGATGCACGAATATGAGTTCCATCTATAGCTCCTACACAATCCTATTAATGGACGTCACATAAACCAATAAAATGTTATGTTCTTTAGTAAGATGCTTTGACTTTTTTTTTCATAACACTAAATGCTTAAAGCCATTGACACTCACCTTAAAGAATGGATAAAATCGCATGCTCTTCCTTATCTCTAGAGGTGTAGAGCCATCAGGTTGTTTGATAACAAATGTGTATAGTCGTAAAATTGCTAAGAGCAAGTCCAAAGTATTGGTGCACAGTCTCTATCGATCGAAATAATCTTCCACCAACCACTCGAGCCTCACATTATGTCCAATAATATGTAAGAACATAAATAGTTGTTCCTTAATGGACATACGAATAGTCTCATACAGTAAACGATTCTCAGCAAGAGTTTTGCATAATTAAAAAACACAGTTGGTTTCATTCGTATTTGGTCGACACAGTGATAATTAGCTCGATAAAAAATACTATTGATATATATCTCTCTTTCGTGAGCTCGATTAATATGGAGTTGTCTAGGTAATCGATTGAGCTTACGTCTAATGTCATCTAGAATTAAACGACCCGCAACCATAACACAAACAACTGCTCCCATAACTGCTGCCTTTTTCTGATTATCATCCATCTATACAAGAGAAATCAAGCACTTGTTGAGAGATAAAATGATTATATTAGAAAAATAGTCAAAAATCTTACATGTTTAAATACAAGGAACAAATTCAGGCATGAGCATTGGAGAATGGAAGGAGTTTGGACTAAAATAAATCACAGGTACACTTTCCAAATTCCTAATCTGAATCTTGACAAATATCCAGACATCTCATCGCAAAGAATTTCGTATGAGAGAATAATATGCTCAATTAACAAAATGCAAGGAGGGGCAAGGAAGCTTGTTGACAACACATGCAGGCTTATAACTGAACTAGCTAGAGAAAGAGCTCTCATTTTGTTTTATACTTTAACACGATCTCCTAAATGTGAATCAGCCATACTATTGAAGTCACTAGAGTTAATATGGAGGGTCAAGAACATACATAACTTGGAAGAAAGCCCAATAATCAATTTGTGCCAGTAATATCTCACCAGCAAATTTTCTTGCTAAAAAAATGCATAACTTACTAGCAAATATTAAGCAAAGAATTATTTTCTTGGAAACAGAAACTCTGAAACAAGAGCTCAGAAACGACACAATTGTAAATTCTCAAATAAACAAAAAGAAAACATAAGAAAATTAACTTGTAGGAAGCATGGATATCTCAAAATAAACCTGCAGTAAAAATGTCCAATACAGATTTGACAGAATCCAGTAGGATAAATACTCGTAACTGAATTAACTAGTTTTTCAAAGGGGGGCTACAACTCAAACAAAGCAGAGATACATTTGGGGCAAAAAAAAAAAAGTAATCTTTTCTTTGAATGGGGTCGAGCATACAATTGGAAAGGATACATTGTCAATCCTCCTCCCTTCATCAAAGAAAGCATCACTAGACATTTTGTACCGATAGTAGGCTGGGAAACAGAACAATATACCATAGAATCCAAAACAACAACCATCAAACCCAGCAAATTGGATCAAGTCAGCCTATGAGGAAGTCTAACAATCAATGACCAAAGAGTTAGTCATGAAAATAGAAAATGATTATATCAATGGATGACCAAAGAGTTAGTCATGGTAGTTCCAATGCTACTTTCTCAGGTAACATGTCAGACCATTGTCCTTCACCAAAGCCAAAGCCTTATTAAAGCATGTTTAAACTACGAGCTGAAGCCTCCCTTATCTCTGCTTTCCAACAGATGGCTCCACCTTTCCCACTAGACATTGTGGTTATGTCCAGAGACCTATGACCTTACCAATCCACAAAACCACAATGTCCATCATCCAAACCAACCCAACCCACGTTACCATCCATACATTCTAGCCACCCATGGGATCAAAATACATGTTCATTACTCACATAACAGGCTTCTATATCCTTCAATTGGTAAAATGCACCAGTAGTCTTGTCTAATTTTTGTGGCAATCTTTGTTCATTTGGTCCTTGTGAGGGACATTGAATCCAGGAGCTAAGTTCCCTAGTCTACACCTTGTTTCTATTAGAATAATATTACCAATAATATCAAAAGCAAAAGCTGAAAGAGGTTTCGAAGAAATTTTCAACTCTTGTACCACAAAATAACATCACAAAATAACATAGCATTTCCCGTCTTCACCATTTCCTTATAAACAAATCTCACAAAATAACATCACAGCCCCTACATATGCTCCATTTTTCGATGTGAATACAAAAGCTAGAAGACCCACAAGGCCACAACCTTGAACTCAAAACTCCTGCATGCAAGAAGTCACAAAATATATAGCATCTACATTCCTCGAATGTCTAGGGGAAGCCAAAGTACCGCAAAAATTGAAGCCACAAAGAAGCCAAAATCAAATCTAACAGAAAGGATTTACTTGATTATGACATAACCACAATAAATTTAGATAGAAATTACCTGAATTTGTGCTCAATATTTAGATTTGAGACTTCAAAATGTCGCTGAAGAACCGATTTCGATATCCCTCAAAGAGGAGAATATAGGAGAGAGAGAGAAGAGAGAGAGAGAGAGAGAGAGAGAGAGAGAGAGAGAGAGACAAAGACAAAGATTGTGAGCAAGAAGTTTACGAGAAGGGGTAGAACAATCGAGTGAGATGCCGGGAGAGGCTGGGGAAAGAAGATTCATGACTTTTAAAAAAGAAGCCGCTTTCTAGAAAGTTAGGTTATATTTTACGTTTGATTGAAACTCATTTTCATTGACCGTAGTTTTACGGAATATCCAAACATGGGAAAGTAAGTAAAATGCTTTACAAAAAGAAGAATATAACGAAACAAACAGACCCTAAAATAAAACTAGGGTCTGTCTATATTCAATGGAAATGATATTCATCCTTATCTATATAGCATTAGTAGGAAATTTATAGTCCATTGCTTGAGCACTAGGAGAGTTTGAAATTATCCAATAAGAGTTAATATATTTTGGATACTTAGAGTTGTCTCGAATTTTGTAGGTTAAGAATTTAAATCTTGACCCACAATATGCAATGCTAGGCCCTACTGTGTTCTTAGGACCTAAACTCTATTTATAAATTAATAAGTTAAGAGACACTAAGAGATTTGGACACTTTGCACCACAGATTACCAATTTTGTTATGTTATGCTTATAAACTACTAATATTTTTACACTTCACACTCTCACTGTTAATTTGGACGAAAATTTCTATTTTAGTTCAATGAAATGACTATTCTACCTTCATAATTTTTGTATCATTATATTTTGTATGGGGTAAATTCGTCATTTCACTTAATCAAAATAACAATTTCTGTCCAAATTAACGGTGTGGGTGCAAAGTATAGACAATTGGTGATTGAAAAGTGAAATATAATGAAATCAGTACTTTCGGGTGCAAAGTGATAGAACGTAGTGTTTTTCTCCTCTCTTTTTTTTTTTAAAAAAAATAAGTAAATAAATTGTATTGATATTGTTAGAATATAAATTGTCTAAGTCCCACATTGGTTAAGAATGAGGATTTTTTATGAGTTGGGACCGATAAAAAGGCCCTTTTATGTACAAGTTAAAAACACTTTGAGAAATGAAGATGTAACTCATTGAGCTTTCTACGGTGGACGTAGGTCTCTCCAGACTGCCACCTTAAGTCTTTTCTCTCTCTTCCTATTTTCTCTTATTTCAACATGGTATCAAAGCCTTCTGTCTATCGATTTTTCTATTAATACTGATTCTTTAGCTTTCTCCCTTTAGGTTCTTCAATCCCGTTATTTTTTCACTAAAATTTGTTCATTGATTTCCGCCAACCATTGTCCGTCGTCAACCACCATCTCTAGCCACCGTCCGCCTTTCTCCAGCCTGAAGTTCTCTAGCCATCTTCAAGCGACTATCTGCCCCATCTTGTCCTGATCCCCGTCGGATCTTGTGCAGCGGATCTTGTTTGTGTACCAACACTCTTGTCTTACCGCATATATTGTGTCACTTTGCTCCTCTAGACGTCATTGTCATCTTATTTGCAAACTCAAGCTGGTATAGACAATAACCATCTTGAGTTTGGGGGACAGTGTTAGAATATAAATTATCTTAGTCTCGCATTAGTTAAAAATGTGAATTTTTTGTGAGTTGGGTCTTATAACAAGGCCCTTTTATGTACAAGTTAAAAACACCTTGAGAAATAAAGATATAGCTCATACCTAACCACCTTAAGTCTTTTATCTCTCTTCTTTTTTTCTTATTTTAATAGATATAATCACAAGAGCAGATCGCCAGAGCCCTAGAATACATCCCAGTTGGGCACAGGAGGCCTAAAGCAGGAGCTCGAACTGACCAGGTTCAATACACAAAACCAATAAAGTACAAACCAATTGAACAATACAGACAAACATATTATGCATTGGCTTTGGAGTCAGCTCCAACAAAAATAAGCTCAGACAAGCCCCATTTTGCAGCAATTCTCGATCGCCTACTGCACATATTAGTCCTTACATTCCTCAACAGATTGAGTTTAGCTTTCACCGAAAAGCTAACTTCAAGGAAAAATGGAACGACATCAATGTAGTGTTTCTTTTGCAATTTGTAAAAATATTTTTCACGTTTTCCATAACATTCTCACCTGACAGGAATCATCCATAATTTTTAGTCTTTTGTTCAAACCAAGATTGCCCTTCTTAAATAGGAGGTACAATTTTTCATCCAATTTTCTTCTTTGAAGTCTTAAAAAGCTATCCATCTTCACTGTACATTGCATATATTCTAGTTATATGTTTGAGTTTTGTGGGACTAGTATAGCATGTGAAATAATATTTCAATGACATTTTTGTAAGGACATGTATGGAAATACAAAGAACCTCTCATATTTATGTTGTCACTCACTTTTGACAGTTTTATGATTCTAAAAGATGATCTTGAATTTGGTCAAACTTGTTGATTAGTTGCACATAATAGAATGGTTGTACGAGTCTGTTGAATTTTGAAGGATCGTTCAACAAACTATTATATATATAGAATGATCAATTATGGATGCTTCGGGAAGAAATCCAATAGATAAATTGACAAAAGGTTGTCAAGGAATGAAAGAGAATATTGAATTAAATGAAATAAATGATTCAACACCAATTTATAGTTTTCCTTCCAATTCTTCGCGAAACATTGTGACCTTATAAAAAGTCACCTCACTTTGGACTGACACATCATTTAGTCTATCCTTCTATGAAAGTACATCATCATCCAAGGGATATATTTGAATATGGGCACAAATGTTATGGTGTGATCATCCTGAATTCCAATAGAGTCAAACTCATAAACGTAACACATGCTATGGTCAGGGGAGGCTCAAAGGGGTAGATAGATGAGACAATTGCCTAAGGCCCCTAATTAGGAAGGCCTCATATTATGGTCTTATATTATAGTAAAATTAAAATTTTTTTAATTGTGAAGACCTTATATTATAGCAAATTAAAATCAAGAGGAAAAAAAAGCACCTACAAAATAGGAATATTTAAAAATTAGTTTATAAAATTAAAATTGAAAATAAAAAATACTTCCTAGCAATCAATGTCTCTTTTCAAAATAATAACACTATCAATGTCAATTTTAAAATAATAATCATTCACAATAAATTTTTGGCACACCAATGTCTAATTAGATTATTATAAAATAAGAAGGTCTCCTATTATGAAAGTCATATATTATAGAAAAATTAAATTTTTTTAATTATGAATGCCCTATATTATAGCAAAATTAAAATTAAGAGAAAGAAAAAAAGCCTAAAATTTTTCAGATAAAACTTAATGAAAGGCCTACAAAATAGGAATATTTAAAAATTAGTTTATAAAATTAAAATTGAAAATAAAAAAACACAAACTAGCAATATCAACGGCTCTTTTCAAAATAATAACACTATCATTAATGTCAATTTTCAAAATAATCATCACTCACAATAAATTTTTGGCTCTTAAAACCTAGAATGTCAAATTAGCTAGATTATTATAAGTAGTGTATTGTTCTAACAACCCTACAATACAACCCTTTTTTTTTTTCTTTTTTACTAAAGCTTCTCATTGATCTCTAAGAATTTTCTACTTTTTTGCTGCCAATATCTGCAAAACAACCTCTCAAGTAATCGACAAAATTTTCAAAGTCTTGATCTGTTGGTTGTTGCTGCTTCAACAAATCTAGGATTCCACAAGGTTCTATTGTTTAGGAATTAATTAAAAGTTTTATTAAAGAAGTTACAAAACAGAAATTAATACTCTTGAATACTTAATCTAATAAAATAACTATTTTTTTCCAAATTATTTTATTGCATATAAAATTTACCATACCTCCTTTAGAATTGCATCTACAAAAAGAAAAAAAAAAAATTATAAAAAAATTATTTACTAACAACTATGTCTCAAGTTAGATTAAGTGTTTAACAATTTTATCTCAAAACTGATTTATTGGGTAAACTTAAATACAAAATTTTAATTAGTAATTTTGCATCCAAAAAGACAAGAACCAAATTTATGGTTTAATTTAAATTTATTGATTTTTTTAAAAAAAAAATTAAAAGGCCTCATTTTTATAGCTTGCCTGCCCTCAAAAATGTTGAGCCGCCCTGGCTATGGTTGGGTTATATTTACCTTACGGAGGTGTCAAATATGATACTATACGATCAGTTGTTTAGATTATATATGCATTACGATGAACAGAAGAGACAATCAAAGATAGGAAATCTATCAGTGTTGTGGGAAGATTTATTGCATAATTTGAAAAAGGTCACTTTCAAGATCGATCATATGATCTACTGAGAAGTGAATTCACTAGCCAACATTTTGGTAAACCTATGTTAGCAGAATTAGAGAAACAATTCGTGGAAGTTAAGGAAATGCTAAGAAATGCCGTTGGAGCTTATAGAATATTAGATTTACATGTTTTTTCTGAATTTCTATATATAATGCTTTATTTCATTTTTTTGTCTTTTGATTTTACTGTTTTAAAGTATTGATGATTGTTATTGGGTAGTCTTCCGCCACAATTGAGACTTATTGCTAAATTTCGAAAGTTTCGTCCTCTCTTAATAAAAAAAAATAATAATAATAATCACATTAGTGTGAATGGAGCGAGGCCCCTCACTCTCTGGATTCATGCTTACAAAGCGAGACAAATATTGGCTTAATAATGAAAGCAAGAATAATGTTTTAAAAATTTAAGTTGATGAGAAAAAGATAAATTTAATTTATATTTTTGAATAATTAAAATTCATAAGCCTTGCAGCCATCCAAGATGGACTCAGCTCCTAAGGCGAATTAGAGGAATTGGGTAAAGGTAGCTGCTGAACATGGAGAAAATGCATTTCGTCACTGGAGAGGTTGAGCCGAAAGAAGCAAAAGTAGTCTCCACTCTCCAGGCTTTTGGTTTTGAATATTTGCTTTTGCAGAACCGACGTATTGGAATTTTCATGTAGCTGCAAATGATATTTTATAGTCCGTCGGACCGTCTCCTCTGCGACTAGAGTCAACAGCTATCCAAATCTGATTATTCAAGAGCTGTTCACGATGACGAAGTCTGGATCAAACGCAACCATATTAGGTTCTTCACCTTTCTCCCTCTCTTTTGCTCTCTCTCTCTCGCGCGCGCGCAAGCATGCAGCACGCGAGAACCAAGACACTAATCTATAACTGTGTGCCCACGACCGAACCTTCTACCCTTTGTTATATTTTATTTGCTGCTACTCCTGTACAAGACAGTGCAGAAAAAAACAATGCAACAAAAGAAAAACCAAGGAAACCAAAAGGAATTTCATCATCCCCATACAAGATTCACGGTTCAAAGTTAGAAAGTTGTCCAGATTCAAAGTTGTACAAGGTTTGGATCAAGATTTTTTTTGTAATTTTCTGAGAAACACGAGGTTAGATCCTAATCCTAAAAATTTGTCCAGATTCAAAAATAAAAAAGTTGTGAAGGCGTGGGAGACCCAGTCACAGTAAAAACGCACCCACACACCTCATCAAATGGAGGAGAGGAATTCAAGGAACCTAAAACTATTTTGTCTACTTTTGCAAAGTACGTGACTGGCAACCAACAATCAACTGAAAATCAGAATTTCAAGGCCTAAAAAACAATAACAACAATCATTAATCGAAGGCATGGAGCTAAAAAGGTCGTGTTTAGGTGACGCAATAACAAACAAATTAGAGGTCGCCATCATAGCCAACCATGGCAAGCAAGCAGGACCCATATCCAGTCATGGGCCACCGGCAGGAGGGGGCCACCGGCAGGAGGAGGGGGCTGCCTTCAGAATCAGTATAGCGGAACCAATAGCACTGTGCAGCTGAGTTCTCTTTTGTTGGATTATAACAGCCGCTACGATGACGATTTTTGAGGAAATCATTTTGGCCCTCTACGTAGGATGCACAACCTTACCAGTTACCACATACTGGCAATATCCTGCTCTTTTTTTCTCTCTTTTCTGGGCACGCTTACGCTTTTATCAAAAAAAGAAAAATTGTAATTCTCCACACTCTACAGCTGACAATAACAAATAAGATCTACAAGAATGGCTTATACTTTTAACAACGTCAGTAGTATAGTGGAAAGAGAATGTATGTGATGAAATTATCAGTGACTGTGAGGGAGAGACAGGAGAAACTTCTCAAATAACTATACGTTTAGCTAAAATGGCCGCTAGCCATCCTTCTAGGATCTACACAAAAAATTAAGAAGTAAAAAAAGTCACTTTGAACTTGCTCTCAAATTACCAAAGTAAATTCCAAACAGAGGTTTCAAGTAGCACTTTTGATACATTGAGCTCATGAATTACCATATTTCAAGTAGCACTTTTGATTCATTGAGCTCAATAATTACCAAAGTTCATTAATTTGCGCCCTTAAAAAAGATCAAACCATCAAACTCGTGCTATGTGTGTTAAAAATTAGTTATGTGACATGGTTTTGACAGTTAGATTTTTTTTCAAGGCGCAATTTATTACTTGTGGAAATTGGATGGCTTCAATGTGTCAATAGTTTAGACTCATATTTGAAATTGCATTCATAATTAGAGAACGCAAAATAACTTTTTCTCAAATTAAAAAGCTACAGTAAAGAAATATGTATCACACTAGAAAATCACCAGCCAAATTGTGTGCAGTGATCTTTCAATACAACAAAATCGGGCTAACCCAACGAGCGCTGCCGTCACCAAAAATACACAAATCCGTCACTGGAGCCCTTTAGCCACAGCTTTCGGTCCTCAAGCCTTTGTTGTGGTTGCCGCGTGGCGATTGCCTTTTCCCGACAACCATTCTCCTTCGTCAACAATAAGCTATCTATGTCGGCGATAAAATATGTTCGAAGAAAAAGAGTCAATCTCCACTACAAGAAAAGACTTTGGGTGTCAAAAAATTTGTCACCCAAAGTGCAAATTTCGTCAGTTAATGTTTTGGGTGATAAAACCGATTTGTCGCCCGGTTTGTCACCTAAAGCCCGTCAGCCAATATTTTAGATGACGATTTTTGTGTTCTATCATTCAAAACCGTTTGGACGGTTTACCATACCATAAGAACGGTTTTGTGCTATATTGACGAAATTGAAAATCGTCATGCCCAGTACACTCCATCCGTTCGCATGAGCTGTGCGAACGTACTCTTTATACGTTCAGACATCTCATGCGAACGGTTGGTCGAATGTGACGAAATGAATTTTGTCACGTACAAGTCGTGCGCACGGTTATAAAATATCATCTGCACGGTAATGTTTTTCATCCAGACGTATGCACAGGACGTCCTCACCGTTGTTTCATTTATGAAGAAATACTTATTTGTCATCTTCAAAAACAGTTTGAACCATTACGTATTAAGTTCGAACGCTTGTTCTGTTGGAGACGTTCGAACATTTTATATAACGTTCGAACTGTTCTTACTAAAAGACGTGTGTACGCAAGAATAACCGTTCGGACGGATAGTTTTGTGTGTGCACGTTGCCAACGCACAAAACCGTTCAAACGACTTTTTTAAAGTTCGAACCGTTTTCTACGTTTTTGAATTAATTTAATTAAAATTTTTAAAAATAATTTACAAAGAATATAAATAGAAAGATATTCAATGCTCATAATATAATAAAATATCTACAAATATGTAATCGTCATTAAAAGTAAATAAAATACATAATCAATAAGTACTGATAAAGTAGTAAAAATACATAAATCTACCCAAATTTTCGTTTAGGTGTCGTACGAGATTGCAGTTGTCTGATCTGCTCCATCAGCTGCTCACGCATCTGCTCCGCCATTAGTTGCATCCTTCGTTCTTGTTGTTCCACTAGGTTCCTTTGTTGCTCCTGCATCATCTTCTGATGCTCTTCGTCTTTTTTCCGTTGCTGCTCCGCCATCATCTACATCAGCTCTTCGTCTTTCTTCCGTTGCCACTCCTCCATTGTCTACAGATGCTCTAACATCGTCTGCTCCTTTGTTAGCCCAAGGTTGTTCTTACAAACAATCCGTCTTGATTTTGATGATAACAAAGTTTTCAAACTTGTTTTAAGTCCTTTAAGATTTTTTATTGAGATTCCTTTTCTAGATCATTACTCTTGTTAATTGATCATCCTTTATAATGCATATGTAAATTTGTTTTAAGAACCATTGAAGTGGTAGTAGTTGTTGTTAAAACTCAAAATTTTATGTCTAAGTGTTGGAAGTGTCGACACATTGGACCATGGTGTCGACACATTGAACTAACACCCGAGAGTGTGCATTTCAAACCATTCAACGTGATTTTTTGACTAAGTGTTGGAAGTGTCGACACATTGGACCATGGTGTCGACACATTGAACTAACACCCGAGAGTTTGCATTTCAAACCATTCAACGTGATTTTTTGACTAAGTGTTGGAAGTGTCGACACATTGGACCATGGTGTCGACACATTGAACTAACACCCGAGATTTTTTTCAGACTAAGTTTAATGTGTCAGCACATACAATCATGTGTCGACACATTGTGTTATTTTGCAGATTTCGTTGAGCAACGTTAACTTATTCAAAAAGGTATCCAAATGTCTCAAATGACCTCCAACGGCACTCAAGCTTTACAAGAAGACCCTTGGTGCCCTAGAAGCTTTAAATAGAAGAAGATGGAGAGAGAAAAGACAAGAAGTGTGCGCCATTAACTCTAGCCCTAAATTCTAGAGAGAGAAAAAGCTTTCAAAGAGAAAGGAAGCTCCACCATCCAAGAAAGCTCGTACTTCCACTTGAAAATACTGTAGTTCTCTTGCAAATCTTGTCTCTTTGCACACCTCAGTACCTCACTTGTTTATTCAGCTTAAAGAGCTTGTACTAAGATTCTTTTGTACCCATTCTTGAAAAACACGTGAGTGTTTGTGAAAAACACTTGTCTTACTTGTTGGGTAAAAGAAATCCTCGAGATTGTGAGGATTTGAGAGAGTGAGCTAAAGTGTAAGCTCAAAAACACTTGTAAAGGTTACTTAGCACCCGTGAAGCTAAGGTGTACTTACTATTTGGAAAATAGTGAAGGAAGCCCAAGGAAGTCAATAGCCTTGGGGGTGGACGTAGGCAAGTGTTGGCCGAACCACCTAAAAGATACGGTGTCATCTCTCTATCCTTATCTTCATTTATTTGTTGCAACTGTTTGTCTTTTTTCTCTTATTCTCTATATTAGTCCTTGATTAAATAGATTCAGTTTTCTGCTCCTTAGATCTGTTTCGTGTATATTGGGTTTAAAAAGAAAAAGGAAGAAAAGTTTTATAAAACCCAATTCACCCCCCCCTCTTGGGTTGTTTTTTGACCTCTCAATTGGTATCGGAGCTGAGTTAGACGCCTTTAAATGACAACCCTAGTTAGCACCTCCTTAGCTGAAGGGGTCGACAAATCGACCTCCCTTATTTAATGGAACCTCCTATAACTATTGGAAGGCAAGGATGAGAATCTACATCCAAGCCGTTGATTATGATTTGTGGAGAATCATTTCAAACGGTCCTCGATTCCTAGAGGAGCAGATGGAAAGCTCAAGGAAGAGAAAGATTTTGATGAAATGATCTTAAGCTCATGTCTCTAAATTCTAAGGCTATGAATGTTCTGTACTGTTCTCTCGATTCAAATGAGTTCAATCGTATCTCTGGATGCGATACTGCTAAAGAAATTTGGGATAAACTTCTAGTATCCCATGAAGGTACGAATCAGGTAAAAGAAAGCAAGATTAGCATGCTTGTCCATAGCTATGAGCTCTTTAAGATGAGATCTGATGAATCTATCTCTTCTATGTTTACTCGTTTTACTGATATCATTAATGGGTTAAAATCTCTTGGTAAAGAATACACTAACGATGAAATGGTAAGAAAGATTCTCAGGTGTCTTCCTAAAGCTTGGGAACCCAAGGTAACCGCAATTCAAGAAGCAAAGGACTTGACGAAGCTCTCCTTGGACGAGCTCATGGGATCTCTCATGACCCATGAGATGAATCAAGTAAAGGGAGATGATGAAGGAAAAGGAAAAAGGGGTGTTGCCCTAAAGGCAACATACTCTAGTGAGGATGAATCTTCTGAGGATGATGAGGAAATGGCTCTATTCACTAAAGATTCAAGAAGTTCTTCCGCAAGAAACAAGGGGATAAAAGATCCTCAAGAAAAAAAATTACAAAGGGGATAGCAGCAAAAAGAATGAAATTATTTGCTTCGGATGCAAGAAGCCGGGCCACATAAAGTCGGAATGCCCAAATGTTGAGACACACAAGAAGGCCAAAGGGTTTCAAGATAAAAAGAAAGCGTTCTTAGCGGCATGGGGAGAATCCGATGAAAGTAATAGTGAGAGCGATGAAGAAGTTGCAAATCTTTGCCTCATGGCAAAGGACAACGAAGATGAGGTACAAAATTCTTCGACTTACTCATTTACTTTCGAGGAATTACAAGATGCTTTTGATGAACACATGTTGAGTTGAAAAGAATATTTTCAAAATATTGTTGTCTTAAAAAGAATGTTGAAAGTATTGCTAAAGAGAATGATATTTTAAAAAGTCAAATCATTTCTCTTAGAGATGATTTGCAAGGACAACAAAGGAAAATGAGAAAACTTTGCAAAGTGAGTCAAGTGTTTTAAATTGTTGAAAATGACTCCTTGAAAGTAAAAGTGGACTCTCTTACAAATGATCTTGCAATTTACTCAAGGAAAGAAGAACCTTGATTTCTCCTTGGTTCACAAAAATGTTGTTTCAACAAAAGCGGAATTGGCTATAAATCAAGTGGATATCAAAAGTTATATTCTGATATAATTATTAAGTCATCAACACCTTTCTATATGTGTAATTTTTGTGGAAAGCATGGACACATCTCACACACTTGTCCAACTAGAAAAGGATCCACTCATGGGATCAAATTTGTATGGATTCAAAAAGATAAGATAAAGGGATTTGTATCATCTAATACCAATGGACCCAAAAAGGTTTGGGTACCAAAGACCAACAACTGATTTTTTGCAGGAATGCTTGGAGTCCAAGGACATCAAGGAACCTTGGGTACTTGATAGTGGATGTTCCAAGCACATGACCGGAGACAAAAGTTGGTTCAACTCCTTTTGTCTTAAGGATAAAGGCTTAGTCACATTTGGTGATAATGGAAAAGGAAAGATACTTGGCTTTGGAAGCATTGGTACGTATCCTAATCCTACAATTGAAAATGTTCTTCTTGTCAAAGGCCTAAAGCATAATCTCCTGAGCATTAGTCAATTGTGCGACAAGGGAAACCGAGTCATTTTTGAATCATCAATGTGCCTTGTTGAAAATATTGAAAGCAAGAAAGTCTTGTTTGTTGGACATAGATTTGAAAATGTGTACATTGTTCATTTAGAGAGCATCTCCTCAGAAAATATAAAATGTTTTTCTGCTCTAAATGATAAAGATAGCTGGTTGTGGCATAGGAGGCTTGCTCATGCAAGCATGGACCTGATTTCTAAACTTGCCAAACGAAATCTTGTTTCGGGTTTGCCTAATCTCTCTTTTGAAAAGGATAAAATTTGTGCAGCATGTCAAAAGGGCAAACAAACCAAAATCTTTTAAACCTAAAAATATTGTGTCCACTTCTAGACCACTCCAACTCCTACACATGGACTTATTTGGTCCAACCCGAACATTGAGTTTGGGTGGCAAACGTTATGGCTTTGTTGTCGTTGATGACTTCAGTAGATTCACATGGGTTCTATTCCTAGCTCATAAAGATGAAGCCTTTCATGCTTTTGAAAAACTTAGCAAGAGAATCCAAAATGAAAAGGGTTTTGCTATTTCTAGCATAAGGAGTGATCATGGTAAAGAATTTGAAAATTCCTCCTTTGAAATGTTTTGTGGAGAAAATGGTATAAACCATAACTTCTCGGCTCCTAGAACTCCTCAACAAAATGGTGTTGTAGAGAGGAAAATAGGACTCTTGAAGAAATGGCTAGAACCTTGCTTTGTGAAAACAACTTGCCTGATTATTTCTGGGCTGAAGCAGTTAGCACAAGTTGTTATGTTATGAACCGTTGCATGATTAGGCCTATTCTCAAGAAAACCCCTTATGAGCTATGGAATGATAGAAAACCCAACATTGGTTATTTTCATGTTTTCGGTTGCAAATGTTTTGTGCTCAACAACAACAAGGACAATTTGGGTAAGTTTGATGCAAAAGCGGATGAAGGTATATTTCTTGGTTATTCAACTTCTAGCAAAGCTTATCGTGTTTTTAATAAACGTACCTTTAGTTGTTGAAGAATCAGTTCATGTTGTTTTTGATGAATCTAATCTCTTATGAGAAAAGATGATGAAGATATTGTAGATCTTGATAAGCTTACATTGACAAGACAAGGGAGAGGCTCTAGTGCAAGAGCAAGAACCTCAAGAGCCTCAAGAAGAGTCTCAACAAGATGATAATGATCTACCAAAGTCTTGGAAATACATCAAGAGTCATCCTCTCCAACAAATCATTGGTAATGTTGAAAAAGGGGTAAGACTCGATCCTCTGTACATCAAGCAAATAATCTTGCCTTACTTTCTCAACTTGAGCCTAAGAACTTTCTGAGGCTAAAGATGATGAAAGCTGGATCCATGCTATGGAAGAAGAATTAAAACAATTTGAGAAAAACCAAGTATGGCATCTAGTTCCTAGACCCAAAGATTATCCAGTTATTGGCACAAATGGGTTTTTAGAAACAAATGGATGAATCTGGGGTTGTAGTGAGGAACAAAGCAAGATTAGTAGCCCAAGGTTACAATCAAGAAGAGGGATTGATTTTGATGAAACCTTTGCTCCTGTTGCTCGTTTAGAATCCATACGCATGCTTCTTGCTTTTGCATGTTATAAAGATTTTAAACTTTTTCAAATGGATGTAAAAAGTGCTTTTCTAAATGGATTCCTTACTGAAGAAGTTTATGTTGAGCAACCACCAGGATTTGAAGATGAAAATCTTTCAAATCATGTATACAAGCTCACAAAGCGCTTTATGGATTGAAACAAGCACCTCGAGCATGGTATGAACGTAAGTTCTTTTCTCATTGAAAATGGTTTCTCGAGAGGTAAAATGATACTACTCTTTTCACTAAAGAAAAAGATAATGATTTGCTAATAGTTCAAATATATGTGGATGACATCATTTTTGGATCTACTAAATCTTTATGTCAAGAATTTTCTCAAGTTATGCAAGGCGAATTCGAGATGAGTTCATGGGAGAATTGAAACTATTTCTTGGTCTTCAAATCAAACAAAGCATTGAGGGAATCTTCAATCAAGCAAAATACACTAAAGATCTTCTCAAGCGTTTTTGCATGGAAAATTCAAAACCTATGAGCACTCCTATGAGTCCATCCATAAAATGGAAAAAGATGAGAAAGGTAAAGATGTGATCAAACCAAATACCGAGGTATGATTGGCTCCTTCTCTATCTTACTGCTAGTAGACCGGACATAATGCTCAGTGTTTGCATGTGTGCTAGATATCAATCTGCCCAAAGGAATCTCATCTCCTTGCTGTCAAACGAATTTTTAGATATCTTGTTGGCACTCAAAATCTGGGTTTGTTTTATCCTAAGAGTGTTGAGTTTAATTTACAAGGATACTCGGATGCGGATTATGCCGGTTGTAAAATTGATAGAAAGAAGTACTAGTGGTGCATGCAATTTCTTGGACCCTCACTAGTCTCTTGGTGTTGTAAGAAACAAAACTCTGTAGCTTTATCAACTACGGAAGCTGAGTATATTGCCATGGGCAATTGTTGTGCACAAGTATTGTGGATGAAACAACAGTTGGAAGATTTCAATCTTCAATTCTCTCTCATCCCAATAAAATGTGACAACACCAGTGCGATAAATCTTACTAAAAATCCAATTCAACACTCTAGGAAAAAAATATTGAGATAAAACATCATTTTATTCGTGATCATGCTCAAAGAAGGGGATATTGTTCTTGAGTTTGTAAATACCGACCTTCAATTTGGCGGACATTTTCACAAAAACTCAATGAGGATAGATTTTTTGTTTTATTCGCAAGAGAATAAGGAATGAGATTTCCTTTGTTTTGAATTGTCTTAATACTTGTTCTTTCTTAAATTGTGTATTGATTGATTTGATCATGTTTTTGAATGAATGTTTTTGAATTTCTTCTATATGGTTCTTAGCATTAAAATTATTTCATAAAATCATGCTTCATGAAATGTGTCAACACTTGGTGAAACAAGTGTCAGCACATCTGGTTTTATGGTTTTTCATTCATGAAGAAGTATGTGTTGACACACATGATATCATGTGTCGACACATCAGCCTTTCACCCGAGAGCATGTTTGCACTATGTTTAGCATGAAGTGATCGACATAATTAGTCAATGTGTCGAATCTGTTTGTAAAGTTTTTTTATCAAAGGGCATGTTGGTATATTAAATTCTATAGAGTTAGGCGTTTGGCATTGGTTAGGATTTTTTCATCTAAGACCTCTCTCTTTCTCCCAAAGTGCGGTTAAGCCTCTCTTTCTCATCTTTCAGTTACCACTCTCTCACTCTAAAACCCACCGGCGACAGCCCTTTTTCCCCAAAAACCCAGCACTCAATGTCTTCCAGCCGACCCACTCGATCCTCCCAACGAACTCCACTGCCGTCTCCAAAGGGAAAGAAGAAAGCACGGGTGAATGAAGATCCCCCTCTCACTCCTGAGGACTACATTTACAGGTCAGGGCTATGCAAAAACCGTTTTACTCAAGATTTTCGCGATAGGAAAGTTATTCATGGCAGATGGATTGATTTTGAGTGGTTTAGTGCTAATGGATTTGATTTCCAAGACATGTTTGAGTTTCAAGGATGGGAAACTCTTGTGTCCATCAAAGAGAACTGCTATGTGTACCTAGTGAAGTTAGTATTTGCTAATTTTCAATTCTCTAAGTCAGAGGATGCTGATAGTTATGTTAATGGAAAATTTTTGGATTTATCTAGTTCTTCTTTGAATTCTTTGGCAAATGCTCCTGATGATGGGAAGAAATTTTTTGAGAATCATGGGTGGGTAGGATTGTCTGAAGTTGATCCTCTTCACATTCTCAGGGTTGTTTTGGATAGGGGGCACCATAGATGGAAAAAATATTCATATAAAAAACCCTCACAGAAGTAGGATTTAATATATATCTATGAGTTTCACCTCCCAATCATAATGGATTTGCACATATTACTGCGCAAAAGACCAAACTAACAGGCGGAGAATTTTGAGTAAATACCTTTATTGGAATTGTATTTGTTATGTTACTTGTTAAATAATCGCAATCGGAAAGCCATGAGGACCTTGGTCTTAATCTACATGCTACCCTATATGAAGGCTGCCACTGAGAAGAAGAACTAAGGGCTGCCTTATGGGATGTTCTTCACCCGTGTGTTTCACATTCTTGATGTTGATTTGGGAGGTGAAGTACGGGAACCTCTAAAGGCATCGAAAGAGTACAATCAGAAGACTCTAAGTTTGATGGGGTTCACACAAAATGTGAAGGTTTTTGGATAAAGAAAGCTGATGTAACCCCTCAAAAGCGAAGTCATAAGGGATGGCTTCTGAGCGCACAAAATGAAGATTAGAGCCGAGGAAGCCAACCAGTTATCACCAGAACTTCTGCTAAGCTCAAGTTAGAACTCTGGACAACTGCTATACTTCACTCTCAACCTTATCCACTCCTCTTACAAATTTGGAAGATCAAACCTCATCAATTCCATACCAACTCTCATGGCAACTTTGCATCGCTTATGGATAGCTTCATCTTGGGGATATCAAGGAGGACAAAAGGAAGTTGGAGCAGGGCAGTGGAAAGTTTGTTCTTCGAATGAAAAGACGAGGTTTTCTCAATGACTAAGCGCTCCTTCGCTCTGCGACTCATGAGAATGAGCGTGTAGTTTCAAATACCCTTCTTGAAAGTCAAGAGTAGGCTTCTCAAAGAGATTCAAGATTAACAAAAGTGATTTTCGTTGTGGGACACGACTGTGATCAAGGACCGTGGAAAGACTTGAAGTTCGGCTCAAGGGATGTTTCATAGCCCAATGCTATACTACAAAAATCGACGAGTTATATTTTTAACTTCGCTAATGAGATAGTGTATGAATCTTCGTCACATCAAAACCGACATAGTCATGAATGGCTTATTCGCGAAATTCAGACTTGGATTGAACTGGTTGCGGAAGATTGAACACGTAGACACCTCATCCTCATCCTTCCCTTCTTTCTGCTTTTCCTGTCAAATCTCCAATCATTGCACGTGTTCTTTTGATGATGAAGGGGGAGAAAAGTAGCTGCTAATTTAATGTCTATCCCCTAAATCTAATTTGAGGACATTTCTTGTAATCTTGTATTTTTATGTTTTCTTTGTCTTCCTTGTGTTGAACATCTGATTATTATTTGTAATGATCCCATCATAGTATTGTATGAATTGTTGAACTTACTCTCTTATAGTGAATGTTTGCTTGTGAAGTTTTTGATAAGATTGCCTAAATTTCACTTCACGTGATTAACTCATTCTCTTAACTTCTTGTGATATGGAGTCTTGTGTTCTGATTGAGAAATTGAAGTTTGGGAAGTTTGGAGGCTGTTCATAGAAGTGTTCTTACTGGCTTTTAAATTTTGGGAAACCTCCATTTACAAAGGAAACTCTTGCAAAATTTTGTAAAATCTTAAAGTCCTTTTTGCTAAAAATGTCATGAAAAACTCCTGCTTGTTCTCAGGGGAGCTTTTCCATTTGTTAGCAAATTGTTGTTTTTAAAATGGTTTTTGTCATCATCAAAAAGGGGGAGATTGTTAGCCAAGGTTGTTTTACAAACAATCCGTCTTGATTTTGATGATAACAAAGTTTTCAAACTTGTTTTAAAGTCCTTTAAGATTTTTTATTGAGATTCCTTTTCTAGATCATTACTCTTGTTAATTGATCATCTTTATAATGCATATGTAAATATTTTTCTTAAGAACCATTGAAGTGGAAATAGTTGTTGTTAAAACTCAAAATTTTAAGTCTAAGTGTTTGGAAGTGTCGACACATTGGACCATGGTGTCCACATTGAACTAACACCCGAGAGAGTGCATTTCAAAACCATTCAACGTGATTTTTTGACTAAGTGTTGGAAAGTGTCGACACATTGGATGGTGTAGACACATTGAACTAACACCCGAGAGATTTGCATTTCAACCATTCAACGTGATTTTTTTGACTAAGTGTTGGAAGTGTCGACAAATTGGACCATGGTGTCGACACATTGAACTAACACCCGAGACTTTTTTTTCAACTAAGTTTAATGTGTCAGCACATACAATCAATGTGTCGACACATTGTGTTATTTTGCAGATTTCGTTGAGCAACGTTAACTTATTCAAAAAGGTATTGTCTCAATGAACCTCCAACGGCATCTAAAAGTTTTACAAGAAGACCCTTTGGTGCCCTAGAAGCTTTAAATAGAAGAAGATGGAAGAGAGAAAGACAGAAGTGTGCGCCATTAACTCTTGCCCTAAATTATTAGAGAGAAAAAAGCTTTCAAAGAGAAAGGAAGCTCACCATCCAAGAAAGCTCGTACTTCCACTTGAAAATACTGTAGTTCTTTGCAAATCTTGTCTCTTTGCACACCTAAAGTACTACAATTGCTTTATTCAGCTTAAAGAGCTTTACTAAGATTCCTCTTGTAACCCATTCTTGCAAAAACACGTGAGGTGTTTGTGAAAAACACTTGTCTTACTTGTTGGGTAAAAGAAATCCTCGAGATTTGTGAGGATTTGAGAGAAGTGAGCTAAAAGTGTAAGCTCGAAAACACTTTGTAAAGGTTACTTAGCATTTGTGAAGCTAAGGTGTATTTGCTATTTGGAGAATAGTGAAGGAAGCCAAAGGAAGTCAATAGCCTTGGGGGTGGACGTAGGCAAGTGTTGGCCGAACCACCTAAAAAGATACGGTGTCATCTTTCTCTATCCTTATCCTCATTTATTTGTTGCAACTGTTTGTCTTTTCTCTTATTCTCTATATTAGTCCTTGATTAAATAGATTCAGTTTTCTGCTCCTTAGATCTTTTTCGTGTATATTGGGTTTAAAAAAAAAAAGGAAAAAAGTGTATAAAAACCAATTCCACCACCAACACTATTGTGGTTGTTTGGTTGACCTTTATACCGTATACTAACGCTTGACAAAAAGCAATAGTCATATTCAATTGGTCCTACGCCTCCTTCTCCTCAATCTTAATCTGGATACAACACACCAGTCTCACAATTCGACATAATCAACGACAATGCTGAATGCAGCATGAATCCAATAAGACCCGTAACTAATGAACGGCCTAACATCGAAAGACCGTAGCTAGATTTCGTACCCTAATCGCGTTGGGAAGATAATCACTTATGGGTACATGGACTTTCCTTTATTTAATCGATCGCATCAGCCAAACTAGTAACGTATACTTTTTTCCTAAAAATTAAAGAGAAAAAGCAGAATAAATTTTAGCACATAATGTATCAATGAAACTAAAACGAAATGCATCATATATAATCTAAAGTTTTCATTACAATTTTTCTTCATGATCTTCTGAATGTCCACACGTGCATCAAATTATAATTTAATAATAGCGAATATTTGTACTACAACATCAGTGGCATAATCTCATCAGATTCTTGATTTTTCTGTACACCAAAAGAAATATAATACGTGCATATTAAAATACCTAATTCATTTATTTAAATAATAAATATTAAAAATGTAAATTTATTACTTAATAACAAAGCTCTCGCGCAGTAATGGATGTTCTTCAAAAGCTTACACGATGATGGTGTTACAATCTTCAGTTATTTTTTTGTTTTGGCCTCTCTTCTGCAATTGTACATTTACAAGTTTATTATACAATTAATATAAAGATAAAACTAAACAGTAGGACGGATAAAAATGCTCGTTACTGAATCTCGCTCCGTTGAATAAATTCATAAGACACGAGTCAATTTTTTTCTTTTACAACACATTGATTCATATGCGGATAAAGCCGGGCTCGACTCTAAACACCTCAAATTTTATGGGGAATATGTATACACAAGTACATCAGGATAGAGAAAATTCTAACTTATTTGTGCATCATGTACATCTGCTGTATATACATAGTAGACAATACAATGTGAATAGCGATCCACTCGGCTCGGTCGAATTAGTATTGGAAAAGTCCATAAAGCTTCCCAACATTAATGAATATGTAGTAGTATAACAAGTTATAATCAATTAAACATTTTTTAAATAAATTATCCTTACTCAAAACTCGGTTCATCAATTAAGAATATTAAACCTTACATCGGGGACTCTTTCATTTTAATACGTCTAATGAGGACATGTTTGGTCGAACGAGCTGCACCAATAACTGGATGAGAGAGTTGAGGACGATCCATTAATCAAACATATTCAACTAAAAAAAAAACAAAAGCACCGTACGTTCCATACAGGGAGTATATGGAATAGCTTTCATTGGTACGCAGATTGAGTAAGGCAACCACGTGTAACTACGAATGTGTCTGATCTGCGACCATAGGCTAAGAATGAAACATAAATGTATTTAAACACTCAGATTAACATGCTTGTAAATTTAAAAAGCATAATATTTACTCAAGATTGACAAGGTAAGATACTAACACGCACAACTACTTTGAGTGCCTACTAGACTAGCTATGGTAGGCAACGATAATTACTGCCTATCTCTAAGCGAAGGACTCGACACTGCTAGTGTACCAGGAGTACTCTTAGCTCGAACTGATGAATCGCATCGAAGGCGTTTCCCTCCCACTGGCATGACGTAGTCCTGTGAACGAATACAAAACCCAACAAATCAGATAGTTAGAAAAAAAAAAAAAGGGGAAATGAAATTACAGTTATCAAATGATATGAAATAGAAAGTGAAGATTAAATTGAAACAGCGATAAGTTACTTTACATGGAGAGTCATATATTACAAATACCTCAATTACTTCATTGAAGATTACGCGAGATGTCATAGATTCCTTATACTATCAACATTGTGGCCCACTCTCGTCGATTAACCGGCACTATTGCCTCATATTGTTAATTTCTAGTCTCGGGATGCATGTACTGAGCTAAAGTCATCAAAAGCTCAGATTGACGTCATTCTCTTGAGAGCTGTACTCGAACCTTCATGGTTCGACCGGCAGTACATGAGATTGTACACTTCAAAAGCTTTTCCTCATAAAGTGGATTATACGTGTTTTATGAGTTAACACCCAATCACTCTTCTTTGGAACTCTTCTTAATAATTTCAGCCACAAATTCATATATAACCAATATATTTAAACACCTCTTTATTCCCCTAAGATGCTCCAGCACACCAGAAAGGTCATACTTTGTACGCCACTTTCGAGGATGCTTTGTTAATAAACAAATTACGATCACGACTAATGGATTATAAAGACCCATACACGCGTTTTATGACTACTCAAGGTCGATTCCCAGTCATATTATTTTAAGTAAATAAATATTATTTCGCAAGATACGCAAACAGAGATAATTATATCAAAACCTGGTGTAAAATAAACATTTCCCGTATGGTCCTAAC